>BMAO01036362.1:0-273492 GCA_019973975.1 Trichonephila clavata | reverse complement strand
TTGATATAATTCTTCATGATGAATTAACGTAAGCAAAGCTTAGCAGCGAAATTTAATGTCGAGGAGGCATAGTAAAAAAGCAGTTTCGTTAAAAACATTTTTTATTCTTTCAATAATTCAAGTGAAACTTCTCGCCACTGAAGCAAATAAAAACATTTGTTAAAAAAAGTATAATCATCAAAATATAATATTACCAAACTTTGGTTTAACTGATTCGAACCATCTAAAAAAATACTGAGCAACAAACCAGTTGCACATCTCATATGCCCCAATCGAAGAGCAAAAATCACCTCGTCCGAAACCGACGATCTTTTCTCAACCAACCTCTGTCCTCCTTAAATACTTCCACGAGCCAAGTTAGTTAAATTTACATTGTAGCCGTTGCCCAACTACAAATCTCGAAACTCGCACAAAGGTTGGGTTCGAATCAGTTTATTTACTTGAGATCATGGCGCGCTGGTTGGGAAAAACTTAAGGACCATAAAAATTCGGATCCTAAAATATTTTTTTTTTAAATGTCTAACAATCGGCCCCCTTTTTCCAACCTCCGCACCATTTATCTTCTTACAAATCAGTAATATATACTTTCATTTTATAAAAATATGTTGCATACAATACTTTATTCACAATATCTTTATTGCAAGAGACAAAATATTTTGATCTAAATAAACAAAGTTCCATTCTCTTAAATAGAAAATAGTTTTCTACAAAATTCTATTAATTTTTCCTTTATCATGGGTTTAGTAAAAATATCTGCCAAATTACTTTGGTTACTAACATATTTTAATTTGAAAAACCTTGTCTTTTATTAAATTTCTTAAGAAATGGTAACGAACATCGATATGTTTCGTTCTATAATTTTCTACTGGTGAACTAGAAAAACTTATAGCAGCTTGATTGCCACAGAATATTACATTTTCACATAACTCCAAATTCAAACTTTTATCATTAATTATATTCGTTAATCAAATAAATTCCTTTGCTGCTTCCGTTAAACTAACATACTCCGCTTCCATAGTAGACAGACTAACGGATTTTTGCTTAAAAGTTCGCCAGGAAATTGGAGTTTCGCCAATGAAAGTTATGAATCCTCCCATAGACACTCGGTCATCCCTATTTGTAGCAAAATCCGAGTCTGAGTAACATCTTAATTTTAGTGATTTAACTTTTGAAAGTTCCAATTTATATCTTTGAGTGTATTTTAAATAACCTAATAATCTCAATAAACAATTCCAATGTTTTATTCCTGGGTTTGATTGGAATTGGGATAGTACATTCACTGCATACACATAATATCAGATCTTGTGCGTATAGCAATAAATGACAAGGATCCATCCTATTAAATTTCTATAAGGAAACGTTAAAATTTCTTCGCTAGTTTTGGGCGAATCTAATTTGGAAAGAATTTGGCCTTTTGGTATAGGATATTTATACAGGATATTTATATTTTTCATAAATTTTACATAATTTCTGAATGTAAGATTTTTGATGTATAAAGAGACCATCATCTTGTTCTTCAAATTCTATTCCTAATAATTTCTTTGTTTTACCCAGAATCTTTAAATCAAAATTTTTCTGTAATAATTTTATTACAAAATTTACGTTTTCAGTTTCTCTACCAAATATTATGATGTCATCTACATAAAATAATAGAATTACATTATTTTCAAACATATATACACAATTAACCCACTCTAATTTCTTAAATTTCAATTTAATTAATTTATTTTCTAATTCCAAAAACCACTGTCGGCCACTCTGGTGAAGACCATATATTGCCTTATTTAACTTACACACTTTGTTAGTATCAGTTTCATATCCAGTTGGTTGCTTCATAAAGATAACGGTATCTAAATTAGCATATAAATAGGCATTAGTGATATCTACTTGAACATGCATCCATTTCCACAAACATACACAGATAGTGAAAAATAATCTTACAATAGTAAAGTTAACAACTGGACTAAATACCCTCGTCAAATGATTCGCCTTTTAATTGTGTGTTACCTTGCGCAACTAAGCGAGCTTTGTATCTAACTATTTTATTATTTTCATCACGTTTTACAGTATAAACCCAACGGTTTCCTAAAATTTTTATGTTGTCTGGAGGATCAACCAAATCCCAAACCTTGCGTTCCTTCATTATGTTTATCTCCCTATCCATTGCATCATGCCATTTAGATGCTTCCCTGGATCTTATTGCCTGTTTATAACAGTTAGGAATATCTACTTCAACCATATTAACTTCCTGGGATTCAGTATCTTCCTTTCTAAAATCAAACAAACTCGGGTCATACTGAATGTTACTCTTATTACAGTATCGTTCTATCTCGTTAAAAGATCTCAAACGGGTTGCTGTCCCTTCGATACCATAATATAAGTTGGATCCAGTTACTTCCCTACCTATATTTCTAATCCACTTAACCTCCGAACATGGGATTAAGCTACGATTATCAGAAGATAAATCTGGTTTTTCAAATGTTGTAGGAGTTTCTGTACTTGTCTTTGAAACTAAACGACTCGCTAACGAATCTCTTACAGTATCAAAATCGTCCTTCTCATCATCATAATCAGGAAAGTTTAAATCAAGTCTGGGATAACCATTAGTTTTCGGTTTAAAATCAATTCCTTTCCTATATTCATCGAATCTTGCATTAATAGTCTCGACTAATTTATTTTCTTCTATTAACCATATCCTATAACCTTTAGTACGCTGTGCATAGCCCATCATAATTCCTATTTTTGCACGCATATCGAATTTCTTTCTAATCTGTTTTGGAACGCCAGCATATGCCAAACATCCAAAAGGTTTTAGATGCAATATTGATGGTTTTCTACCTGAATATTTTTCGAAAGGGGTTTTCTCACTGTCTTTGTGACAAATTCTATTCCACGCATAAGTGAAGCAAAGTAATGCTTCTCCCCAAATCTTATGTGGAACTTCACTTGACTTAAGCAATGCTTTAATGCCATCTATAGCGGTTAAATTGTATCTCTCCGCTACCCCATTCATTTCCGGCGTATATGGATTTGTTACCTCGTGCTTTATACCCAGTTCTGCCAAAAAAGTATCCATATCTTTATTATAAAATTCTAGTCCGCCATCAGTTTTAACTGCTATTAATTTTCTATTTAGAAAACGTTCTGCTCGTTTCTGAAATCTTATAAACGTATGAAATACGTCAGACTTTTTCTTAATGGGAAATACAATCACTTTTCTCGAGTAATCGTCAATTATACTCAAGAAATATTTATTACCGCCTTGACTTTCAGTTGGCATTGGACCACAAAGATCCATATGCAACAATTCCAGTGGACGTTTTCATCTTACGGCCCCGTCTTTTTAAAGGAAACTCTCTTGGACTTGGCTAATTTACATGGAATACAAGGCGACTTATTATCAGCTAAACGTGGGAGACCTCTTACACTATCATTTTTACTAGTTTTTATCAAGTAATCGTTATTAATATGGCAAAAGCGTTGATGCCATATTTCAATTGATCCGCATTTTGTTTTGTCAGTTGCATTAACAACTGAATTTATTTCTGTACTCTTGGGTAAAATATAATGGCCAGGCTTAAAAAAATACAAATTTTCGTGGCGTGTCGCCGAGAACAACTTTAGCCAGTCTTTATTGAAAACGTTAATTTTACCCTTGCTACCCACAAAATGCGCGCCTTTACTTTCTAATCTGGAACCGGATATCAAATTTCTCCTTAACTTGGGACTAAATAAAACATCTGAAAAAGTTATTTCATGAAAACTATCCTTATATTTTACCAAAAATTTAAGTTTACCGATTCCCTCTATTGGACAACTTTTATCCTGCGTTACTAACGACATTTTCATGTTAGATATTGGTCTAAAATCTAAAAATAAACTCTTGTCATTACAAAAATGACTCGTGGCAGCCGTATCTATTACCCAAACACCTTTATCAGAGTTTTCCTCAAATAAGTTACAATTAGTAACAAGGTGCTTATTTAATTCTATAATACTACATTCAGCTTCACAAAATCTTAAATTTATATTAAACTCTGTGTTATAAGTTTCACTTGCAGTTGAAGGAGGCTTTTCTCGAGACTTTTTCTCTTTACAATTTACTTTAAGATGCCCATATTTATTACATAAATAACAAGCACCTATCATCTTACTAGACCGTTTTAAATGTTTGGTAGTTTTACAGTTAAATACCTTACCGTCCTTTTTCTGATATTCTTTTTTACCACTTGGATCTTCAGTCGTACCACCAGGAACTGTATTTACATTTCTAGGAACTTTGCTCAACTTCTTCTTTGATAGGAAATTGCTGAAGTAAACGGTCTCCGTTTTATCCAAGTCTTGCTTCATAAGTTGAAGACGATTGGCTTCCAATATCAGCTCCGCTTCAATTTTGACAGCTGTGAAGTCCTCTTCTTTCCATCTGTAAATTTGTTGTACGGTAGACTGGAATTCCTGAGGAAGCCACCTTATTAATTGAAACCCTATGTAAAGGTCGTCCAATTTATGACCCGCCTCTTGCAGCCTGGTTGCCGCCGTTTTTACTCGAGATATGAAGATTCCGACATCTTCCCCTGGTTGGTATCTTGTTCCGAAGAATTCATCCAAAAGCTGGATAACCCTGGCTCTTGTAACTGGTTCAAAGTGATCCTTTAATATTTTCCATGCCACTACTCCATCAGTTGTGTCTATTATCAGATTCTTCAGATCTGAACTGATGCTAGTGTAAATCAGCGTATAGCATCGATCTTTCCGTAGTTGGAAGTCACACTTTTCCTTGTAGGTTGCCTCTTCATCAGGTTCCTCCGGCTTGGTCTGTATAATAAATTGCCAGCAACCATAATGCATTAAGATTACTTGCATATCATGTTTCCATGTGTTCCAATTATTTTGGGTTAACACAGGAATCTGATTGTTCACTTCCATATTCAATACTCTATTTAATATACCAGGAACTGAAGTTCTTCAGAAATAATTCTATACTGGAACAATATTTAAATGGACAAAGTTCATGTTCTGGTTCAACTGCTTAACCTGCCTCGACATAGAGCGTGGCCTGGGCCCATAACCACTATGATATAATTCTTCATGATGAATTAACGTAAGCAAAGCTTAGCAGCGAAATTTAATGTCGAGGAGGCATAGTAATAAAGCAGTTTCGTTAAAAACATTTTTTATTCTTTCAATAATTCAAGTGAAACTTCTCGCCACTGAAGCAAATAAAAACATTTATGTTAAAAAAAGTATAATCATCAAAATATAATATTACCAAACTTTGGTTTAACTGATTCGAACCATCTTAAAAAATACTGAGCAACAAACCAGTTGCACATCTCATATGCCCCCAATCGAAGAGCAAAATTACCTCGTCCGAAACCGACGATCTTTTCTCAACCAACCTCTGTCTCCTTAAATACTTCCACGAGCCAAGTTAGTTAAATTTACATTGTAGCCGTTGCCAACTACAAATCTCGAAACTCGCACAAAGGTTGGGTTCGAATCAGTTTATTTACTTGAGATCATGGCGCGTGGTTGGAAAAACTTAAGGACCATAAAAATTCGGATCCTAAAATAATTTTTTTTTTAAATGTCTAACAATAACCATGGTTCTAAGTTACGAAGTTCATCTCAAATAATCCTCGAGTTGCTTCACAGTATGACGTAAATCAAAATCAAATACATCTATATATATACACACAGACCAATGAATTAAAAACCTTTGAAGTTTGCATTTGAATGCTTGCTAAGGATGAAGCATGCATTTTTTTATGACGAGGGTTACACACAGTTAGAATGCTAATATAAGTAAGGCGTAAGAGTGCTTTTCACGTGAATGACGCATAATGGGAAAAAACGCAGATCTTTCACCATTTGAAAAAGGGCTTATTGTTAGTGCTCGTTTAGCAGGAGCCTCGATTTCGTAGACAGAAAATCCCATTGGGTTCACAAAAGCAGTCATATCAAAGGTTTTCAAAAGTTTGAATCAGAACCCACCGTCCCTTTTTAGAAGAAGTAATTGTAGTTCGAGCTCAGTTTTCCCAAAAGCGTGATCGGTGGAGTCTTCGATGAACAGGGAATCTGTTGTGCTTCAACTGACACAAATCATCAACCATAAGGCTCTTCCCAACAGAATTCAGCTCGAACCATGCGCAGAGAATTATAGGAAATAAAAATGCATAGCCCGGTGCTTGTGAGAAAACCACACATTTCTACCAGAAATGTAAAAATTCGCTTGCAGTGGTGTCAGGAAAAAGAAATGGAACCTGAGAATTATAAATTGCTAAAATGTTGTTGGATAAATTACACTACACCTTATTTTGCTCTGATGGAAGACGTCGAAGTTGGCGTGAACCCTACGAAACCATGAATTCATCTTGCCTTACTCGCATTATGCAAGTCTGGAGGAAGTATGATATGGGGCATAGGCTGCTAACATGGATGTGGTGCACTGCTGTTCCTCGAGGGTAAACAAGCAGCCATTAGATACTTAGATGTACTGGAAGATTAAGTGCTCCCTGCAATGTTGCATTTTTATCCTGGTGGCACTTCGTAGATGATATTGCAACTACACATCATACCAGAAGTGTTCAAAATTGGTTCGCTGAACATCTCATTCTTACTTCCAACTCTTTCCTTGATCACATACTGTGGAACTTACCCTCTTGGAAGATGCGTGGGATATGGTAAGAGACGCATCCGACAGCACGCTCCTCTTCCATCTAATTTACAAGATCTAAAACGCCGAATAGCCAATGCATGGTTTTCTCTGGGAGTAAATGCACTCCCCAAGCATGTAGACTCGATGCCCAAACGAATCAGAGTAGTTATTCGTGCAAAAGGTGGTTCAATAAAATATTGATCATAGGTTTCTAATTAATTGGCCAGTGTGTGTGTGTATATAATCTATTAGGAATTTATAGCACAACCCCAATCTTGGAAATCATGAAAAAATAAAGGTTCCAATTTTAATTTAAACGCCTGAAGTAAATTGCAAAGTATTTAGATTTCTTTAATTTTGAATAATGCAATAAGTGATTTAAAAATACACTGTTAAATTACAATACCACTTGTCTAAAAAAATTAAAAAGTATGAAAAACATATGATATTTCTCCATAAATTTTTCTGATAATCTCAAACACTAAATTTTTCATAGAAAATCTAACACCAAGTGCAACATTGTGCCATTTTTCTAGAATAGCCACTTTCAGTTCATTGGAAAATGAAAACTATTTATGTGTGATTGTGATAAACTTCGTAAAATAATTGGAGTGTCAAAGTGTGTCCATGCTCTCATTCATTTTTGACATATTAAGACATTTATTTCTTAGTTTTAAAATCGTTCTTGGGTATATTTATATGCATATCAAGAATATTCCGTTGACACTACCTAAGAAACTTCCAAAGTATGTCATATGATCGTACAGAATATCTGGATATTAATTATTTTCGATACGTCCGGAAATTCACAACAATTTACTCATTTCTTTGTGATAACCATTAATCAAATTCCTCCCAGTTGACGATTTAAGAAATCTTTCAGTTCCTTTCTCCAGTCAATTTAATAATAACTGCAGGCATAACAGTCGCCGAAGTTAAATTAATTTTCATAGGAAAATATAGTTTGATTCCACTCATCGTTCCAAAGTAAGACATTCGAAACGCATTTTAGTCTCTTCTCGAAGATGTTTCAAAAGTGTAAAATGCAAAGTTATTGTATTTTCTAAGGCTCACAGATTTAGAGCTGAGGTGTAAAGTTAAGAGTGTTTTATTTGGTCTCACACACAAACATAAAACTAAATTCATACTAGAAAAATATATAATGACATCTCTAAAACTTTTAATGTTCAACATAACTTCATCTACATGATTTTCAGATGATCTATTAATCTAGTAGTCATGGTATTGGGCTGCGGGTTCATAGCTTGTGGGTTCTACTCTCCGGATAGGCATCACCACAAACCGTTCAATAAGCATAACTTTAGTCACCCATCTGGTATAGTGGTTAGCGACGCTGACTGCGGTGCCGTAAGGCCTGGGTTTGAATCCCGGAGAAGACATAGATGTTTGTAAATATATAGTGCTTCTGTGTGTGTGGCATGGGGTACTCTAAATAGCCGTCGAGCGGCAAGTCCTCTCGTGAGGTTCATGGATGGGGAAGAGAGGTGGGAGTCCTATGACCACCAACTAGGGTGTTCTCCCTCAAAATTAGGGTAGAACGGAGCCAGATCTTAAAGTCACCTATATGGTGCCCAAAGCTATAATTAACGACAGGTGTAAATCTAGACCTTTGCTACGGTGAATTTCGTGGGACTCGATCTGACATCATCAGATAGGTGGTATTAGTAACAACAACATAGCAGCATGATTTTCAGATCGACTTTGATGTTATTCCAAATTTTTTTTCAATAAAACTATTTCAATACAGATTCGTCTTCAGAGAGCAATTTTCGAATTCTACACTACAGATATGTACTTACACTCAACACAAATACTGACTAAAATACAGCAAGCATGGTTAATTTTTTTGAAGAAGATTTATTGAAAATCAGTATATATATATATATATAATACAAGTAGTAGCTGTGTTTTAGTTTCTGTCATATTCAGTATTCTCTATGTATATAATCTGTATTCTTCTGAAGGGATAACTTTTTTTATCAAAAATATTCTCATATTTGTATTATTATCCTTTTAGAAAACAGTTTACTTCTCTTTAAAAAATATGAACTTAACGTTCAAATAAAACACCGATAGTGTTGCAAATGAATGTAGGAATTAGGATTTAATGAGCAAATATATGTATGTTATATATATATATATATATATAGATTTATTTTTCAAATTTTTTTCTAGAATGGAAAGAAATTGAATCTCACTTTCTCTGTTTGGTTCTTTAAATTATTTTTTTCACCTCCAAACTCAGCAATTATATTCTTTCACTATTATCTTGAAATGTTTATCATGTCAACTCTATTCTACTTTTTCATTTCCGATTTTTAGCCGGCAATTTTAATTGGATGCAAATATCGATCAGCTTCATTATTTTAGGCAGCATTACAGGAAAGTTGTCCAATTACGTAGACCATAAATTAGGGATTGTAAATGGATATTCGGAGATAAATAGAATAAATGGTTTTTATAAAAACGTACTCATTATAAACCCCTTGTTTTAAATTAATTTAGAGACCTAAGAGTATTGTGAAAACTTTTAGAAATTTTCTTTTGAAGTTAAGAGCTGCAAAAATAAATAATAATGCAAGCGCTGTGCTTAATTGGGTTGAAGAATTTTAAACGAATAAAAATAGGAATATAACTATTTAAAGATCTAAAACTATTAAATTTCATAATATATACTCGTTTGTGATCTACAAAGACAAACTAGTATTTAAAAATGCGTTCTAAGATGCTCCTAATAAAAGGTTTGGGCAGTTTTTACTGTGTGTATATGTATTCAATTTAATGTCATTAGCTTTCATTTTCAACTACATATATTTTTCTGCTCTCCATTTTGTCGCGCTTTATTCCTTTTTTACCAACATTTCTCTGCCTAGCTTTTCATTTGAAGCTAATTAAATATAATATTGATGATTTTCTTTTTAAAAATATAGTTGGTTAAATTTTAAAATTAAATACAAACTATTTTGTGAGGTAATAACACACACAAACATATATATAACTTAGAATCGTGTAGTTTCCCAATTAATGAAATAAAGTAAATCTTAATTTTTCGTTTTTGTGTCAGTATTATGCGTGACCAATAAAATAATGGATAATTTTTATTTACAAATTATTGAAAACGATTATCAACAAATTAAGGCAAAATTATTTGTTTCTGATTAGGTTTCTCAAGCACGAAAGCCTTACTTTAAATGTTATAGTTTTTTTTGCAGAATTTTTAGCCTATTCAAATATTAAACATATTTGAGACAACGTTTTTCTTTCCTTTTATTAATTTGGTTTCCTGAAAATTCTCGAAAAAACTTTTCATTGGCAAATAAAAGGAAGAAAAATGTCAGTTGGTTAGGGGCAAGGAGAGGTCCGATTCAGTATATTTTTTGACAAATGTTTGTATAAATTCCCTAATTGTGTCAAATAAATATAGCTTCTTAACTTTTCTCTAACCTTCACACATTTCTATCTCTAATACAGAAAAGTGAGAAAATTTCCTTAGGACCCTTCAAGTCTTCAGAAAATTTCATAATTCTCATGAAAGAAGAAGCTATTTTTTTAACTTCTATATACAATAACAGCATTACTCAAAACTTAATTTAAAAAATGTCTTGTTGTATATATTACTTATTAATTCTCAGTTAAATGAATGCTGCGCTATTTAAGTAATTTATCATACTAATATTCTTAGCTATGGATTAATAAGAAAAAAATTATAATTTGAAATTAACTGCTGGGTACACAATAAAGTCATAAATATATACTGAATAATTTAAGAAGGCTTAAAGTCTTAATTTTTTCCTTGGTTCGAAACAATCTGACACATTTTTAAGGATTCTGCGTTTTCTAACGTTACTATTGATAGCTTCAATTTCAAAATGGTAGGATTACATTTATGAGAATTATATATTAATTAATTATATTCATAATTGCTTAGTTTAATAATAATATGTATAATGAAAATTGTACTGCTAAAATATAACAATGCATATTTTATAAATTAAGGCTTGACACAATCACAAAGGTACATTTTGTACACCCACTCTCTCCTTCTTCGTAGTTTCAAGAAAATACAATTGAAACCTTCCTTGAATATCTTATTTTCTTGATTTTTCAGTCATATTAATTATATATTTATAATATTGTCTTATTGTATTATATACATTGTATTGTTTACATAACGTTTCCTTGGAGGTTCGGAAATATAAATGTAAGTTTTAATAAGTACTCGAAATATAGATTCTCACAGATAGATAATAAGGAATTAACTTTTAAAGTAAAGGTATGTGATAATTTACTTATTTATTCAAAGGCTCTTTCTTAAGTCATTAACATTGCAAACAATTTGCTCCAACGTAAACATTGATAATATTGAGTTACATTTAATTTAAACCCTTTTGTAAGCAACAAACAATTACCCAAGCAATTCTATCACAACAATGATTTTGTCACAAGCTTCCTTTGAATATCGGAAATTTACATAAACTTTGTTAATATAGAAGCAAACTCCCTTAAAAATTAGATATAAGTGAACACACACATATATATATATATATACATTGTTTAAACAAACACTGTACAAAAAGGGCACTGCGTTAGTTTAAATTATTTAAGATAGGTTTCCTTTCGAATCTCAAGAAGTTAGTGAACCTAAAATGTTTCTGCGTATTTAGAAACTAAGTAAAAAAAGAAAGAAATTTTTCGGCAATCGTTTCCCCTCGATGAATAAATTGAATTCTGTAAGCTATTTCCTGGGCCGATATTTTCTTTTCTCTCCGATCCCTTTATCGTGTTACAAATGACTTTGGTGCGCTTGCAGAAGGGAACCGAGAAATCTCTACACGAACGCACACTGAAGCCAAACACCGCTGATTGATGGAGGGAACGTCGCCCCACGCGAATGTCCGACATGTACGGACTATGTCCAGTGCCTAGAGGTCACTTGCCATTGCCTCATAAATCAAGCGGAGCTGGGGGGCTCTCTTAACAATTGCGCTGCCTGTAGCACGTTTTTGATCTGTTCATTGTTTTAAGACTCTTCTCACATTCACTCACTTCACCGACTCTTGTTCTCTGTTCCAGAGCTCTTGATTAATCGTTACAATTGTCCTTTACACTTGTCATTGGAATGTTGCTGCCAGTTCACTTAAACAGTATGTACCAGGTTCTAAATTAAACGCATTTAAATACCACGTAACAATTTCTTTCGTTTATTTAATTCAAAACCACACGGGTATTCTCATGCTTAACTGATCGGCTGTAATTTTTAAGCGATCAAATAATTCCTGTCTTTTCTAGGGAATCAATTAAAATTGGTTTGTTCTAAGAAAAATTTATGCTGTCAATTTGCATGTATAATATGAAGAAATTGTTATTCTTAAAGTCTCTTCCACAAATTTTTAACGCATTCCTGAATACATTCTCTTAAAGCACCGATGCATTGTTTCAATTTCAATGCATTTCAATTAATTTTGTTCATTGACTTGAGTTAGATGTTTCTTAGCTATAATTACTCCGAACGAAGTATGAATTTTAAAATAATGTTTCAAATCTCAACGCTTACACTGGAAACAATCAATTGCGAAGTCTCTTGGTAACGAATTTATCAAAATGATAAATTTTTCTAGTCACGAAAGAATTAATAGGGCAAAAATCACACAAAATGAGTAGGATGCTATATTCTGACTTTAAAATAATGATTTGAACAATTCTAGTTTCTAAAAAGATTTGACAAATTTATGTTACATTTTAATCTTAGAGCAAAAAAAAAAAATAAATAAATAATGTGAAGTGGATGTTTCTTGTTTTTCAATGGATTCTTTAAATACAATGCAAAATAGTATATACGATAAATTTTTCTTGCACATATCGTTAAATGGTTCTCAAGATTCAAAATGCTAAAATCTATCATTTTTGTTAGATGTTCATGAAGCTCACTACAAAAAATTTAAGCAGATGTAAATCATATGCAAAAAGAAATTTATGAATATGCACAACCATCTCAGTTACTTAAATTTGTCGTTTTTATACACATATTTAAATTGCTCCTGCGATTTAAAGTAATGTTTCCATTAAGTTTTTCTGATATTTAAAACAAGAATAATAAAGAATTTCACATATGGCCTTTGGAACAAAATCATTAATGCAGAAAAAAATATTATTTTTTTAAAAATATTTTTAGCACTAATTCATTAGCGAAAGTTTCTAATAAATTAACAAAATGATCAATATTAATATAGTAATCCATTTATCATGCAATGAAAATAGTTTTAAATATCATCAATTTTAACAAAATACTTTGAGTAAATCAGAACCCTATATATATACTTATATATATATATACATACATTCCTGCACACACACTATATAAATATGTACATGCACACATACACAAGGTGATTCAAAGCTTTTCGTTCAGATTTCTTTGAGAGGTAGGGAATACGTCACATAGGAAAGTATGTCCCAAATTGTGCGCGCGCATATGTAGAGGGCGCTGCATATATTTACCAACTATAAAGCTTGGTCGACCACTCCTGCTGTTATCAATGTACGAGATGGCTTACTAGTAATGAGAAGAGGTAATCACACGTACAGTAATTGAGCTAAGGGCTCGAGTCCCTTCATTTTGAAACCACATATCTTGGCGGATATGCGCAGGAACACAGCCCTGCAAAATCGTTAATACTGTCTCAAGAAAGATTAGGCATTTCCGGCCGTCCAGTCAGTGCGGTAGCATTTAAGGTCCCGACAAACAGTCACCATTGATATGAGCCCACATATTTATGGCAAAACGATGTTGTGCAGCGTGACTTCTCGAAATATATGGACTGCCGTAAGCCCACACATGTGAATTGTGTGCATTGAACACACCTTCACTGTCACCGTCAATCAAATGAATTACTCCTTCTCCGTACAAAGGACAGAAACTGGGAAACTGGGGTTCCCGACACTTTTTTGCATGAACCGTTGTGCAAACTCCGCACTCTTCGGATAATCGTTAGGCTGCAGTAACTGCGCCCTTTACAGATGGGTAAGGATGCCTATCCTGCATGTGCACTATCTGCCACACTGCTGAAGTACTGACTGACAAACCCCAAGCTCCTGAGCAATATCTCGCGTGTTGGTATTCGGATTATCTTCAAAGGACTGTAGGACATTTTCTTTGACGTTGACAGGCCCTGTCAGTTGTCTTCTCCCCGTATCATGCATGTTGCTGCGCAGTGAGCGATGTTCTCACAGATTTCAATGCACACGTGCATACATTGGGTGCTGGGGAATTCTATCAGGGTATCGATTTCGTAAACTTGCCTAGCTCGGCGTCCCTTTTTACCTGCTGCCCCATATACGAGATGCATATATTCGCAAGCTCTTAATTCGTGAAATAATTCATCTCATCACTTGTGAGTCAGCTGGTACACTGATGACAGCAGGAGTGATCCACCTAGATTTATACTGGTTGGATACGCACAGCGCCGTCTGCATACGAAAGCGTATTTTTGGGGTCATATTTTCCTATGTGAAATAGGTTTCTTGACATATTCTCTACATCACCCTGTACACACTCATACACACATACACATACATACACAGATATATACATATATCTATATATATAAAGGAGAAAAATGACTCATTTACTCATTCATCATAAGATCGTCAAAAGTATTAGACCTACTTGAAATTCGGTAAGCGTGTTTCTTTTATAGAGTAGAGATATACTGAGAACGGGTTTTGCGGAAATCTATTCCCAGGAGGGTTAATGGGATGTTAAAGATTAAATTAAAGATTTTGAACTAGTAGACCCAAGACAGGAAATTTGACGAGCATGTTTCTTTGGTTGAATAGAGATCCGCTAAGAACGGGTTTTTCATTCATCCACTCCCAAAGGGAGTTACTAAAAATTAAGAAGTGTTATGGATAAAAACTACCACTTTTGATATACTCGACCTTCAGACTTAAAATTTAAAAGTTTCATTTGTTGAGTACAGATTCACTAAAACCGGGATTGTGATATCGAATCCAAAAGGAGGATTACGAGGAGTCTTATAGATGAAAATTTCCGTTTTGCAAATATTAAACCCTTGTCGAACTTAGAATTTGGTAAGCTGGTTCCTATTGCTGAGTATTGATCCACTAAGAAAGGGTTTATCGGAAATCGACTTCGAAAGGGTTTCGTTGCTAGCAATTACCAGGGTGAGTGAGAGAATATTAACGTCGCATTGATTAGCAACACGAGGGCTTTTGGCGACGGTCCGCGTCATTTTGAACCATGGTCAAGTGACGCGGATGACACCTGAGCTGGCACCCCCCTCTCCTAACTACCCCACCACACCAACGGGAGGACGTTTGAGCTCTCGACAGATTTAACGTGCATCGCTCCCCTACACGGCGGATCTTTAGTGGTACTAGGATCGAACTCATGACACGCTAGCCATGATCCGATGCCTAGACCACTCGGCCACCGCGGCCAGCAATTACCAGGAGTTGAAGATAAAAAAAAATCCCTTTTTCGACATATTAGACCTACAAACTTTAAATTTGTCAAGCCCGTTTATTTTGTTGACTAGAGATCCTCTAAAAATGGGTTTTGCGGAAATCAACTTTGTGGGTGGGAATTACGATAGCCTAAATGATAATTATAGTTCCTTCTTGAAAATACAAGACCTGTCCTTTTTAAATCAAAAGGTAAGGGCTATGAAAATGTTATTCAATACAATAGAACACTTGATAAGATAATGAATACAATTGAACGCTTTATATATTCAAGACGAATAGTCTCCTAGAAGAAGTATTTTGTGTTGAATACAAAAAAAGGTAACATATGACTAAAAGATTGATTTGAGTAATAATTTCTACAAATAATAACTGCTGTGCTGTGTGTGCCTGCAATGTTTTTTTTCATTCAAAAAAACATTTTCTTAATTTCGTCTTTTTTCTGTGTGTTTCTTGTTTCTTTTTATAGTTAAAACTTATATAGTTTATAAGGATTAAATATTGGAATATGTTTGGCTTACACATTAGCCAGCCCTTTTTGAAACAGGAAAAGAATTCACATGAGTCGTTAATGAGCTACTGCATCAAATTAATAATTAGCAGAAATGTCTGATAAGTATTTGTAATTTTCGAAACACTATCTCTCTTCAAAATTGACAAAAATTGTCTGATAAACAAGATTTTCTTCAAACTGTTAAAATTTTATAACTTTAACTTTACTCTTTAATTTAATTAAATATCTTAATCTTCCTTTCACTCCCTATATATATGAAACGTTATGGTTCTTTTGTTTATTACTTTGAATCCAATCAAAGCGAAAGACATTCACACATTTTTTTTTGTTTATTTACGCTGATTCTTTAGAGAAGAAGGCATGGTATAAAATATAAAGACAACAGTAATAAATCAAAAACACACGAGTGAAGATAAGAAAGGACAAAAGCATCTTTCCCTCCAATCTAAAAGACATCAGGTAATTTTAACCAAAGAAATTTCTCGAATTTTCTAAGATCTCAGGATTTTAATATTTGCCAACGAATTGATTAAATTCATTGAACGATGCGACATTGCATCTGTTAATTTTAAAAAGTTGACCACAGAGCATTTTTTTTAAAACTGAAATTACGTTTATATTAAAAAATAGCGGTATTCCCCATTAGTTATATAAAAAATTAAGTATTTGTTGATGTCTTGGATATCTTAAGACTAAAATCAATTAAAAACATCCCTCTGAAAGAAATCAAAAATCAAAATGGTGAATCCTTACTCCCACACACACATATATATACATATAGATGAAACATAAATTCTCTTAAGAAAAACAGAAATTTTCGAAAAATTAATAAAACATCAAAATACACAAAGTCCTAATTCAAAAACAAAGTTTTAAATTGTAACTTAAAAATTTTTCCTAAACAAAGTGAAATTTCAGACTTAGGATTGAAAAGTGAGGCTAAACTATACTGATTAAATGAACTTTTCCCCATTTTGTAACTTGGCAGGCAAAATAAAAATACTTAAAATTTTAAAAAATTTAACAATAAAATTTCAAAAACTGAAATAGCGTATTTTGAAAAATATTAAGTCACAAAAAATATTAAAATACTAAAGTAGTTAACTATATAACAAAACTTAACTACCAACAATTTTTTATAATTCATCCAACACTAAACTGGAAGTATCCAAAAGTACTAAGTCCTCTCACTCAAAATTTAAAAGGATATTCACCATCGTAAAATCTGAAAAATATCAATATCAATTTAAATATGCAATTAAAAATCTTCTACGTGTTCTAACTGACTATCTGAGCGGCCTAAAATCAACAATCCTGACCAATTTGGATAGAAAACAAAGTCTGTTTTAACCCAAATGAATAGCCAATTGCAGCGATCAACGATGTCGTGAATAATAATGATCAGGAGTTGAAGCTCCTCTACCTCCTGAATAATTGAGCAAGAGCGTAAGAATTAATGACGCCATGTTAATTTACTTGATGATTAGATCCCTTTTGTGACCCTTTTATAGCTCACTAAACATTTGCGTGTTTTGATTACTGCTAGAGTGAAACGTAATCTGTCAGTGGTCGCGAGGCGAAGATATATGCAAATACACGTGTCGTGTTGTTAGCACAGAAGCTCGCAACAAAAAAAAGAGGAAAATAAAATAAAAAAGGGAGTAGAGAGAGAGGAGAAAAGTAAAGATCACGCATAACTGACAAAACTCAGTTGTATCACAGAATAAGTGAAGAAATTTGTATTACTGATAATGATTTCTTGAGATTTTCCATATTACACACCCTCTCAGTTGGTGTGCGAGGTTTTAAGATAACTTTCACGCACAGTCGCGTGCGGAGGGTAATTATTAGCATGCATAAGGAAGGGATAGACAATTTGGCTGAAAGGAAATTGTTGAGTTCACCCAAATAATGGATGGAATGTCCTACCTCGGGGAATGAAAACTTATTCTCCACGGGATTCAATACTGAAATAATGGGCTTTTCAGTAGCATTTGTTGGATTTATTTTTCTATAGGAAGTGAGGATATCAATTACGCTACGTAATTTGAATGCATAAGAAATGAACAGGATAGAATAAAATCGGAAATGTTTCCACACACATTTGGGAAATTTTTTGTTGACGTACCTACATATTATGAATACGTTACTCTAAGCAAATTGAATAGCAACCTCGATTTAAAAATCAATCGATAGATTGGTATTAGCTCTTTTTATATATTTATGGGAAATTATTCTTATGTCCTGTTCCCTCTCCCCTTCATTCAAGCTCACACAATTTGGGAAAACCAAATGCAGTATTTGCTGTTTCAAACATTACTTGGAGTAGCTATGTTTTTAGGTTTTCTCCCGTTCATTTAGATTTAGATGTAAAACGTTATATCTCACAGGAGTAATGCAAAGAAAAAAAACACAACTATCGAACATTAGTTTCTTTTCATCTTAATACATCTTTACTTAAAGGAAAGACAATTTTATTGAAAGACACGTGCATATTACTTATGATAAAGTACTAAATATGACTCATTGTCTTGTTATCTTCATCTTTTGAATATGCTTTGTTATTGATATTATATATTTTTTTTATTTATTTTCGATTTGAAAATATGGATTTTTACATTAGAATATTTCAAAGTAACAGTCGTAATGTATTTACATATATATACAGGGTGTTTCATAAATGATGGGAGTAACTTTAAGGGGTGATAGTACACATCAAGACGAGTAATAGTAAATAGGAAACCAAGTGTCCCAAACGTCTTCCGAAGGAGAAAGGCGCCATCAAAGTTTAGGGTCCTAAATTTCAAATGATGATAAAAAACGGGAAAATGGATCGATTCATTTGCGGTTTTCACTAAAATCATTCTTTAAATTAGTATTTTCATTAAAAAAAGTTTTAAAGACAAAGTTAAAAAAATGCCGTTAGAGGGCGCTCTAGACTTTGGAGTACCGAACAACTACCTTTTACCAGTATTTTTTTTATTTTGTTAAATGTTTACAAAAGCTTAGATTTTAACTTGAATTTTGAGCGCAAAATTGAAACCATCGGGAGCGGTTAAGTGGCGCAAATGTAACCGCGTTTAGGGAGGAAAAATTGAAATGCTCGTATGTAATGATCAAAATAAAAAACGATAAAGCAAACTTTAAGAGGCGATAGTACAACACCAAAACAAGTAACATTCATCAAAGAAATCATACTCGTAATTTTAACCCGAAGGTGATAGAGGGCGCTGAAACAGATTTCGTTTTAAGAGACAAAAAGGAAACAAAGAACATTTACGTTATAAAAAAAAGTTTAATTAGAAATGATTACAATATCTGTTCGAAACACTGACCATTAGAGGCGATGCATGCGGTACAACGGCGAAGAAGGGATTCACGAACCCTCTGAAACACGCCAGGAGTATCGCGCACCTCTCCTGCAGCTGCCGAAAGTCTGGCGACGAGTTCTTCTGCAGTTTCGATAGGAGTCTCATACATAAGACTCTTCAAGTGTCCCCACAAAAAGAAATCCAGGCATGAAAGATCGGGCGATCGCGCTGGCCAAGGGACAGGACCACTTCGCCCAATCCATTGATTTGGAAAGGTTGCGTTTAGATAATTTCGCACCTCTGGCGCAAAATGAGCTGGTGCTCCATCCTGCTGGAACCACATTACTCGCCGGATACGAGGGGGAACATCTGTTATCATTTCCGGCAGCACCTGTTGCAGAAAGGTAAGATATTTTTTTCCATCCAGGCGTTCTGGCAGAAGATAAGGTCCAAGTAGATGGTCACCAATTATTCCTGCCCAAACATTTATGGAAAATCGTCGCTGATATGCATGTGTAGAAGACGCATGTGGATTTACATCTGCCCATTGGTGGGAATTGTGGGTGTTAAATGTACCGTCACGTGTAAATGTACATTCATCTGTAAAAAGCACAGTTGCACCAAAATCGGGATTTAGGGTGTGCTTCTGCAGATACCAGCGAGCAAAATCCATTCGACGAGGAAAATCCCTTTCAGTCAGTTCCTGGACTCGTTGGACATGAAAAGGATGCATACTTTCATCCTTTAGTACTCGCCATGTCGTGGAGGGTGATACTTCAATTTGACTAGCCACTGCTCGCGTGCTTGTATTTGGATGATCAGTCACCATATCCAGAATTTTTTCTTCCACGGCTACCGTTCTGTTAGACTTCGCACAGCCTGCATTTGAACGTGCACCAAAAAAGGATCCTGTCTCACACAACTGTCTGTGCAAGCGCACAAATGTTTTATCATTGGGCAACCGCCTGTTGGGAAACTTTTTTCCGTATAATCGTCGCGCCTCTGCACTATTCCCATTTGCAGTTCCGTAGATGAAGTGCATATCAGCCTTTTCTTGATTAGTGAAGGGCAACATCTTTCGTTACGTTTGTTCCGTGATTTACACTTGCACACTCGGGTCAATGGCTTTTATCTTAATAACAATTTGCATATGCGTTCTTCTTCTTCCCCATATCACAATTTCATGTTCTTCTTCCAGAATCTTGCAGCTAAAACGCTTGCATGGATAAAATTTGAAGATGCTCTAGCACGTTTGCGTTTGAATTCAAATCATGCATTTTCTAATCGAAGTTGATTGTTTTTATGTTGTACTATCGCCTCTTAAAGTTTGCTTTATCGTTTTTTATTTTGATCATTACATACGAGCATTTCAATTTTTCCTCCCTAAACGCGGTTACATTTGCGCCACTTAACCGCTCCCGATGGTTTCAATTTTGCGCTCAAAATTCAAGTTAAAATCTAAGCTTTTGTAAACATTTAACAAAATAAAAAAAATACTGGTAAAAGGTAGTTGTTCGGTACTCCAAAGTCTAGAGCGCCCTCTAACGGCATTTTTTTAACTTTGTCTTTAAAACTTTTTTTAATGAAAATACTAATTTAAAGAATGATTTTAGTGAAAACCGCAAATGAATCGATCCATTTTCCCGTTTTTTATCATCATTTGAAATTTAGGACCCTAAACTTTGATGGCTCCTTTCTCCTTCGGAAGACGTTTGGGACACTTGGTTTCCTATTTACTATTACTCGTCTTGATGTGTACTATCACCTCTTAAAGTTACTCCCATCATTTATGAAACACCCTGTATATATATAAGCAACCCTATAAATCTTTCAAATCAATGAACATATATAATATTATGAATTTTATATAAATTTTTCAAGTACTAGCTATTTATTCATTTTGAGAAATTTTCTTTCGGGACTGTAACAGTATTACTAAAACAGAATTAATTCGACCTTTCAATGTTCAGGGCGATTCGTATTTAAATAGGAAATCATCTGAATAAATCTTTAAATGAATATTCATTAAAATTAAAAACATGGTGAAAAGCATCTGGAAGTAAATTTACACATACCTGGTTCTTTCAAAATTCATAAACATTAAGATTTATAATAGTCAAAATTCACGCACATCAGCAAACAACATAATAAGATTAATTTCCAAATTTCAAAAATAATTAAGTATCCCTCTCGTTTCATATATATAATCAACATATTTATTACAAACAAAGTTAGTAAAATATGTCTCCTTCATGTATAAAATAACACAATACAGAAAAATAAATAATTGCTAATTTTTCCTATTTTTTAAAATTTTTGGCTTGAATGCATTTTTTGCTAAAACGTTGAGTTATTCTCAAGAAATCATTATGAAAATAAATTTAACCTCATTTGAAGTAATTTTAAAACAGCTTTCTACCACTTGGAACAAAGTATTTAAAGAAATATTCTATTGAACCTTTTCAGATTGATTTTTGTCTCTCCTCATTTATTTCCACAGACCAACTTCTAATTTTTCTGAAACCAATCTGTAATTTCAGTGAATGGGGCTTTTAACTCACGCCCAGTAATCTTCTAGATATTGATTTCCTAACTTTGTTGCCTGATCAAATACTAAATTTACGTTGAGCCATAGAGCTAAATTAGACTAACCCTAGAAGATTATTATAATTAAAGGAACAAGGGATGTTTTTTCCTCTTTTTGTTGACAGTTACACTATATTCTTTGATTATATATACGTTCCGAGATATTTGAAATTTTTGGAACTGTCAGAAATTGATATAATGATATAGTCCGGATCAAAACTTAACATGACAATTTTTCCCCCCATTCCAGTAAACAAACTTCACTCTCAATTTGAATTTTCAGTACTTCATGATTTAGTAAAAACAAAATGGCAGTTATTTATTTTATTTATTTTTATTTTATCTTTTTTATTTATTTTTTTTTGCTACTTTTACATTTTTTTGTAAAATATTTGGCACCATCTGATTCTTAATAAATGTGTCCATGATTTGATAATGAGGTTTAGAAGACCGGTAAAATATTGCAAAATATATATAAGAGGGTATCTTAAAATTTTAATAATTACCAAAGAATAATTGTGATAGAGAGAAACTTAATTATTATTAGTTATCCGTACAGATTTACATAATTATCGCACAGTGTTTCTTGATCTTCCAGATGTCGTCATTGTAGACTCAGCAGACTGTGTTGAAAACCATTGTTCCACCTCTTCATTTTGGTCTTGAAATTTTTGACCACCACAATGATTGTTTTTATTTCTATGATAAAGAAAAAGTTTCTTGGTATGAGATCAGAAGAATAGGATCAATCTCGACAGAAAATTTAAATGTTTCAATACTATTATTGCTCAACCGCACCTTGAGATAAGTGGACGGTTACTCTGTCGGCAAGAAAACAAACGTCTTTGGTATTGACCATTTCTTGATCAGAAGTTCACGTAATTTATTTAGAAATACGCAGTTATTGGTACTAGTGATATTATGATCCTTTTCTAGATCGAATAATCTGTTAAGATGATTCCCCGTCATTTTCCTTAAAAGAAACAGGAAGCTTGAATTTCCCTACATACTTCTGCCCTTTTGTCTTCTTAAAGGGAGGAGAGACGCTGTGGTTCCCCTCCTTGCTGATCCCTTTGGTCTCTACATTATAGATCCAAGATTCATCTATAAATATATCATACGACACACAAAAATTCTCTTTAAATTTCTCCAAAAGTCTCAACATCTCCCTCCGGACTATTTGCTTTTGAAGAGGTTAGTAATCGTAGAACCTAGTATACCTTTGACGGATGCAGGTCTTCGTAAATAATTTTCAACACATTATCGCAATAAGATCAATTTCCTTCATGATAATTTGGATGGTTGAGTTTTGGTCTAATACAGTGCTTTTAAAACTTTCAATATTTGCGACCCAATTTTCAATCATAATTTTCATCACGCCCTCTCCATACAATAACAATGTATTGAATTCAATAATAATGTACATTGACGCTAAAAAAAAAAAAAAAGCTACAATACGACTTTAATTATAAGCCATACAAATTTTAAAAATAAGTAACAAATTTTGCATATAATTTTATAGATTACAAGCCCATGGGGTTAATGGTAATTATTTAATTTTTTCTTAACTTAGTATTGTTAAATTAATAATCAAATACATTGTGCAGTACTGAGATATTATATCAGTCAATGTGTGTTTTATTTTTTATTATATCAGAAAGTATTGTTACGTAGATCGGGGTTCGAGGATTTTATGCAAAATCAGTCGTAAATAACAAGGATATTCTTTAAGAGCGATGAGTATTTATTGTCGAAAATCAATCCTTGAAATACAGGATTCAGCAACAAAATTCATAGAATAAATAACAGAAGGATTTTACACCTTCAACAGCACTCAGACACAATAAGCAGTGTCTAAAATACACGTATGTAAATGACTATTCACAAGCACAGCCGAGCTGATCAAGTTCAAGGCAAGTCTACTAATCGCTAATCAAAACAATGCTCACTACTCGCTGGTTGAAATCAGACTGACTGTTACGGCGAATATCACTCTATTTATAGCAGGGGCCGAAATTTCTGGAAAGATGCGCTCACGTCACAGATCGTGAAATTAGTGGATTTCTCTACTATTTTCTAGAAGAATCCAGAGGGTCCCTAACTCACCAATGTCGCCAACTTGGTCGCCAAAAATGATGCCAACTTGGCTCTATCGCCAATATTTAGCCAAGTTCCCATTGAATCGCCATTATAACGTAAGGGACGGCGTTGCTTGTGAATATTGCAACTTTAACATGAAATAAAAAAAGCATAGAGTAATATAAAGGCATTGCACATCCAAATACAAATTATTTACATTACTTTATACAAAATTCGTAACAGTATTTTGTTTTTCTTTCAGTAAGTTAAGGATATTTTTATATCTTTTTTTCAACTAGTTTGCGAACCACACGTAGGGTTAAATCACCCCCAACAGGGACGCCCTACCCCCCTCGCTGACTTATAGGCACGTGTGTGCAAAAGTAATAAAGCCCTTAAGACCCCTGATGGAAATATACTAACAAGCATATTTTCAGGTGTATTGCATATTTTATTTTTGAGTAATTATAAATTACTGCTAATTTTCTACAAAAAATACATCATTGTATATGAAACTTCTGATTATTAAAAGACATTATCAACACAATGATTTGCAGAATTTCCTTTTATTCCAAAAATCTCGTATTGCAGAAAATCATGCCTCAGTAACACAAGTATAGAATCAGAGGATGCAGGAGGGAGGGATTTGTCACGTCTAAAAATTAACTTCGTCACAACACTAACTATGAAGATTTGCAAGATGTGCACGTGACAATGATGAGTCACATTGCAACATCCCTCTAGAATTCGAAAATTAAGTTGAATTAAAAACAATCTGTGTTCGTTTACAATTCAACGTCGTCTGTACTCGGGGGAAATTTCAACAAAGCGTCCATTATTGTGATTACCTTTGACCAGCGCTCTCAAGCTTTCAACATTTCTGAACCAGTTTTCAATCATAATTTTCATTGCGCCACCCCCCATTATTTTATTGCACAAAAGCAATGTATTGAATGCAATAATAATGTATTGTGACTCTAAAGCTACAGTAGTACTTAAAATTTGTGTATGAAAAACATGGAGTCACAATTAATTATTAAATTTATTCTTAACTTAGTATTGATAAATTAATTATCAAATACATTTAGAAGTACTGATGCATTTTTAAGTATATTATACCAGAGTACATGTGTACTGTATTTTTTATTATGAGAATGCATTTTGTTTTACTTCCTTCATCAAATTAATAATTTTTTTAAATAATCTTTTATTTTAGACTTTTTAATTTCCTCGCGCCCCCCCCCCGCATAGGTTATTACGCCCTTCTAGGGGACGCATGCCACAATTTGAGAAATGCTGATCTAATAAGGTAAAGGCATCCGCTTTTTTCCTTGGGGCGTCATCATCAGTGAAAATTCATTTTTCACTTCCTAACAATATATGATGCGTTATTATTTCCATAAGCAGCATTCATTTTATTCTACATTTTTTGGACACTGTAACCTTTCAAAGGATGGAAAATAATCATAATCCGAGCCTCTCTCTTCTCCACTCCACGAGTTATTTTAATCTACGATTTGTGATGAAACCAAATAAATCCATATTAAAATGTTAAGTTACAATTATATACATAAAGATAAAGTAATAAGCAAAATAAAGTTCATCCAGATATTTTAGTTATTACTTAGTAACAATTATAACTTCGTCATGTGCGTGTTTATAAATATGGGAAAATGACGACAATCTTATGATTGTTTTACGAATAGTTAATTTACAATAAACACAAAATAGATAAATCATGTAATAAACATCAAAAGAGAATGCCTTTCTCCTACGTCTGGTGCTCAACGTTTCTAGGCGTCCGTCTGAGTAATTTCCCGTGCAGTGTCTCATCAGGTACTACTCGTGGGGTGTGACGTCAGTGTGGATTGCTCCACTCGACTTAACAAGAGAAGGTAGATTCAACAGTGCACATATCCAACTCTACATAAATTTATATACATATATATATATATATACGAACTTGCACCCTTATATAAACTGCCGACCATTAAAACATATACCATATTATATTACTAACCACTCTGAAGGAAGGATGATACAAGCGTCAAATGTGCGTGATAAATAGAAGATTTTTAGATATGCAAAGGTGGGTGGAGAACGGCATCTTAAACTAGGAAACTTACACAGTGGGTTTCTCAATCAATGGGCAATGGCTAACAGCACGAATCGGAATTCAATAGCAGCATGATTTTGGCACACCTAAAGTTACATTTATAGCTTCGCCAAATTTCTACCCTTATTGGTTGGAATCCAACTACTGTCATACGAATATGGATTCGATGAGTTCAGGGGAGAAACACTGAATGCATGTAGGATCTCAACAGCCTCCAAATATATCCCCCGACAAGACAGACGCATTGTCAAGTTCTTTGCATCTTTGTAAAAACATACAGACAGGCCATTCCCCACCCCAAGAACAAAATTTCATTTATATTTCAATTTTGAATATTCTAAGATCCATCTTTTAAGGGAACCAGGACATGCTCGAAAGTGTAAAATACCGAAATTAAAACCCTTTGTTTATGAGATATATATCTTTTAAAATTTCCAATAGAGCTTGGATATTTTACGTTCTTAATAAAGATAATTTAATTATCCTGTAGAACTACAAAAATAACTTTTTAGTTCAAAAGTTTTTTTTCCTACTTAATTTAAGTAATACATATATATATATATAATTTTTGAGAACTTATAATACATAATTATGTTTAGGTACCATTTTTTAAAAAAAAGTATCTTTTTTTTTATGCAAAATATTTTTTACACATATATAAAACAATATACAAAAGACAGTGAACCTATATTTTTAGAGAAAATTTAGTATAGTTTCCTTAAAAAAATTATAAAACTGAAATTCTGAAAATTTTTATTTTTCTGCTTTTTTTATGCATAAAACCATTTTTAAAAAGTTGGACACTATTTTAATAGAAAAAAAATTAGGTTCACTATATGCATAGGCATCTTGCATAGAAGTATAAAAAATCTGGAATCATATAGTGCAATAGTTATTCTTTTTAAATGTACCTAAATACAAAAAAAAATATGTTTTTGAGAAAAAGTGAAAAAACTAAAAAAAATATTTTCACATATTATACACTTGATTAGTGTTTGTTTGCTATTTTAATATGCCTAATATAATAATGCTTAATCATTTTCTACAGTTACAAAAAGTAATTTTAAATTCACATGTTTTTTTCCCTTTGTTTTAGTTAACATGAACATAATTTTCAAGATACATATTTTCATGCAGGTACCACTTCTTACAAAAATATTTCTTGAATATACAAAAAATTTTGCACATATATATAAAGAAACATATCAAATGGGATGAACCAGTTTAATATGAATTACCAGTTTTTTAATGAATTAACAGCATAATTTCTTTGAAATAATCATAAAACCTTTAAATTCTGAAAATCTTAATTTTCGAGATCTTGTAATACATATTATACCACGGAATAGCGGGGTTATTCATTCAAATGAAAAAAAATTCAAAAGTTTATACAGGGGAAACTACCCATTTAAAATATGTCAAAAGGGCCGTGGTCATTTATTTACATTTTTATTGTTCATATTTTAGAGCTATTTTATCAACAAACATATAAGTATTTACATTTTTAGGTTCAGAAAAATATGCACTATTTTTTAGAGCTAAAATTGAAAAATCGATTTATTTGATAGTATATGATGTCCTGGTTTCCTTGATTTACTAATCAAGATATGTCTTATAACTTTAGAGATGTATTTATATTTAACCCAGCAGTTTATTACAAAAAATGAATATTTAGATAATACAACCTCTGACAATAAAATTCGGTGAATAGTCTTGTAACATTAACGTAGAGGAAATATTAACAAAATTTGCATTACTGTTCTTCGAAATAGTCACCTTCCCTAACTATGCACCGCTGAGATACATGCCCTGGAAACTTTGCAAGAAGTCTTCTTTGGGGATGGAGTTCAAAAGCCTCGTCACGTTTCGTTGGATGTCAGGAATATCGTCAAATCACTTTCCTTTCAAAGCGAGTTTGAGTTCAAAGAGTAAGAAGTCTGGATGATTGAGATCTGGAGAGTATGGTGGATGTTCAATTTGCACCACCCCCTTTTTTGCCAAGAACTGTTTGATGATATTGGTTGTGTGAGAGTGAGCATTGTCGTGAACCAAAAACCATGAACATTGTTGTGCGTACTAGATAACTATTTGTCGCACGGATTCACGGTTAATGCGCAGTTCATTAGCTACCATGCGCAAAGTTAATCAATGATCTTTCGTGATTAATTTCCTCACTTTCTCAATGCTTTCGTCACTGACGGAGGTCGCGGTCTTTCGCTACGGGCGTTATCAGAAACACTTTCCCGGCCTTCTCAAAAACGGGTGAACCACTGAACAAGCACTTTATAAAGCAAGTCTTTCATGGAACACAAACGATTCTCAACTGAACAACGGTGGGGGAAGATAGTCAACAACTGCCACTATGCATGTACAGCATTTTGTTTCACCAGTGTTGCCAAATCGGCTATTCTAACTTCATTCAGCGAACTTTATTGTCAGAGGTTGTATATGTACAATATTAGGAACTAATCATTGTGAATCGTATATGTAATGATACTTATAAATAATATTGTTTGCATCATGAGAGATGCTTATTAAATATATATATCAAGACTTGGAGAAATGAAAAGTGCAGCCGTTTATCAAATGATACTTTATTTCAACGATTCAGCAAATCGTTCTGTACCCCAAGCCATGATAAGAAACGAGTACTATTTCAAGAGTCGATCAGGAGCGAGAGTGCCGTTCGCTTACGTGTTTTAAGTAAGTCCGAAGTTGAAGTCAAAGTACTTATGCGGGAGGTGGGTTGAGTTGTCCTGGCAGAAAGTTTATCCTACCTGACAAATAAAGGGCTGGGGATTCATCAGATATATATATATATATATACATAAATCGAGATAAATGTATATTAAATATGAAAGATTAAATTGAAGGAAATTTGTTTAATATATATTGTGCAGCTTTTCCCCTTGTTTTCTTTTGAATTGCCTTCATCTAAGGCCGAGTAAATTTGGAGATAACCGGATCCGTTTTTTCACATATACGTACAAGCAAGAACTTTCTCTGATCTATTGCAATGAGGTAGGATATTTTAATATATGAAGAAATTTTTAAAATATTGAGATAAAATCATTTATGATAATTCTAAATTTCATTTTGAAAGAAATTTTAAAAAATAATGCGCTTTTTTTTCAGATTGAATAACAAATTAAAAAAAAAAAATTTTATCAACAAATTCAACTCCATCACCAAGTTTTTATTTTCAAAAAGTTAATATTTAACACAGACAATAAAAAATTACTTAAGAATATAACTTTTTATGACGTTATTTATTTTATCACTTAGGTATTCGTCAAGTTTAGTCGTTTAAATCTATGCCATCACTTACTCCAAGCACGATCTTTCTATTAACCAGATGAAGAATTTTTATAAAGATCTGAATTTTAGAATTTAAAATCTAAATTCAACAAAATCGAAGGTCAAGAGCGAACGAAACCTATAAATATTTTGAACGCAGTTTTGTATCTGAAAGACATTTTTTTTAAATCCAAAAAAAGTAAAATGCAAATACAATTAAAGGAATCATATGTAAACAAAATTGCTCACTATCAGTTGCACTCACACAGTCACAGTTAATGTGTAGGAATTTTCGCTGAATAAGGAAATTGCTCAGAATCAAAATAAACGTATACAGTTATCAATGGGTTATGTGAATCAGAGCAAATAAAATCATTTTTCAATTATTATAATTTTTAGATCGTTTCCCAAATTTTCTTAATAGACATGGTCGTGAACCTGAGTCCAGTATTCTCGAGTTTTGGTGCCGCTGAAAACCCACCGTACAGAGGGGTTGGTCTACTTTAATAAGTGTTCACATTGGAGTGGTGGAAAGTTTAGGAAAGGGATGCCAGCTCAAGTGACTTGATCGAGGTTCAAAATTATGAGATCCGTATCCAGCAGCTCTCGTGTTACTTAAGAGTACGATGGTAATAGATGTCGAAATTAAGAGCAATCTTTTCTTCAATTAATTTGATGTAGAAAAGTACTTATTTAGTTAATACTTAAGTTTTTTTTAAATTATTTTTCAGCAAGTTAGGTACAAGGATCCGATAAAAATGAGATACTCTACTGTTTGTTTTGGGATTCCAAAATTTTAAATTTATCAATAATTACAATTTAGAATGAACATAAATATCAATCTATCTTTAACACTTATATTTAATTTCTTATTCGCTCCTAGGAGACTAAGCAAATGAATTTTTAAAAAGGAATGGTATTTTTCTTCACGGTCATCATAAACAGTCTGCTTTTTCTTCTCCCTTCTGCCTCCGAGTGGCGAGCGATGACCACCGCTGTCCATCGACCAGAGGCGGCCGCTCAAGACACGCGAAGGGAGGGTTCCACTCACTCACTGCGTGTCACATCGCTTTCAATTAATCAGACAGTTTTTAGCAGGACTGATGACTCTGGGATCAGACTCTGCTTCGGGTCATTCTATGTTAATGGAGCGCACTCTATAGTCTCTGGTACGTGGCCGGTGCTTTAAAAAAGATATGACCCTAAACCAAGGTTATTTATCTCGGTAAAGAATAAATCATTGCGAATAATAATAATAATTTTTGACCAATACAATGCTTAGGGGGATTGGGCTAAATAGGTTTATTAATTTTAATCTTTTCCTCTTCAAACTTAATTGGTGCGATTGAAAGCTAAATGGGCAAAAGAGAATTCCAATTACTGTAAATATACGTCAAAATATCTGTAAATTATATTATATATCTTTTTTAGTGTATTATTCATTTTCCTATAGAAAAAAAATTAGAAGTTTTCTTTTAACTTAATGAACTTGACAAAAAATTTGAATTCCAATTTTACTGTAAATTTCTAATTTAAGTGGAAAAATTAAAAATTAAATATTAAATATTTAAAATAATATTGAGAATTTTTATTTCAATACAAGAGCAATAACAAGAGCAAAATAAAAATTAATTCATACTTTAAGAGTTATTCAGTTGATAACATGTTTAAGGGTAACATTCTTCATGGTACATTTTATGGACACCAGAATTGTGATTAACATATGGAAGATTTTTATGTGCCATATTAAGAAAATAGTCTCTCACTTTTTACTAAACACGTAATACAAAATTTCTCTCTCATTTAGCTAAAACATGGGAAATGGGGGAGACTCCTGACATATTTCCTTCCTCTCTAATACACACACACACACACACATATATATATATATATTAATACGGATTTTGAGTAATGAATGTTTACAATAGTGTAAATATAATTTATATCTGGATAAATAATACGTAAATATTACTTTTTATTTTATGTTAAAGCTATCATAATCACAATCAACGTCGTGCCTTACAATATAATGGCGAAATTCAGAGTTGAATTTTGGCGAATTGGCCACCGTATGGATACTTCTGGAAATTACTGGAGGAAATTACTGGATTACTATTAATATCACCATCTATTATGACGTAAGAGGGTATTTCTAGAAAGATCCATACTGACTGTAAACAGGAGCCACTCGCTGAAGATGAGTGAGTATTGTTTGGACCGTTGAAGAGCCGGCTAGTGTGTGTGTGTGTGTGTGTGTGTGTGTGTGTGTGTGTGTGTGTGTGTGTGTGTGTGTGTGTGTGTGTGTGTGTGTTGTGTGTGTGTGTGTGTGTGTGTGTGTGTGTGTGTGTGTGTGTGTGTGTGTGTGTGTGTGTGTGTGTGTGTGTGTGTGTGTTACATATTGTATCCAAAATGTAGGATGTCCGAAAAGTATGGTTACACTTTAAAAAATAAACAAACAAAGATTTCCGCTTGCGGGTTTTTACATTCCAAAAAGAAAAGATTCAAATTTTTGTTCAATGATGTACAAATAAGATCATTCAACATCCACGTTTTGCAACAATCTCGTTTCAAAATAACTTCACCGTAAGAACAAGCACAAGTTGTAGCATGATTTATCGAATTTAAATCTTCCACATATGAACAGCTCCACAATTCATAAGTGGCACGGATGATTTATGAGGATAGGTAGCGCATTGTTAAAAACAAAATCTGGCTTCACTAGCAGAAGCTGACGTTATTCGTTTAGAATCGATATGTTGTGCGAGACTAATGGTGTGCACATTAAAATAAAAGATTGTGAAAAAAATATTTGGGGTATTTTCTTTATGGAGAATAAGAAACCGTAAGCGTGAATATCTTTGTTTGTTCATTTGTAATTAAATTTTTAAGTATAGCCATGTTCAAATGATGGTAAATTTCATACTCAGTATATGAAATTTACCGTCATTTTCATTAAACCAATGTAAGGCAAAAAAAAAACTAAACCTTTTTACTGAAAAAATATACTATTAGTAATTAATATTAACAACAAAATCATTTAAATTCTGGACTTCTTTCATGCAGTCTTTTTTTTTTACAAAAGCATTTAACAATTTCGAGTGCCATTCTTTTAATATTACATTCATTTTTCTCAAAATTAATTGTTTCGGAACTGAAAATTTATTTCGAAAGTCACAAATTTGAAAAAGTTTTCTTCTTTTAACTATCAAAAATTAACATGGTTTTTTATTATATTTATAATTTATTTAAAAGCTCTACAGACGAAAAATATTCGCGGAGTATTTTTTCTGAATAAAAATTTGCAAAATTATGCGCTTTTATTTGTTTTGTTTTTATTTTATAATTAAATATCAAAAAAAAATTATGAGAATATTATTTTAAATTTCTAATCTCAAGGGGAAATTTAAATATATATGGCAAAAAATATGAAACATTTTAATAACTGCAAAAGTTATGTGATTCGAAAAGAATTTGTGTTTTATGGATTCATAAATTAATGTTTATTCACTCTGAATTTCCTAAAAATCTACCAAAAATTAAAGATTTTACCGTTTTATATAATCTTATATGCTCTTATTATCTTTTCAAAATAAATTTGTTAGAAAAAAATACTGTAAACCAAGTATTACAAGAAACAATGTTTTACAACAAACATACATTTCCCAATAGTAGTCAAAACACGTTCTTTGCAATTTAGCCTAATTATAATATATCATTTATTTCTATTTGTTTTTTCGCATTTTTTTAAATATTCCTCTTCAAATCAGTTTTAAAGAAATTGTACATGTTCCCACTTAAACAAAATTCATGGAAAATATAACATTGTATCATTTTTTTAATGGAATTGGAATTAAAAAGACGTTATCCTGCTTTACAAAATAACAATATCACAGTGAACAGGAAATAATCATTAAATTTATTCTTATTCATTAAAGTATTAAGTTTTGAAATAAGCTTTCAAAATATTTATGTTTAGTTTTAAAAACCTTTTTAGTTTAACAATATTAAGAGACATTATTCCATTCTAACCATACAGAGTTTGATCCTAATTCAAAAAGAAGTTGAGATCGAAATTTTTTTAGTATTAATATAAAATCTATGTGGTTCTACAGCATGCAACTGCGTTTATCAAACAGCTTTCATAAAATTTGGAGTTTTACTAATCCGTAAACACACATTTTTTATTTCTTTGACTGAGAAAGTTAAAATTCTATGGAAACAAACCATGCAACATATTTTATATTTTAAAAAAAGTGAATTGGCTTATATATATAAGTGAAGTGAACTAACTTATAGACATTGAGGAAATCTGAATGTGGTGTTAATTTTGCTGTTTTTTCTAGATAAAATTTTTCGAGTTTGGATCCTATTGTTTTATGTTTGACGAAGACAACCTTAACAATTCCATTATCTAATATTAAAATACTTGGACCAGGACGTTTCACATCCACTTGGAAATAATTATTTTAAATGAGATATAGTAGATGATGTGTATAAAGAAAAATGCTAATGCTTTTTCCGCCTTTTAATATAGTCACACTAGAGTATTTTAATGTATGTTTCCGGATTACTTGCGATAAAAAATACACTCCATAAATTTAAGAAATGTGAACTTATATCAAAAATTTTAAATCACGATGAGAATAATTTTATGCAGTGACTACCTTAACTATAAATATGACGTACTCTCCCCTGTTGATATATACCAGGAACAGAAAATGATAATGATAATGATATTTTTACTCTTCCATGTTTCACTTTAATTTGCAAGATTGTTTACTTCTTTTTATGTGAACCATTATCAAAACAAAAAAAAAACTCATTTATTGCAAAATTTTCTAATTTGATTTTGCACCTTGACTAATGTGATTTTAATTAATTTTATCTTTTAAAAAGCATATACCTGGCTTATTATTATACTATTCTTTCATTTTTCTTAAAATCTCTTTGCAAACATTTGTTACATTTTTAGCAACTCTTTGGTAAAGATTTGTCTCTTGCGCTATAAAGCCACATTTTCATACACTTATTTATTGAATTACTTCCTGGTTTCTCTGAAACCTGTTTTCCGAATCTCCTTAAACCTGATCTCAGTTTCACAGCAATGATTTCTTTTTAAAGTCAAACTTTATTTTAGTTTAAAGCTAAGGATCATAAAATTTAATTGACAGCAATTATTCTACTTTCTAAAGTACGAAACCTTATGCTCACATGTATTTTTGTCCGCTCTTTAAAAAAAAACAAAAATACTCTACCCTTTGTTTTATTACAGAACAAATGATTGAAATTAGTAACGATTTCAGTTTTTGAGTTTCATGTGATGTTGTTTGTTGAGAGAAAAGCTTCATAGAAACCAGTCAGAGAACAAAGAATGCTTATAACATTGAAAATATTACTTGAATGAAAGAAACTAAAAGGGTTTTAATCAGTGAAATACTGGTTTTCATATTTGATGCAATTTGAATGTGAAAGCTAATTAAAAGTTTATTATTGGAATGCATTGTATGAAAGATCTCTTAATTAACAGTACGTATGCTTTATTAACTCCCCATACGTCCTTCATTTTCAATCTGTTCTGGTTATTGTCATGAAATTAATGATCACTCTTGATATTTATAGCGCTAATTAACTGTTCCTTTGCAAAAAAAATTTTTATTTAAAAAAATCCAACTGAAAAGCAATCTTTTGAATTATGTTACAAAAATAGCTATAATAACTTTCAATAAACATTTTTCCGATGTAACAATGTTTGAAATGCATTGGTTTTTATGGACTTTGAGTACTTTGTTTTTGCTCCTGAAAATGAATTTTTACTATTTCATAGTGTTTTAAAATCAATTCAAACGCTTTTTTACCTCTCTAATTGTTCGCAAAATTAAATCTTCAGAAGATAATAGACTGAAAGTAATTATCTGATAATGTATAATTACTTTTAAGATATAAATTTTTGTATTAATTTAAAATTTATTTGTACTATATTAAAGATAATAATGAACCATTGAAATTAATTCGAAGTAGAAATTAATGTGATCAAATAAACTAAAAAAAATAGCTGCCTTTATGTTATATATTTCAAATCTTTTATACGTATTGCACTGAAAAACTTTTATTTGAAAAAAGAACTGTATTTTATGTGTTTAAACGGTTTTTATTATTTTTTTCTAATATTTCTTCTTTGATGATTTAAATTTCCAATTTATAATTTTCATGTTTGCTTATAAATATTATATTCAGATTAAAAAATGAATTTAAAGAAGGGGATTTAAAGGAAAACATAAATAAATGTAATATATTATAAATTAACTATAAAGTATGTGTCATAACACGCTAAAGCTACACTTTAACACTATAACACATTTACTATTAATACGTAATAGGTATTTAAAAATATATAAAAAATACAATTGCAGTCTTACTAAAAATTTTATATGCATTTTCATTGCATTTTTATTTAAAAAAGGGAAAATTTATTTCTCACAACGCTTATTTAAAATCTAAGGATTATAAAATTCCCAAAATCTAAATATCTCAAAAATCATACAAAATTTTAAAACAATTTTAAGTTTATTATTAGAATTTCAAACATAAGCATATTCTTTCATAGAAGAAATAAATTTATTTATCTAAAAGTACTTTCTCGGACTTCAGCTTCTACTCAAATTTACACGCTATAAAACATCGCAACAACAACACCTAAGAAATATTATATTTTTGTAATGTATTCAAGATATTTTATCCAATCAGTGATCCTTATAACGAAATATTTCTTATATTTATTGAGCGATGAATCCTTTCTTAACAACATTAACTAATTATACGTCATTATTACATCAGAACATTTGATAAATTTTTCACTCGAAAATGTTTTTTTTTTCTTTGTTCGTTTCACTTGACAAAAGTTATAAGATACCGAAGTCAATTAAGTTGCAATTAATCAAATAGTTAATTAAGTGTGATTAAAATGTGTCCACAACATTTGTCTTTTAATTGATCTCTAGTGTTCTAAAAACAAAAAAAAGTGTTTTAGTCATTTACCGTTTCATGTCAGCAATGAGTTCAAACATTGGTAGTACCTTATTATAAATTTTTAAAATAAAGAGCTAGATTTTTCTTCGAAGGAAGATTTTTCATAAAGTTTTGAAGATGAACATTTCGGAAGTAAAAAGAAAAAGTAGTTTATAAGAGGAATAAGAAAGGAAAAAATCGTTGTGCATTTTTGATGGTATTCAAAAACATCAGTGACATATTGTATCTGAAAGCTGAATGATTTGAATTTTTCTATCTTCTGCAGGGAAGCTGACTTAGAAAAGAAAAATTTCATAAGTTCACGAGATTGAATATTAAAAAAAAACTATTTGTGAAACAATACACGCAAAATGCATCGTTTATATTTTGAATAAAATTATTTTAGACATGCATTTTTGATTAGAAACTAATTTTTCTCCTTTATAATCTTATTATTTTGTTATAACTTTGTATAAAACACGTATCAAAAAATATCTGAACTTAATCTTTTGCACTTCAATAAATGAAGCAATTGAGACGGAATTTGGTGCACATATATGATCAATCTAAATGTCCTTGAGTGAATTTTTTCCTGTTTATCGAAACTGTCAGTCTCCAACAAGCTTCTGATGACCGAGACAGTATGAATGACCTCCTTAAGATTCAGTTTTGACAAAATGAGAGAATTAAACAACGCCACTGCACTTAATTGCTTGGTGACTGATTCATAGATTCCAGAAAAAAATAGAAAAGTACCCAATATAATATAGTAGATTTCACAGTCCAGGATTATCTTACATCTGCTACATGCCATTTCAAAGAGGCAATTCAACATTGCTTCCAAAAGTGGTAGAATCGTTGGGAACCCAAAGGGGATAAATGTAAGAAATTTCAATTGGATCATGAGCACATTTTTTATAAACAAAAAATATGCTTTTTTTGAGCCCACATTTTTCGTGTACTAAGTCCTTCAATATAATTATTTAATAAAAGAAAAATACTTTTTCCTTCAAATGACGAAAAGTAGAATAAACTTATTAATACTTTTAAATAAAGAGAATGAGATTAGATGAAATAATTTCAGTATTTATAGACATTTGGATAGAAATTTCATATAGTACTTTATCATTTAATCATATTAAGGGGATTTCCTAGCTACCGTAAAATCCGGCGTGTAACGCGTAACTCAGCTGTTATTTAAAGTAACAAAGTCGTTCGCCTACAATTCACATGCTACCTCATAAGTGTGATGTTAATAAACAATCAAATCAGGATTCTGAGATCAATCTTTAATAGACTATTGCATGTATTTAGCTCAATCTTAATTTGAAATTAGCATACATGAAAAGAATATACTTTTTACGAAATGTTTCCTCGAACATCTATCTGAAAGAAATTTTGTGGCTGCGGTAGTCTACTGGTCAAGGTAACGGACTCGTAACCAACATGTCATGAGTTCGAGCCTAGTATTGCTGAAGACTCGCTGTGCTGGTGGCCAATGCACTTTAAATATGCCGAAGCTCAAACGTCTCCCCCCCTCCTTTGGAGTGGTGTGGAAGTTAGGAAAGAGTGTGCCAGCTGAGGTGCTGTCCTCGTCATTTGACCATGGTTCAAAATTACGAGGTCCGTCCCTAAAAGCCCTCGAGTAGCTGAACAGTACGAGGTAACATTCACTCACTTACTCATCCTCTCCCCCGCCACACCAACAGGAGAACGTTTGAGCCTCGACAGATTTAACATGCATCGGTCCTCTCTACACAGTAGGTCTTCAGGGGTACTTGGCTCGAACTCATGACACACCCGTTATAAGTCGGTGCCCTTGACCACTAGGTTACTGAGACCACGAAATCCATTTGGCCAACTATAATTAAGATTGCGGCTAAAAATGTGTGCATAATTTAGCAGATCATTTGCGTGACATTGTTAAGACCAAGGGGGATGCCATTTATTATTAACTATTCATAAGGTTTTTTTAAGTGAATTGTACTAGTTTTAGCATGTTATTCTAATTGTTTGAATCACAGCAATTATTCTAATTTTTTTTTAATTCTTAGGAAAAATTCATTGCAAAATTTTTATTTTTTATGCATGTTTCATATTTTGTATGGGAGCTTATTTCCATACAAAATATGCATTTAGACTTCAAGATTCTTAAGCATTCCTTTCAACCGAAATAAAGGCAAAAATCAATCCACTCTGTTCCTTATTTTGCATTATTCTTATAGTTTGAATTGGAGTTGTACTAGTCGGTTTTAAAAAAATGTTTAAGGTAAACTATAAATATCTATTGAAATGTTTGTTGAAAAACCCATCTATTTCCTTCTAGATTGAAATTTCGAAGAAATATTTCAAGTGGGATTCTCAAAAGCTTTCAAAATAACCCATTTCCATCCTGATACATTTCAAACACTTGCTTTTCAATAGAAGAAAACTTGTGGAAACAATTCAATTAGTATTGTCAATGTTTTAATATAATAATACAAATATCTACTTTCAATAAGTGATAATAACGTGTAGTTTAATCATTCATAAGAATTTATTCAGTTCAAATTTTTTTCTGAGCATTTAATATCGATTTTATTAAAGTGCTTTTCACGAAACTGTTTTTCTTATTATTAAAGGAGTATCATTTTGATTTCATTCTATATCCTCGCATCTAACTTTAGAAAAGGAAGTTAAGCAAATAGAATAGTGAGCACTATAATAATAGCATTACTTACTTTTATAATAAATATTTCTATAGATATTTCCAAGTATACTATTACAAAAAATTGGTTTATTTTAACTTTAAAAAGCTAAATAAATTTTTCGTAAAGAAAATAATTCTCACCATTTTCGTAATGGCATAAGAATTGAAGCAGTGGATTGAATTCCACGTAGTGGTTATTTTTCTTTAAAAAAATATTTATATTCTATTTTTCTTTCCCATTAATGCAGCTCCTCATATGTGATACTGTTTATAACATCTGCTGATGTTTAACAAACAAATGCAAAAGTATGATGCATGAGATTATCCGCGTGTGTGCACGTTGAAACAAACAACTCGAAATATTAAAGAAATGTATTTCTGTCTACTTAACCCTTTCCGGTTTTTTCCTGAGCTGAGCTCGGGCATGCGAAACATACCATCCTGGCTCATCCCGAGTGCAGCTCGGGCACTTTGAAAATTTACTCTGTCCAGTGGGTCTTTCCCGAATTGTTTTACATGTGCTTTTTATGGTTTCGAATAATTTAAAAGCACCTCTCCGTGGAATTTTCAGCCAAAAAAAGGACGTCCTTCTGCTGAGCACCCCCCCCCCCTTCAAGCTTGTCTGAAAGACACTTTGTTGACTACATTCCCCCAACAAAGAAGAAAAGTAATCCAACACAACAGTGTATTATTTGCTGTTCATGTAAGAAAAGGTAACAGACAGTAAAGGAGAAAAGGTGAGAAAAGAAACAAAATCCTGCTGATTAGATTGCGATGTTGGGTTATGTGCAGTACCGCGGCTTCGAATTTATCATACACGATCAAATTTTGATTAATAATTCCATATTCATTTATATTAATGAAGAGATGTTTTTCGAATTTGTGATTCAAGGTAAAAGGTTTCATATTAGTAGTTAGTGTGAATTGACTAAAGTCTCATGATTTATGCCATACAAAAAGCCGACATTACAGGCAGATAAATTACTTATTTATTTAAAGAGATTTTTTTACATGAATTATAATGAAATTTTGTATGTGAATGGTGCTAATATGTTTAAAAAGATTTGTATGCTTAGTTAAAAGCATACAAAAAATGGACGTTTTTTGATCAATAATCCAGAAATTAAATTAACTTGGAAGGGGCTAAATGCACAAAACATAAACTGCTATAAATTTTATTTTATTTTATTTTATTTTTTTAATGAAATGTGATATGAGAGAGAAATTTTTCTGATTTTTTTTATAGTATAAGTAATAAAAGACACAAAACATATTCATCAAAACATTTAGTTCTGATTTTGAAGGAACATTTCCTTTGTATTGCATTGTTAGTGAAATATGTGCTTTAACATGAATTTCTTAATATTCAAGGAGTGTTATCTGAATAGAATTTAAAATAGTTTTATTCCAGATTTTACTATTCGATTGTCATCAAAGCGCAGCTGTTATAATATAAATATGCAAAAACAGTATTGAAAATTCAGTATGTGTGTGAAGTATTCCACATCAGATTTATTAATACTTTATGTGTCCTCTGTGCTTGAATTTATTATGTTTTTAAAATTGCATATTTTTCTATTAGACACATAATAGTAAATTGAACCGATAATTTATCTCTTAATACACATAATAGTGTATCTTTTTAACCAGTTTTCATGATTTTTATTTTATTGTAAATAAAAAATATACATTTCATTAAATGTTTTTATTTGTATATCATGTTTCACGATGAAATATCTTTAAAAAAAAAACAATATGTTTTAAGTGAGATAAGAGCAAGTCATTATCTGTAGTTGTTCATGAATAGTATATATGATCATTTATAAGCTTATCTGTTTACTCCTTAGGAAGAAAAATAAACCTAGTATAATCAAACATATATGTTGGATGTAAATTAAAAATCGATTTTTGCTCGTTGATCATAATGTAGATATTCTTCTTCGAATGTCAATGGAAACAATTAAACGTGCATTATCTTTCATTCCGTTGAATTCTCTCTCTTCTATCTCTCTCTCCCTCTTCTATTTTGTTAAATATCGAAGACCATTTTCGCTTTCTTAGATTTCAACACAGAGATAACTGAAAAAAGAAGAGTTGCTTTGAATGATTTTTTTCAAAATGCAGAAAATGGTTTTATGGTTGGAGTTTTCGATTTGAGGAAAGCAAAGGGTTGTTGTTCTTTCAATGTCGAACCAGACTAAGACAAAAGGTCCGCAAATGGTACGATTCCTAATGGAAAACACTTGTCAAATTTTGAAACAGCTTTCTTCTTTCTCTCACCTCGTCTCTCTTTTCGAAATACATTCGATGAGGAAGCTTTTTAAGCCTCTTAGAAAAGATCGAACGTTTAAGTGGAAATGTTTACTTTAAAGTATTAAAGAAGTTGGGGATAGAATACCAAATTATGTCAGTATTACGATTAAGAAACTATTTTGGAAAGCTTTCAAACCGGCTGATGGCGTCAATTCTGTAACTGAGATATGGAGTAAGCTTAGATCTTCTTGGTGAAATAAAAAAAATCTTGGCAACCAATGTATCAACTGAATAAAAAATTAAAATTGTCATCATAAGATAACTTCCAGAGGAGGGAAATTTTTGTGAAATGCATCGACATATCAATGTATTGAATATTACTTCATCTAGACTGAATGGACATCGTTACAACTTTTAACAAACTTACTCATTTGAAGCTGTGACAGGTTGACTTAGAGAAATATTATATTTTCATTTATAAACATCAAATAAGCAATGGTTTGAAATAAACTTTATTGTAGAAATTAACATAAGATTCATGCAACGTATTAATATTTTGAGGCAAATTAAATTGTTGTCCAAACGTCCTTACATCATTAAGCAAATTCAAATGAGAAAATGGCAGAGGAAGAAAGCATGAACAGAAAACTGGCAAAACTATACAGAAGTTTTAAGATTAAAGTAATTTAAAAGTCAAATACAGTTCTTTTTTACCTTTTAAAATGTTGAACAATTGTTGTTTACTCATCCCTTGATATTTCTTCCTTAATTTGACGATCTCTTTAATTTGATAATAAATAAAATATGGATCTTTTCTGAATTACCATCTTGCTACCATTGTCGCAAACATAAATTCAGGATCATGATAGTAATTAGTATATGGGCCCTTAAGTACGTTATAAAAAGTAAAATTAGCTTAATGAGTACCTTAGTTTATTGCAGAAACGCGTATTTGCTTAAAAATTTTAAAAAGTTCCATTATAACGAATGATAAAGAGAATAAAATTTCACAGCCAAAATCAACATAAAAGAGAACTGACGGTGATAATGAAGATAATGAAGCTTCTGTAATCTTAATTTGTTCTCTCGCTCTTCGCCTTTCTCTTCCGGTTCTATTTACCACATATTGTCTTTTTAGTTATTTGATTGACGGGACACAAATGCACTTGTAACTGTAGTCACTGAATTTGATTGTATTCTTTTTATCTAATATTAAAGAGAGACATATTATATAATAAGACGAAAGGAATGATATTTATATAAAAAATGTCTATTTCTTGAAGAATAGATAAATTCAGAAAGCTGTAAGCATTGCAACTTTAGATCTCTCAATTCAATAATGGAAATTCGAGTGTCAACGCCAAATAATATCACTCCGAGTATTGTAGGTTTCCCCTTGAGGCTTATCCAAAGGAATTTTTCTGTACTAGATACATATCAAAACAATCTTCAGAACTATTTTTCATCCCCGTGTCTAACGGAATATTGCAAACAGTTTAACACACAGTTTTCAGGACTTTCATTTACATGGAACAAAAGTATCGTAAAGTGATTCTGTGGTTGTCGTGAATAATATAACTTGGACATGTCATTCAAAATTTCTTTATTTTTCGAGATATTTGATTACAGTCCACTTCATTGGGAGGAAAAGAAGTATTTTACTGAATATTTAAAAAGGGGGGGGGGAGAGAACTTTCTTAAAAATGTATGAAAATATTTTTTTCTGTGTTCCTAGTATAATTTTTTTTAAAAAAAGTGTGGATCTTTATTTTGAAAATATAATTTTTTAAAATTATACAATTTTATATTTTTATCCGCATGTAAGGATTAAAGTTTCAATTAAAGAATAAGGACTATAAATTGAATAATTCATTGCGTAAAATGCGGGAATTTTTAGCAATTTTTATTGTCTATGGGGAATTTATTCCAGTTATTTTCTCGTTTTATAAATAAAGTAGAATTTCACTTTTAAAAAAATGTTACTAATGTTATCATGGTGATTTAACGTATCGGCAATTGCTCCATTTATTGCTCACATAAAAAACTATTTTGTGTATATTTATGAATTATATATATACATATATATATATATATAGATAGATAGATAGATTCTTGGGATTTATTAGTCTTCTTTTTAATTATTTACTGCTATATATATATATATATATATATAGGTGTGTGCATGCGTGCGTGCGTGCGTATGTGTGTGTGTGTGTGATAGATTTAAAAATAAAAAACAGACAAGCATAAAAAAATTAGGCTTCTTCATACATCAAAACACTGTTTATTTAAAATAAATGGCATTCTTTTTGTGAACTTAAAGGGTTGAAATTCTAGAAGTATGCTGTTTTTCAAAAGCTTGGGATAAAACCTCGAATAAATGACTTTAAAAAAATAGAGCATTGCACATCTACAATTCAAGTTTCTACCTAAAATAGGGAGTGCGCGTTATATGGTGAATATACTTAAGAATTAAAAAATGCAGCTAGAAAAAAAGCTAGCGTTATATGCTGGATTTTACGGTATAATTATTGTAGATTATATTATTATAAAAGTGTTTGAAATAAATCCTTGTAATAATATTATCTCTAATGATATGTCAATATTGATTAAATGTTAAGTAATGCAGTTTTAATTTTTAATTAAAAGTTAATTATCAAAACTTAACTTTCTATAAGATAGAAAGTAATAGTTCCACTAATGCCTTTAATGTCCCCTTTGTTTTCCCGTGTGCCCTACAGAAGTGAAAAATTATTTTTTAAGAAGACTTATACTTCTTTCAGTTATCCGAATTATTTTCACCAGAAATGACTTTTTCTACTCATCAAGAATCAATAAGGCCACTACTCAACACTTGTCAAAATATATAATAATGAGGTTATATATATATTTGATATTTAAGTAGTTTTTTTTTTATTGAAAAACTAAATACATGATCCAAGTACTACGCTTTTCTACCACTGTGTTGAGACATAAACAGTCGTTTTCCAATTTGTTGCTTCCAATCACGTAATGATAATCATCAGTGAAAACTGAAACTCACCGCCCCCTCCCCCTTCATTAATCAATCTATCTGTATTTTTTAACTAAGTCTACAAATCTCATATAGATGTTTTTTCTTCTGCTTAACAATACAGACATTCATATGCCCCCCCCCCCACTCACACAACAGCCATTACCCTTTTCATTTTCTAAATATAGCTCATAGGTTCACACGCTGACATAGGTTGATATAACAATTTAATATGTAAAGTAGCTCTCAAACATGTTCATGGGAAAATGGAGTTACAGTTTTTAAGGCTAAGGAGTTAAAAGCTCTTTAATGCTTTTATATTTAACAGAAGATAGTACAGTTCAGTGGGTTTGAATACTTTAATTCAAAGTATATATATATATATATATATATATACACATATATATGGCCACCCATCCGGTATAGTGGTTAGTGACGCTGACTGCGGTGCCGTAGAGCCCGGGCTCGAATCCCGGAGAAGGCATGGATGTCTGTGTTGTAATCAGTGACGTAGCTACCAATAGGCTTGATAGTGCCGTGCACCGGGGCCCTCGGGCCCTGACCACCAAGCAAGCCAAAATTGCGATATTATTGAAGCTTATGTTATTTACAGTCTTTTAATTTTTCTATAAGCTGTTACTAGAAATTAAACATCAAGTTCCATGAAAAATCTTACCATACTGATCATTACATCTTAAAAAACCTACACACAAGAAGAAATTCCAATTTAGTTACATTCTATTTTTAGCAACAATATGATTCATAATAAGCTAGTTTCCTGTTTCAATATTTCACAATCTTAGCCGTATCTGCAAACCACTGATGTAATTTTGACCCCTCTCCTCTGCTCTTTTGCAGAGGTGTTTTTTTTAAAATTATTATCATATTGTAATTTATTTTCTTTTTCATGTTTTTTTTTGCATCATTTCCTTTCTATCTCGGTGAACCATTTTTTAACTCTAAGACACTTTGTGTATGAGTCCAGAATAAACAAATAAATTGCTATGGATTCCTCAATGACATTTTGTAGTGACGTTTCTGCTTCCTTTTAAAGTCAGGAAGTACTCGAGCAACTATGAATGGTATTGGATAAGTTATAAACTAAAATTATGGATGAAAAAAAGAAATCCAGTTGTGCGTTTAAGCGCAAACGCCAAAAAAGAGAAGATAGTAAGGAAAAATTGTAGCTTTGTACATTTGAAATATTCACATCTTTTCACCATTATTACTAGATAAAATCCAACCAAACTCGCGGGCCCTCATTTTTTTTGCACCAGGGCCCTTGGATACCTAGCTACGCCCTTGGTTGTAATCCTTCCTTCTTTCCTCTGTATTGTAAGCCCCCGTGTGATGCATTGTATAGTGCTCGGGGCTTATAAATGTTCTGAATAAAAAAAATTCAAAGTATACAAATGTACCTATTAAAGTTATTCTTAAAGAGCAACGAAATCATCGAGCAAAGTGAAGAAACTATTAATTGTAAATTTATCCTTGTATGCAGATGCGATAAATTATCTCGTTGTGCCTCTTTTTCTTTCGTTTTCGAGTATAAGAAAAGAAGAACAACACTAGTCTTTATCACCATGGACCATATTTTTCAATAAGAGCACATCTTATAGATCGTGCACCATTCTCTGCACTCTCTAATCTCATGAAAAAGTCGCGTTGGAGGGGTGCACGCATCATTAGAGCCCGTTGACGACACGAAGCAAATCTCTATTTGACCGACGAAATGACATCCTTTCCCATTTTCCACCCGACAGCCTTTCACCAAGGAACCTTCCGAAAGACGCTGCATCCGAAGGTGATCGAAACATGGAGATGATTGGATCGAATTCCAAATGGAGGCCGAAATCGACTTCAAATATCAGACTACGCAAATACGAAAGCTCGAGGTCCGATAGCAACCCGAAGCTTCCGATATGTCATTTTTTCCCGATAAGTTCAACTTCAGAGGTGACTCAGAAAAGAGATATCCAATCAGGTGTCGTAAAAGACTGTTAAAGGCGTAACATTGACATTGCTCACGGACTCTTCCCAGCCAAAAATTGAGGAATACGATCCGAACGGTACAGACCCATAAGTTAGAGGTTCTCGTAGATTCCTTCAATGAAAAAAAATGCTTACGAGAGTGTTTATGTATGTGTGTATGAAACGTTTTTCGATCCATTTACATATAAATCGATTTCTGTTCACGAGAATTTTTTTGTGTGGATTTTTCCCCACCGGTTTTGATAAAGAATATTATTTCCTCGAATGTTCGAGGAGTTTGCCTGAAAGGACAAGCCTACTGAGATCCACAAACGTTAAAAGAAATATGTGACGATTTATCCAAAAGGAATAGGGCGCGTACAACACGAGAGAAAGTTCCAGATGGGGAAATTTCATTTCTTTTTCTTTTTCATTCTTTTTTCTTCCCCTCGCTCTCTTCACGGGAGATCTGAATTTCAAAATTTTTGGCGTCTCGTTTGCGCGAGACGACGAAGGGGAGTTTGGGAGAAATATATATATGACATGAACTTGTGTCCCAAAGTTTATTCATCGATCTTGGAGAGAACCGCAAAATGGGGTTTTCATTTATTTTATCGAGTTTTTTTTTATACCTTTGGAAGTGTCATGATATCGCGACTTTTGTTTCGAATTCGAGAAATACATTTGAATGCATTTCCTCAGTTTGGGAAAAAAATGTTCCTCAATTTTATTATTTCAGTTCATGATGGATGAACTGTAATCGTAGTCGCGGATTTCTTCATGGTAGAAGGGTGAGTAAAGTCCATTTTTTATCTGTTCTATAAAGTTTAAAATCTCTAATATCGAATATTGTCCAGCTTCCTACAAGCTGCAGAACAACCACGAAAAGTGCATTAATCGAAGATCGTAAGCCTTGCATCAAACCCCCTGTAAAAAGGCTTGAAATAAATATTATTTAATTTATTTTTTACTCCAAACCGAAGAAGTTCTGCATGTTGAGCCTTGATAGATTAAAATAAATCCCAAACTAAAAATCTCAACTGGAAATTTGTGGCCGTGGTAGCTTAGGAGTCAAAGTTACAGATTCGGAGCTGGCGTGCATTGACTTCGAGTCTAATGCCGCTGAAGATCCGTCGTCAAGAAAGAGCCGCTTCACTTTTAATCTGTAGAGGATTATTCGTCCTTCGTTGGTGTTGTATGGAAGCTAGGAGATAGGGGATGCAACACACACAGCTCAGGTGTCGTCCTCGTCACTTGAACATGGTTCAAAATCACGAGGTCCTTCCCCAATAACCATAGTGCAGCTTTCTAATGTGACGTTATTCTAACTCCCACTCAACTGGAAATTTAACAGTTAAAGGAATTTCATCCGGATATTATTTTTCAACTCATGTTTATAACATCGGAAGAACTACATTCTCAGAGACAAATATGTAGTTTTTCTCAATATGATTCAAGACAATTTTAAATTAGAAAATTGCAAGTCTTGAAGTAAAAACAAAGAGTTTGTTTTGTATTTTCTCATTTCCAAGCATCATTAGCATTAAGTATTTTAAATCTTTGAAAAGTGGTTAGTCCGTATTTTTGAAAACTGGCTAAATGAGAAGTTATTATTACTTTTAAATATTTGCTATGAAACTTTTTTCGAGTAGATAATTTTTTGAAAGGTTATGTCATTCATTAAAGAAATGAGATACGATGAATTCTTTATTTTTCTCATCCTTTATTTCATTCTTCCTTTGCTGAACCTAATATTATATTTCCTGGTCTATTATTTAAACTGTGTAGTGCTAAACTGATTATTAATTTTAAATGTTGTAATTAAAAAAAGTAATTTAAAAGCATTTACCAATAACAGGAATTACATACTTACTTTTCATGATTTAAGGTGACTGCCTACCTTCGAACCCAAATTTTTTAAAAAAACAATTTTTTGAAACAAATTGAGTATTTTTAGGAAGAAAAGTAGAAAAAAATATGTAAATACATAAACATTTTAAAATAATTATTGTACTTTTAGAAAAATTGGTTGTTTTGAAGGAAATTTTACCAAATTTATACTAAAACGGGAAACACTGTACAAAACATTCTAATGCAGTTATCTTAATTTCCTTTATACACAACATACATACTATGGTGCTTCTTAAAATGAACCAAAATCTAAGAGAAATATTAAAATACAAAAAAATTACAGGCAATTATACATTATAATATGAAGATTTTGATATTTTTTAAGGTTTTTCTTCATAAAAACTACACTAAATGAAAAACTATTCAACCTACAACAAAACTTTTGGTTCACTTTATGAAAAATAGTACAAAAAACATTCACACAAAATTTTAAAGCATTATCTTGTTTTGTTCTTAAAATATCATGCATCTCGTAAGAAGTTTCTTTCGAAAACATAATTTTGAGAAAAACTCATTTAAAGTTTTATGTTAATGTAAAAAGGTATACATACTCTACAAAATTTTCTAAAATTCACCAGGATGATATGTTACACCTTCCTTTTCTTCCTGGCGCAACCCTTTTTTCTTTCGGTGAGCTCGTGTTTGTTTCCTTTTCAATTTTGTAAAGGGTAGTGAATGTCTTTTTGCGTCGTTAATCCGTCGATAGTCATACAATTTTAATACGCGTACCATATAACTACCAACATTTAATCCCAGCTTATTTATTACTTTTAATAAGCCACTAGCACCTTCATTAAATTGTAAAACTGCTATATATGCCCCTAATTGTAAAGTTTGAAGTTCAACAAAGTTTTGTTTAGGAACTATGTTCCACAGAACACCATTGAAACTCTCATTGGCGTTCTGAGTCATTCCATGCAAACACTTTTCTAAAAGTTTTTGATCACACAGTTTTAAGTATTGTGGTTTCACAATATTTATAATATTTTGTGGAAGTCCAGGGGATTTGGCGGTGAATATTTTACCTAGTGCCTTTGCTTTTTGAAATTTGCACCAACTATCGGTTCCAGTTGGGCATTGACCATGCATAGGCTTTTCGGTACTGGAACAGCAGTGGTAAAACGCAGCAATAACTGTGCTTTGCATGTTTGCTAAATTGTTTGTATTACTGCGAATTGCTATTCCGTAATAATTTTGCAATTTATCGATCAAATTGTCCGTCAATTTTCCCTTTCCTCCCAATCCTTTCACCGACTTTTTTAATTTTCTGAGATGAGTCCCAACCCTTTTCTGCACGTGACCAATGCATTCTAGTTTGTTAACTGTATTAGGAGCATACATATTTTTTACCGATTCATATGCTTTGGAATCCCCATCACCATAGTAATCCGTGTACTGTAATTTACGTAGATTCTCTGATCGCTCAAATATGCGATATGCTCCGACAGTCTCCATGCTTGAAGCAGAACCCTTATGATTGAAACAAACATGTGTATTAGAAGCAGCACCTGGAACTTAAATCAGATTTGAACACGTTCTACAAAAATGTGACATTATTTCAATGTCCAAAATCTTTCCTGTGTCAATGGATATGCAACTGACACAACCATTGTGAGACGAGTAGCCACGCTTCTGCCAAGTCCCATCCATCGACACGCCACAGCAGCTTAATGATTCTTTGGGCGAGTTTTTTAATTCTTTTACCTCAGTTGCTGCATTTTTCATGCTTTCTATAGAAACTATAGATGCAGCCTGCTGAATCTTTAATTCTTGATTTCGAAAAGCTTTTTTGTAAAGGAAAGGCAAGTCCAACATACCGAACAGTTTATTTCCAGCAATGTACCCTTTTCCAATAACAACTCTTAAGGCAAAAACAATCAGAGTATTCAGATTAAAATTATTGTTGATTTTTTCCGATGAAGTAAAGCCTTTTAAGAAATCACAGTTCTTACATTTTATGGAAAAGTTTGAGCATATTCCATACCTAGAGTCCTCTGTCAAACTGAGTTCATCATGTAAACAAATTGGACAACAGAGTACTGAAAAAACAGAAAGCAAGGTGGTGATATCAAATATTCGATGTCCGAATATTTCATTACAATTCCTAGAACTTTTTTCTGAGAAATTATCATTCACAACTTCAAGCTTTCATGCACTTGCAGTTTTCCGTTCAATGTTACTTCCAGTAGGTGTATCTTGAGCATCTATACTTGAACGTTTGTTTCTATATTGATTTCCGGAAAACTTTCGCTTTTTTGGGCGAGATTTATAATTATGGCCCATATTTAGAATGTTTTAAAAAACTTTTAAGCAAATTTTTAAAGTAAAATATCAATTTTTGTGAGAAAAAGAGACCAAACATATAGCTTAAGAAAAACACAAGCTAGAATGTAAACAGACTGTCTGTTGCCAATTTTTAGCAAGAAATAACTACACTAATAATAAAGAAATACTAACACTAAAAAAATGAGAGAAACTGTAAAATTTGAGTTAAAAATTGCAATTTTCTGCAACTTCCGGTTTTGAAATGCTACTTCCGGTTCCCTTTAGCAGAGAGTGATGTTTTTTAAAATCACTCTAACTTAATTTCTATTTTGTGTTAAGGAAAAAGAAAAACTGTTTTGGAAAGAAAAATGTTCAAACTATAATATTTTGAAATAAAAAAAAATTGCCTTATGTGGTCGAAAAACCACATTTTCAACGTAGGGAATAATAAACCAGTCTGTAAAAAGTGACTTACGTTACACGATTAGAAAAAAGTACACCTCTTTCCTATATTTGAGTTTAATCATCTGCTCCTTTTTATATGTATGCATATTTAGTTTGAAGTTAAAATAAAAACAATTTACACATCACGTGACGTGCATTTAAAGAAGTTTTCTTTGCCCATTCTTTTTTTAAATTTTTTTCCGAAATTATTTTTATAGAAAATTGTTTTTAAGCAGTCTATATTTTCTCTATTTATTTTTTTTATATATTCTTTCTATATTTTCTCTTAAATATTTTTAAAAGACCTTTTTTCACGAAATTTTTTTAATTAATAGTGTTAAGTTTAATATGGTTTAATCTGATTTAACTAATTAATGCTTGTTTATTATTCATTTAATTAATTATTTGGAAGTAAAATATTTAGAAATAAAAAATAACAGGAATTTTTTTTAATGTGCATTTCTTTAAATATTTTCAGTTATTTTTTTCTAATTATTAAACATTCAGAATATGCTTTTCGTTTTACTTACAGTTTTATATTAATTTTAATTGTTAAGAAGAAATAGTATGCTGTGTGAGGTAAGTCGGCTATCTTGTTAATTACCTGGCTTTTGTGTTAAAAATATCAGGAAATTCTGCGGTTAGAACAGTGCAGCACATTTGAAAGAAATCAATTTTAACTTTCGCATAATCGGGAAGAACAAATAAGCTACAGACGTTTAAATAAACGTTTCTGTAAATGGAAAATTTACAATCCCCAATTCAAAGGCACTAAAAACATAATATTTATTTTCTGTCATAACTTTCACCGAGTTAAAGTACATTTGAAATGACTGACTTTGTGTTCTTTTTTTTCTGTTTTTGTTAAGAAGTCTCGAAACAAACGAGAATTTTCTGTGGTGATCAACTTACAATGTTTATAAGTATGCAATTTAAAAATCCTTTTCAAAAATTTTTGTACGCTATTTATTATACTACATTAATAACATTATTATTATTTTAAAGCAAAATCGTAGTTCCGAATACTCATTTTTTTCCAGTACAACTATTAGGTGAATTTAAATTATTTTATGTTCAATTCATGTAGTGTGTAAATACGTTACAATTACAATTCGGATTCAAGCAGCTTTCATACACTCACGGACAAAAAAAATTAGCACACCAAGAAATAATTGCGAGATCATAACGAAACTTGGCATGAAGGTACATGACGGAGACATATACAAACGATTAGAAATCCAGCGTGATTGCGCATTACATATAGCCGGTAGAGGGCGTTTAACGTCGTTCTCTGCGAAGTATAAAACAGGTAACCAAAGCTTGTTTGAGGCGCTGAATCGTTTACAAAGGAAGGGCTGAGGTAGACATGCCATTACGCTGTTTTCGAAGACAATATGAGCAGCGGTCGCAGTTTGTGAAGGGAGAATCATCGGCATGATGGAAGCTGGGTGGTCAGCTAGGTGAATAGCTCGTCAATTTGGCCGCTCTGATTGTGTTGTGAGGAGCTGTTGAGGCCAGTGAATCCGAGAGATGTCATTTGCACGAAGACAAGGCTCACACACACACACAGGACACCCTCGACAGACCAGTCGTCGAGAAGACGGACACATCGTAAGAAATGCACGCGTACAGCCAACTGCTTCATCGGCCGCCATCCAATCACAGGCAGCACCTTCACTCGGGCCCCTGTGTCTTCTCGAATCATACGAAGGCGCCTGGCTGAAGGACATTTGGGATCACGGCACCCATTACGTGTGCTGCCTTTGACGCTCACCCATCGACGACGCCGTTTGGAGTGGTGCCGCGCACGAGGAAACTAGACTGCAGCGGAATGGAACCAGGTCGACTTTAGCGACGAATCCAGATTCAATCTCAGCAGTGATGAGAATCGTGTTCGTGTGAGGAGACCCCGTGGTGAACGCCTCAATCCTGCCTTTGCTTTACAGCGACACACCGCTCGCACCTGGTGTGATGGTATAGGGTGCCATTGCCTACAATACACGGTCACCCCTAGTATTGATCCGTGGCACCATGACAGCCAAGCGGTATTTCCATGACATCCTGCAACCACATGTGTTCTTACTCATGTAACGGCCCCCAGGAGCCATTTTTCAACAAGACAATGCTCGGCTTCACACGGCAAGGATGTCACAAGACTGTCTCCGCACTGTTTCTACCCTTCTTTGGCCTGCCCGATCCCCAGATTTGTCTCCAATCGAGCACATCTGGGATTATTTGGGACGGTGAGTTGGGCACTCCACGAGTTTGAACGAATTAGAGGCAAGGTTACGACAAATATGGAACGAAAAGTCTCAAGACATCATACAGAACCTGTATGCCTCAGTGCCCATCGTATCGCCTAATGTATTCGCGCTAGAAAGGGTTAAACAGGGTATTAAATCCTCCGTTCTTTTGCCTTTTTTCAAAAATAATGAATCCTTTTTCTTTGATTTTCTAATCATTTACTTGTATCAAACTATTCAATACGTATGTGAAATTTCGTTTCGTTTTGACGACTCCTTCTTGATGCAGCTAATTTTTTTGTCCATGAGTGTATTTTGGGAACACTGAGGAGTTTTAAAAATTAGTTTTTCGTACTTTAGTAAATACAAATAACATATCCATTCTAATTTTATTTGAATCATGGCAATTTTACAATATTATAGCCCTTGAAAAATTAGATTAAAATCGAATGAGCTACGAACTGTTAAAACAAAATTACTTCTCCTTTTTAATAATAAAAAAATCAAAATATATAATAAAACTGAATGCTGTTTACAAAGCTTTTCTTTAGATAATGTATTAGTAGATGAATGGAATCTTGTAAAAATATACTTTGTTTGTCATAAGTCATATATGTCATGAAACTTCAATGATCATAAGACAGTGTGCATAATTCTTTTGAATACAATGTTTTTCAGTTAATTTTAATCTGTTTATTTTGGAAAAAGGCTATTGCCGTGTATTTGCTTATAGATATAAAGATTAACGGTTGCTAAGAGCTAGATAAATTGTGACAGAAAAGTTTCAGAGGAATAGCAAAGTAAATTTCTGTCTCCTCTAACATCTACAACCTAATAATGGTTGAATTTTTTTAATAAAAAGTATTTATAATTTTTCAAACTTATATACAGAAAACACTTCAATTTCACAGCTTAACTTTTGAGTATTGTTGCACGGTTTCTCAGACACTATAACCTCGCACCTATAAGCATTTCCACCCCTTAAAATGCAATCGATGCTTGTCTTTCTCAGAATATTTCTGGAGTGAGGTTTCGAGATCACATACCTAGGATCATTCCTGAAAGGAGGTTTTAAATCCATCATTTTTTTTTTTCGTTTCGCAATGTGGCATATCGCGTCACTGCATTTCTGGGGTTATTTGAAGACTCTGAGAAAGCGCGTTGATAGTATTACTCTTTCTTAGAGACTTGCCAAAATATATCTTTGTTTTAATAGCTTCGGCACGAGAAAAAGAGAAAAGGCTCTCGTTTACTTTATACAACGGGAAATTGAACAAATGGTTTATAATTAGTAAGATTTTTTATGAACCAGCATAAAAATTGGATTCCTTTGCTTAGTTAGTCTAGAATCTCCTACGAAAAAAACGGAAAACAGTACATAAATACGTGTGCCTTAAATTTATCCTAAAGATTTGTAATGAGTATTTTAACGATGTACTTAGACATTTGCATGCTTTGAGAGTAAATGCTATATGAAAAATTAAATAATATTTTTTTATTTTTAAACTTATCTTTCTTGTACTTACTCAGTCTTTTAGACCACCCATTTTAGTTATGTGTAGAAACTTATCCACAGGAGTTAAATATTAATCAAAAATACCGAAATTTTTATTCGGTTTCATCAGAAAAGTTGAAAGCTACAGCAGTATATTATACCTAATTTTAGTAACGATTTAGTTTACTTCAAGTTGATTTATATGAAAACGAAATAATTTTATTTTACTTGGCTCCATTAAAAAAGCATCTTCCCACGTTGCCAATTTTAATAACAAATAAGTTTGTATTTTTACATTCCTGAGAGAAAGATTAAATATCGCGCGATATCTCGGAGCTTTAAAACACCCTCTGGGATAAGGCTCAAATTATAAATTATCTGAAAGAATTTGAATTGAGGTTTTTCTTTCTGGGCTTAAGTCCAACAAAGAAGAAGCGTTATCTGAGAGAACAAAAGAAATAATCTCTCCCACACTTGCACATCATTTTAGTTGCCATGTGAATCGTTTTTCTTCATTTTGTAAACTAGGAATCGGTATATCTTAGAATCTTTGAAGGTGGAATGTTGACTTGTGAGCCACAATGAACTAGCCCGCGTTTATCTGAGAGTGCACATTTTCAATTCAAAATTCTGATTCTAGTTATTCGAAAAAAGACGTGCCTCCCCAGAGAGCTTTTTGTTAGAGGAAGCTCGTATGACACGAATTTAAATCGCAGAACTAACTCCCTCACACATATCGGCTACGATGACGTCAACGCACTATTAGTTTGCATTACTTTTAAACTTAAATAAATTTTATTTCTTCGTGTCTTAATAAAATTGAGAAAATTTTGATAAGGAGAAGCAGAGTGCGTATCTCAAAATAAAAAAAAACATATAAAACTGCTAGAGTTTTTTTATAATAATGTTTATATGATGTTTACATGTTCTTTAAAGTAGAAAATACAGTAATTCTTTTTTTTTTGCTTTAATTCGCCCCATGTGAAGGATATTCTTATATATCCACTTAATTTATTTTTCACTTTTTTTGAGTATATATATATATATATATATATATATAGTGCATACTCCAATACGCAAAACCTTTCTTCTACCATTGTCACCATGTTTGAATTTTTTATCATAACAACCTTAAATGTGTTGCCACTTGTTTATCATTGATGGGAAATAAAAACTTGATATATTTCTCTTTACATACATGATCATTTATTGTAATATGTGCAGTAGTTTCGATATGATTTTTTTTTAAAAATGGGTCCAACTTTTGTGCTTACCCTAGAAAAATTCTAATTCCCGTTTAACATTTATATTCCCATCATACACATTCGAGTATTAAATTAAAAAACTAATAGTACAAACATCATATTCTAATCCTAGTTCATTGACTTTTATGGTCTTTCCCTGTACGTTCCTATAATTTACTCTCCAATCGAAACCTAAACTAAAAATGATGTTTTAGCAGTTATGGAAATACAATCCAAATAAATACAATTATTATTGGTTTGTCACCTTGTGAAAATGTATTTGATGGTTGTCTCAGTAAAAAACTTACTTCGAATCGTTACACACATTTGTAGTTCCTTCTGTTTTAATCTGCCACAATTTCACAATTAAATAGGACCATAATTTTTCACTCTTTTGCAAGGACTTTTAAAAACCTCCGATTGAATAGACAAATGGGTTTTTTTTTTTCAAAGTTCCCTTCAAACGTTTGTCTTGAAAAGCTGAATACAAAATACAGTCGTCAATCAAGTAACATTAGTTAACCATTTCTTTAGCTGTGAGATATAATAATTGTGTCCTAAATGTGGCTCGAAAGTGGCTCTTTTATGAACTTAGAATGAGCCACAAAATTCCCTTTGGAGAGGTAGCTAGGGTCTACGAAATTAAATAACTACCTTCCGAAAACGCTTCCACCGTTTCCCTATAGGGAATGACGAGAAGGATAGTTAGGAAAAAGTGATTGGACTAGACTCCCTAGAGAGAGAGAGTAATCTGTACTGTCAGTGTAACGCCTGACCCCATTGGACACATTTTTCTCGTCCAGAATATTCCACTCTGTTGAATATGCTTTATGGCGAGGTCATCTGAAATATTTGTCTTTAACTGTTGCTTCAAAAAAAAACATTAATTTCCCCATTAAAAGACAGCTGTTGTATCTGTATATATTGCTAACCAAACATTATAAATTTTCTTCATCTGAGAATACTTTAAATTAATACTTTTGTACAAAGATATGCTATTATTAAGAAGTATTTAATGTATTTTAATGATTTTTCTTTTTTGTGTATTATTCCATTTATATTTAAAGTTTAGTATGTATTACAATTATTTGATCACATTGCAACTTTCATACATTTCTTTTTAAATGGTTTTCTTAAGAAAAGTGGGCACAATTTATCAGAAGAAACAAAAAATTTTAAACATAAACAGGTTTTATTCCGAATTAAATCGAGTGATAAATTAAAAGAACTATATTTAGAAGAGGTATTCCTCCGCAAAATTCAAACTTAATTTTTTTTATTAGTTTTAATTCTCTAAAAAATATTTTTTTCATTTAATTACGATATTAATCTCCTGAGAGGACTGAAAACATCTCTTTTGTTTGCTCTGTATTAATCAATAAACTGAAAGCTTGAAAATGTATTCCCTCTTGAGAATAAAGAAGTGACTTGGCCATTCTCTTTTGGACCATCCTACTCGTTGATGCGACAAAATAAAATTATTTCTTTGATTATTTAAACAAAAAGAAATAGTAAATAGTAACAGTAGCAAAAATTAAACGCTTATAAAAAATGAAAGAGGAATGAAACAAGAAAATGACGGCAAGGGACGTTCAATTAAAAAGTGGGATTTTATCTAGATGATAGATTTCTTAGAAAAAGGGAGAGAATTATCGAACTGTATAAATTAATTTATTAATTGTATGATGCATAGATCCGTAGCAAAATATAAATAGATAAAATACGCTTGCGGTATTAGACAATAGCAATATAATACCAGTGAGTGAGGGTAAAATTGCGTCAGTCAATAAGGCAACACGAGAGTTATTGGCGATAGACCAAAATTTTGAGCCACAATCAAATGAAGTGGACGACACCTGAGCTGATACGTCGTCTCTAAGCTGCCATGACAAGCCAACAGGAGAACTTTGATTCACGACAGTTTTAACTTGCAGGAGCTCCTCTACACGGTGGGTCTTCAGTGGCACTGGGATTTGAACTCATGACGTGCTGGACACGATCTTGTGACCATTTCTATGGCTACCACCTCCCCGCAATAAAATATCAATCACAAGACTAAAGGTTTTAATTTTGTGACGTTATGAAATATAAGATATGCAAAAGCCAAAACAAATTTCAGCTTACCTAAATCAGCATTAGAAACATGTCTAAACATAAAAATTGCCGCAGATTAAACTGTTAAGAATTATCAACTGTAATTTGAAACTAAGAAAAAAAACGCAATTTTTTTATAGTTCTTGTATGTTTGAAATGAATTGAATAAAATTAAGGCCATTACTTAAGGATTCAGATAGAAATTTGTGGTCATTTCAACTGGCTTTTTCTCTCACTTATTCAGTAAAAAAGTAAACATTACTTCAACTATGTCGTAGACGAGAGGAAAAGCAACTTATTTCGCTTATAAGGATGCCTGTTTATTTTATCCGCTAGAGGACTATTGATGATGGATAGTTCTGTAAGATTTGACTCATAGAGGCTACCTACAAAGAATTTAGTTCTATATACACACACTTGCCAATGAAATAAAACCCAAAAATAATATTTTATTGGACTATATTTTGCACGGATAACTTTTCTGATTCGTATGGGCATCGAGTCAACATGCTGCTAGAACGCATTAACGTCCAGAGAAAACCATGCATTGGCTATTCAGCTTTTCAGATCTTGTAAATTAGATGGAAGAAGAGAAGGCTGTCTGATGTGTCTTTCCACCATATCCCACGCACTTTCTATGGAGTTAAGTTCCGGGTTATGCGGTGGCCAGAGAAGGCATTGAAAGTCAGACTGCGGCGAACCAATTTCGAACACTCCTGGCACGATGTATGGTTGAATTATCGTCCATGAAGTGTGTCCATCGCCATCAGGCGATGTACAGTAGAATCCCTGTTCTGACGTACAATTCGTCGGAAACGAAGCCGATTACGCTCTTGAAAAAGTGGCATAAAACTACAGAGTTACTTCTTCTAGAGAGGGACTGTGGGTTCTGATTCCAACTTTTGAAAACCTTTGATATGACTGCTTTTGAAAACCAAGTGAAATTTTCTGTATTCAAAATAGAGGCCCATTCTAAACTTGCACTCACAATAAGCAATTTTTTTCAGATGATGAAAGATCTGTCGTTTTCCTTATTTTACTTCATTCATCGTGAAAAGCACCTTAGTTTTACAAGCATTCTAACCTCGCGTAAACCACGTCATAAAAAAAATTGTATTCTTCATCTCTAGCTTGCATTCAAATGTTATTCTCAAAGGTTTCTTATTCATTGGACAATGTGTGTATGAGACCCAGTGAAATTCCTCATTATTCCGTATTACTCTAATGTTATTATTATCAGAGCTTGCAGCTTGACGTGAACATCATTGGCCAATAAGCTCTCCATTATGAGCATCAGCTTACATGACTTTGCAAAAAGTCGCGTAAGAAAGTTGATTTTTATAAAAATTATTTTCACTTCAATTAAATAGTAAACCCAAAAAGAATGAATTTCCTGTTTCTTACAAAAGAGCATTGTGTGTGTGGGTTTTAAAATATAGCTTTCTTTCCATGAAGTTACAATTTTTTAAGCTCATATTAAATACCATATAAAAATTTTTACTCAAAATACCAATCGAATAGCATATTTTCTTCTTGCATTTTCTGATTCTATATAATTGTTCGATTCAAGTAAATGAATTAAGCTTTTTATGTTATGTTCAGAGAAATTATTTGAATCTTTCGCAATGACTTTTTTTAAAAAAATTTAGTTGTCGAAAAAGATGTTGTTAGTTTTGTTTGTTTGTTTTTTTAAAAATTATCCCAAAATATTTTTAAAATTTTTATTTACTTGACATTTTTTTGGCTTCATTAATTATAAATTTCAAAAGATTGGCAAGATTTCATTTGTTTTTCTGGTTTAGATAATTAATCAGAAATAATTAATTAAAAAAATAACTAACTATAAGCTTTTATACATTTCATAAATGTACTGCATATACAAATGAAGAACATGAATCATTCAAATTCTTATCTTTTGATTCTGTGCCTCTTAAAATTTTTTTTTCATTCTAAGAACTGACTCTAAAAGTTTTTGATACCACTCAAAAATGTCTGTCTCAAATATTTGAGATTTTTAAATAAATCTCTTTTTGGTCAAGTATTTCTTCAAAAGACTGTTTTATGGTGCTTTTCTTCGTGTTAAACTATATTCGCTACTCAATAAAATTCTTTATTCAACAAATATTTTATTTAATTAAGCACAAATAATATTTCTCGACCCTCGGTGTCATAAAAATTCCATGAGGAGTCTACAGAACCCTCAATGTGCTTAAACCTGGTCAAAGGTGTTAATAAAGATGCTCTATGATAGATCAACCAGATGTTAGCCAATTCCATTAAGAATGATATTGATGGTCCAAGGCTCACCCTAAATTGAGAACCTAATGATTGGCTAACGAAGTCATCGAGTTCAGTGTTTAACTGACGCACAAAATCATAAGTACGATCGTGACTTGACTCGTGATGCTGTCGTAGTAATTACAGCATCGTTAGACAGTGATGTTATGTTCCTCAAATTCAAAGTACCTGATAGTTCATAGAAGAGACAAGAAAGCGCATTACGGGGAATGGTGTAAAACAATTACTCACGATTAGGCCATTGATATGATAGCTTGGTTTATATCTTTTAGTTTTTCAGAAGTCGTTAAATAACTTTTTTCTTCGCTTATCAAAATGAGTCTTTACAGACAATTTGTGGAAGATTAACTTATGAGATGTTAATTAGAAATTCCGTTATCCACTCTGTCTTTCTTAGAAATAATATTCTTGAATTTTTTTTTTTTTCATCTTGTAGGAACCACTAGAATTCGAAGATAATCCTTTTTTTGACCAATAAATTTATTGAACTTTTACTTTCAGTTATGAAATAGTAGTTGTGAATTAATAACAAGTTTATTAAAAAAAAAGCTTTAAAAATTATCTATCGGCTGAAAAATTCCTATCTTCTGATTAATAAATATTTAAATGTGTATTACTCAAGAACTTGTTTTTGTTTTTAGAGCAATATATGGAATGTATTTTATTAATACACCGAAATAAGAGTACATTCAGTATTTAATCACTTCAATAGAAGTTTAAGAATTTTTTTTCAAGAAAAAATTTTATCTCTGCTTCTTTTTTGCGTTTTTATTATTTGAAACAATAAGAAGTGTGATTTTAATAAAAAAAACATATTAAGAAATAATAGCTTGTTCAATTATACTTTGGCCCAACTAAACAGCCAAGTTGAGTTCAACTTTTAGCTCTTACCTCACATAATTTTGTTATCTTCTTTTGTTTTTATTTTTAACTACTTTCTTATGAAAAGCAGATATTAATTTATTATGAAACGTAGCTTCGTATTCTTTTTGTGCATGATTATTTCTATTAGTATTTTCTAAGTTCATATCCAGATAAGACTAAAACGACTATAACGTGATGTGAAAAGAAGTTCATTCTTTAAAATTCATCTATACCTCAGTAATCATGACCAGTGATATTCTATAGTCACAAATCGCCTGTTCTATGTTTAGTCTTGCCTAATATTTCTTTATTTCCATCAAATGTAACAACTGAGGCGGATCTGTGTTAAATGGAAAGTAGTGTGGTTCACAAAAAGAGAGTTGTCAATTCAACAATTCTTTTATTCAATGCAACGTAGTCCATCGCCAATACTTCTCGAATAATTTCTGATTGATATATCAAACCTAATCTCTCACTCTTTGGGTAATCATCCAGTGATTGTATCAGACCGTTCTTGTTACAAAGTGTCTTAACGAAATCCTTGATCATTTAAATAAAATGCTGATTTTGGTTACAAATATATTTGTTCTTAGTATCAATTCGGGAGTCTTTTTTTCTATAATTCACGCCCTTACTCTCGGTTTTTGTATTATAAGCAGGTTGAGTGTTAGTTAAGCGAACTTTTAACTGTGCTGTTCGTGTTCTCACAGACACATTGACCTCTACTCATAAGCATTTTACTCTCCAAAATTTCATAACTGAATCTTATTGCTCTTCAACCCGTCTTCCCGCATAGGTGTTTTCAAGATCGCAAATCTAGGATCGTTCCTAAAATGAGGCTCTAAATTCGTCATTTTTGTCTTAATGGTCTGGTATACCCCGCTACAAAAGCTCTGATACTATTTGAGAGAACGTGTGGACACACATGTTGCTAGTATCCGGATTTCATGTAACTTGTTAAAGTGCTAGCTTCGCTTTAAAAGGGTAGTCGCTACCCCTATCCCGCTAATGTTAAATTAAGCATTTTTATGTACCTTTTTCTCAGAAACTATTAAATGTACAGACTTAAATTTTTTTCTGTATATTAATTAGACTTTTTTATTTAAACTGATTGGTAGTTTTTCAAATATATTGTTTAGTTTTTTCAAAAACATTCATCGCAACAGTATCACTATGCATTTTTTGAAAAATGTCATTTTTTTTCACGATAACTGACTTTTACAAAAATATTACGGGAATATTAATAAATGCTCCCTTCAGTATATATAATTAGATATCAGTAATATTCAGTGAAGATTGCAAGTGCTTCCGTTGAATAGGTTCTGAGAAAAAGGTACACGCATTTTTAAAAACACCGTTTTGAGATAATTGCATTTTTATTATAAAATGTCACTTCATCAAAAAATTATGAATTACAATCTGTATTTGCACTATTTTTTTAAATATTAGCTTATTCTCAATACCTTTTAAGACTTTTTACTTATTTCTTTTACTTAGATTTCTCAGAAAATACATATATAGCATTTTTCACTTTTAATCTATCGAGATATTTTTAGCATTTGCATCATTTTTCTCAAATTATGCATCAATTTTTGAAGAATTTTCTGTTCTGATACATTATTGTTATCCAAGTTGATTATAAATCATCATAAATACCATGTGAAAATGTGTCAATACATCAAAATATGGCTTTGGTAATACATCATTACACGACATTTCGAAAAGTTTCATTAGTGTTTTATAAATTCACATGTAAACACAATTTCTTAAAGTATCAGAATTAAAAGGATTCTTAAAATATTACATAAATGGTATCCAAAACAACAACAAGAAAACTGATTTTATGTTTTTAAACATGAAATTTATGTAATTTTATGTGTATAACAAGCTTTACAGGCAACGCAAAAATCATCCCTTATCATCACATATATATGTGTACTTTTTCTCAGAAACTGTTAAATATTAGGACTTCTGATTTAGTCTGAATATTAATTAGACTTTAATACTTATGCTGAAGTGAGATATTTCAAATATATCGTTAAATTTTTTCAAAACCATGCGACATAAAAATATTACTATGAATTTCTTGAAAATTTTCATTTTTTTTCCTACGATAAATGCTGTATGTTAAAATATTTTTGGAAAATTTATAAAGGCTCACTTCAGTATACATAATTTTATATCAGTTATATTTCATTGAAATTTTATGAGCATCCTTTCATTATTTTCTGAGAAAAAAGCACTTTTATTTTTAAAAAACAAACTTTTGAAAAAATACATTTTTAACATGAAATGTCACTTCATCACAAAAATTATGAATTACCACATGTATTTGCCACATTTTATTCAACATTAGCATCAAGTCAATATATTTTAAGTAAAAAATTATACAAAAAAGTTTTAAAATTGTCAGAAAATACATACATAGCATTTTTCAGTTTTTGTTTAACGAGATATTTAGTAAAATTTACATCTATTATCTCAAAATCTGTATAAATTTTTGAAGAATTTGTAGCATTTATGTACATATGTATTACAAATAATAAAGTAGAGCATATATCATCATAAATATATTGTGAAAAACTTATCTATATGGTTTTGGTGTGCATTTTATAAAACATGATTTCACGTCATTTCGAAAGTTTTTATCAGTGTTTTGTGTACTCACATGCAAACATAAGTTTCTAAAACTTTTAAATTTCAAAAGTTTCTCTAAACTGGTCAAATGATTTCTTAAACAGCCAAAATAAAACTGTTTTTATTTTTTAAACTTGATATTTATGTATTTTTATGTTTTTAACCAGCTTCTTACAACGACAAATTATATTCCACATCTGAATGCACAATTCATTCAGAAACTTTTGAATATTTAAGTTTAAAAACTTGTCTATTCAATAAAGAAACATTTATATTCATACTAAAATGATATTTTACAAAAAAAATTAGTTTTTTTTCAAAAACAAACTTTTATTTATCATCACTGAATTACCCCGTTGCAGTAAAAATGTACACTAATAAGACTTTACTTGGATGTTTTTCTGATTTTAAAGACTCATAAGGTTATAAAATATGCATGAACAGGCAAAATTCAGGTTTATTCGGAAAATTTGCTTCGAAGGTGTTCTGTTACCTTAAACATAATTTTAAAAACAGTAATTTTAAAAAAAGAAGAAAAAATCTTACCTTGTCATAATGAATAATCAAAAAAAAAATGATTTTTTCTACATTATATATAAATTATAATTTTTAGCATACCAACTATTCAACTTATAATTCCCGCTCAAGTCTTCACAGTTAATTGCACAGTTACACCGTTATCTAGAGTAAATTGAGTATGAATAAACAAAAAGGCTTTGCAATTGTTTCGGGATATTTAAAAGGCAAATATCTGTCAAAAGGGGGCGTGGCCCACCGGTTGATGACTTTTTAAAAGTCATTTTGATATACTTCTAATTGGAAATCTGGCATATATGTTATATCCCTAGAAAGGTAATGAAATACAGATTTCAGAAATATCAAAACCTCAAAATCGATCATTTCATGATTTTTACCCTACTGACTGATTTCTGCGGGGGGGGGGGGGATATAAAAAAAGATATGATTCATAATGAATGGTTGGATTTTTTTTGAATCTGTGGAAAAATTGGATCTTCGAAAAGTATGCCTGTGATGTCCCGCGAGGGAAAAAAAGAAAACTAACGTATACATATATAAATGGGATGCTGAAAACCAATGTGTTTTCAATGTATCTGAAAAATTAGTATTGATTGTTACAATAATATACTTGGACCACTTTATATTTGCGAACAAATATTATTTGAAAATTTAAACACATTGCATGTATTTTTTTTTATGTCTCATAACTGCTTATGCCAAAAACTAATCCTAATTTTCATTATTTAATTTCTTTAGTGACAAAAAACTTATTTCATTGCAAAGAAAAAAATAGAACTCTTCATTATCCAGAAAATAAAAATCAATACCAAAGTACTCGTTTGACGTCCATCCACAGAAGTTAAAATTTAAATATTTTTAGTACTGCAGCTGAGAGGGAAAATGGTAGTATTTTATTCGAAAGAGGATATGATATTTGATTCCTTAGAAAATACTCATCCTAAGACCAGCTGTTTTAAAGACAAAAATTATACATTTTATCAGTAAATATATTATAATGGGTAATTTTTTTCAGTCTATGTTCATGGAATAAATTATTACTCTCTTTTGACATTTAGGTATAATCTGCCGTTTCGGCGAATTTGTGCAGGAACAAGAAGGTTCAGAAATAGCTTGTGCTCTTTACCTGAATAACTATAATATCGATGCCGTGTCATAAACAGATGTTTTCCTATTTCGTGGATTCTAACCATCCTGTCGATTTCCATTTTTGTCAATAGAGGTTTATTTTTGTTGCATTTTGGGAGAATATTTAATGCATTTACGATTATGTGTAGTCCTGAAATGGGAAAAGGTCTGAAAAGGATGTTATCTGAAAATATGTTGGTTTGACTTTTGTATACCTTTCATTCTGTTTGAAATCAGTGAACCGGAAGATTGATTTTCTCAGAAATGTTGCTTCCTGTCCCCTTCATTTTGATTGAATTAGTAATTGTACTCTGAAATTTCCATCACCTAGCTCTTTTTTCTTGTTTGCTACACAAACAAGCAGAGTTTTTTTCCACTGAAGTATTCCCTTCGAAATTATATTTACCTTTAACAAACTACTGAATAGATAAGTTTGAGTTTTACTTCCTTTTGATTCTCACTAATCTAAAATTGTTTTTTATACTAAGGAAATTGAATTTTATTAATTTTTAAGAAAGTACTATACATAATAAACTAAAAAAACTTTTTTAAAAACAAGCTTTTATCTAAACGCGCTAAAAAGAATAAAATAAACTTTTCTTTTAAAACTTTTTTTACTATAGTCTTATAAAATCATTACACAACCTATATAATATAAAAGCTTGTTGCGAGATTTATGCTCGTATTTACTTAGTTTGAAAATTTAAATAATTAAAATCAATCAAATATAGTTAGTTAATTTATTTGTTTATCTACGCAGGTAAATCTCTGACAAGCTTTTATATCATATGAATTGTGTAATGACATTATAACTTGGTACAAAAAAAAAATTTTAAGGAAAAGTTTATTTTACTCTTTTAAATAAAAGCTTCTTTTTAAAAAGATTTTTTTTTTACTTTTTAGTTATCGCTGGATAGGTTTCTCAGTCTATTTATCTCATTCAACGCATCATTGATGCAAGGTCGTTTGCTGGTCAATTTCGAACAGTCTAGCTAAATGAATTCTCGCAAAAAGGGTATTAGACGAAAAACACAGTTTTTTAAATCCGTAATTTCTAAGCAATTTTTTCAATCTTCGTATAGATCTTGGATAATGTTGTTCTACACACGAAAAAAAAGCTTCGTGAGATTATCTTCATAAATGACGAAGTTATAAAGTCTTTAGTTGAAATTTTGAGTATTTTTTGAAAAATCATAAAAAAAAGTTTTCGGCAATTTGTTTTATGTAGTATGAGTAGAACAAAGTATGAGCTGTTTTAGTACGGAATATCGATTCATTTAAACGAAACAAATTCATGCGCAACAATTGAGACATCATTTTTATAAAAACGCATCGATTTTGACTCATTTTTAAAAAAATCATAAGAAATGCAAATATTATTATTTTGTAAAAAAAAGTATACCGTATCGTGGCAATATAAATGATCTTTCAGATTCTGTAATTATTTTTTGTCTGAGTTTTATAAAAGAAATTAGATCGCTGTTTTAAAGACATCTAAACTAAAAAAAAATCCCATCTTCGTTCTTCATTTTGCTTCGCTGAGCACAGCGAAATAAAAAGCTCACAGAGGTAAAACAATTATGCGTTTTGAGGTTTTAAATTAATATCTTTTTAGCTAATTGCAATATCGGAATATAAATGCTCAAAACATGCATTGTCATCCAAACTAAACGTGTATACAAAATTTCAGCTCAATCGGTTGAAGATATCATCTTCAAAATTGAGTTGCAAGATTCCATCCGAACAAATTACATACATATATACATTGAAAGTTAAATAAAAGCTTGTAAAATGTAAAGGAGGATTTTAAAAGAATTTTTTGAATAATTACTTTGATGGAATTTATTGACTAAGTTATTATAAAATCAGTCTAAAGTGTTAATTTCTTCTTAAAGTATCATGAATACATTTATATTTAAGGTTTTTGTAACAAAAATTTATTTAATCGTGTGATCTAGTATTAAATTGTTAAATGATAAGGATTCATCTCTGCGTAAAAATTAATTTTGCATTCATTTCTTAGGAAAATTCATTTCTATACAAGCATTTAAATTAGTTTTTATCGAAAATAAAGTACATTTTATTCAATGTAATAATCATAATCAAAAAGTAAGTCTTCTAATTTAAAATTATGGAGAAATTTTATTTCCCCCAGATAAAAAACGCAACTTTTTAAACGTTCAAAAAATGGTGAGATAGGTGTTTTTGCGTATCAACTTTTACCAATTTATTTTTATCTCATGTTATAATGCAAAAAGAATGCTGTAAAAGAAAAACAATAACTCGCGTTAAGTCAAGAAATTTTAGAACATGTCATGGGAAATCAAGATTTTGTTCCTATGATCTATTTAATCTTACAATTACATGTTTACATCATTTTTAATCAAATGTTAATGCTAACATATGATACTGGTTTCTAATACTAGTGAAAACAGATTACAAGCTTTTTGATTACAATATTGCTTTTTTTCAGGAAATTTAAATAATTTGTTCATTTTAAAATTTTATCAAACTTAAGAAACATTTTAGCATAAATAAATAAGCAGCTGAAAATCCAAAAGAATAAAACAGCTTTTTATTACCAGTGAAAAATTTGGAAAGCACTTATGTGTTATTTACATCTTTAATTTAAGGGGGGGGGAGATCAATTAGATATAGAGATACTGGCTGAAAAGAGAGGCTAATTGTGTGTGTTCTAAGTCCATACTTGCATAGTCTTGAATTTCATATCCTCGAATGTTTAGCATGAAATCATAGGATATTTGCATCCCTCTGAAACAAAAAAGCGCTTTTCTAGCAAAAGCAATTTTAGTAAGGTATTATTAAAAACATAATTGAGATATGTATCTAAACAGCTCCCACACACATTCCTAATACATCGCGGAAAATTTCAGACTTTTTATTGAATCCAATATATCAATATCCGTTTGAAAAGTTAAATTTATAAGTATGACCGCATAACACTGAGAGTCTTTGCCTCATATAATAGTTTTATTTTTTTATTTGCATTTTTCTAAAAACATTTCACACCCTGCCACTATAAAAAACTGCTCTCAAACATTCGCGTATTGAACAACAAGTTATGCTAACATCCTAATCGCGATTCAATTCACACGTCATAACATGAAATACAGTCGAACATTTCTGCAACCATCATAGGATATTGAGAATTTAGAAACTTTTGGTGTGAATCTAATACTAAGACGTAAATTATTTGAGTTTTCAGACTTTTATTATTGTGATACTTATTGAACTAAAATTGAGCATCTCTGTTTCAAAGAAAGAAACAGAGAAGGGGCATGGCGACTGCAAATTAGACTAGTTACCGCATAACTAAAATATAAAGCTGTCAAAATATCAAACAAAATCATGGTTTCAAGTAAATTATTAAATACAAATGGATATTTTCGTAATAGAAGGTAAGTATATGCAAAAAAAAATTATTGCACTAGTACTAAAATACTGTATGTTTTAGATTTCTCAAAACTAGAATTTTATATTAAAAAAGTAAATTAGTTTTTATAACATTTTTAGGAAATAAATTATTATAAGTAAAAAATAATGAAATGTAAAGTTAAAAATATCTAACTTTACTAAGATGATAATATACTTACTGTATAGTTTGAAATAAAGAATTCTCAAGATATGTCACACAATTTTTCTTTAGACTATACACCAAATTAAATCAACATAAAGTGCTTTAGAACAAGGATCATTTTCCATTCTTTTAAAATAGCATAAATTTGACCTTTTTATGTCCTGAAAATTGAAGTTAATCACAATAACGGTGTTCTGTGTTTCAACAAACCGATATTAAGATGTAAAGAATTTAAATAGTCTAAGCTCACGTATATCTGTTTTAATAAGAGTGTGTATATTGGAAATTCCTATTCAGTTTCAGATGACTATGATGTGCTTGATCTAGTGGAACACTGTTCATTACACGTAACCTGACAAGTATGACCTTAGTTTGGGTTTTGAATCATTGCGTTTCGATTTGCTTAGCCTCATTGAAATAGAGTGCTTTTCTATTGATACTTGAGGGCAACTGTTATATATTGATTGCGATGACAATGCATTGAAACACCTGTTCATAGATTAAAATGTAGTAATAAGGATACTATAACATTCTATAGGATGATACAATATTTATACTCTAGAATATGCTTGTAGTTAGACAGCTTCAACCCCTTAAACGGTCAATTTTTTTTACCATGATGTTCAAAAGGGGCATATTTCCTTATTGCATATGACTAAACACCATACTTAACAGAATAAGGAAACAGAAGAATTCATTTTAATTTAAAATCTTTCACTATTTTTTTGTTTTTAGTTTACAATTGTGGAACACAAAAACTCTTTAAAGATTGTTTTTTTTTAAGTACAATCTGCATGCTATGAAGAATTTTTTCTCATATATCTTAGAAAAAAAATTATATTTGCGCTTTATCAAACACAGTAAAGGGCTCTTTGTGTGTGTGTGTGTTCCTTTGAAGAATAATCCAAATAATTTCAGAAGACTGGTCCAAATTTTATTCATCCTTTCAAAAAAAGGGTTTTTGTTGTTTGTATTACCTGTAATTTAAAAAATTACCGGTCTGAATGCAAAGATAAATACAATAATATAATAAACAAATTTTAAGGATCTAAATTCTTGCTTCCATGAAAGAAACATTTCCCTCTTCACCACAAAGAAACTGCCGGATGAAAAACATTTCAGTACCAAAGTGAAACTGCATCACCTTTCCACTACACTAACACTAAATAATATCTTCTTAAGACTTAAAAATACACGCAAATCAAAGAAAAGAAGAAAACATTCGTGCATACAGCGAACGGACAAATTGGTTGCAGTGAACTTTCAGGAGCCTGTATGATGTACGGACAAACCGGTTAAAGGTGAAATGTACCTAGCCTTTTGATTTTTTTTGTATCACATTTCAGAATACATTATAACACAAATCAATATGTCTTGTCAACCCACAAAATTTACTTCTATAATCGATCATTTTATTTGTTGAAGCTTTAAAACTGAAATAACAATTTTACTGCTTTGTAGCATACTTTTGAGTTTGTAGGTTTTCTTGCTTGTTCGCTTCATATCAACAGAACTGTGATAAAATTTCCATTTGCATTTCAAGATAGATGAGTACCACGTACCTTTAACTCGACAAAAGATTTCACAGAGACTGACGACTGGTGTGGGACGCTTGCGCATGCTTACAAGTCCAATGCAATTCAAAATGCCTACCTTTGCAAGAAATATTCTCTTCTTAACAGACGGGAGAAAAAAATATTTCTCTTCTGTGGAAGTTATTTACTTTTGGGGTAGTATTTTCTCTCCCGCTTTCCTTTAAAACCTCGTTGACTTTTCCAATTTCCAGTCATAACCCCCATGTTCTATTGTTACTCTCTGAACGAAATATAGAGTACCAATAAGGTTCGCCAAAAATCGCTTAGTTGCTGCTATGACGAATACTGTTTAAGCTCGGCCGTATTTACTTTTACCCCACGATATATATAAGGATAAAATATTCAAATGGGTTTCTTTTTCGTCTGAAAAAAGTGTCAAAATGGAAAGTCTCCCACCTCGAATATTTGATGGATATTTCTTCACTTAAGATGTGAAATAAGGCCATTTAGGATATGCCCTATAAAGCCGACGTAGTTTAGAAAATGTTATTAAGCTCTCGTAAGGGGAGTATTTTGATATACGTTATTCACATCTTTTAAAGTATCATCCAGAATGTATGAGCAAAATATTCAACTGATTTAACTTTAAAACATCATTATTCAAAAATTCAATGTTTTGCTGAAAAATCTGAAATTAAAATATAACAATTATGAATGAATGAAAGTCTTTATACCTTCCTTATTTTTTTATCCAATATTCTTTACGCTATGTGTCAAATTATGAAATTGTTTAAAGTGGCTTCCCAATTAAGAAAGTATACTTAAGTCAAATGAGACTCTTCCTAGAAGATAAAATTTTCTATTCTGTATTTGTTTACTACAGATTCAGTACAAAAATACCCAAAAGAGTGAAGGTACAAAAATTTATTTAAAATAATACAGAAAACAAATAGTACCTAAATACTATAAATAACTGAAACAATCGTATTAAAAAAATCTAGCAGGTACTTTGAAAGAGTCGAATGACGTGAAGTATTTCTAAATTATGTATACAAAATATTCTTTACAAGATCTTGTTATTTAGTTTATTATATAATATTAAATCAGATCTAGAACTACGTAAATGTAATACATGTGTATATATATAAATATATATATATAGGTCTTTGTATATTCCTCATTTGAATTAAATGAATATTATTATTAAAACTGCCCGAAAGCTTTTAAGGCTGCATATTTGGATGTAAACTGAATGTTTAAGTATAGTAGAGATATGTTAATTATTAATATATTCCAAAGTTAGAATAATATCATTTTAAGTATAAGTTGTCGCAAATTTTAAGTTTACATTATGTATTACTCTTTATATTCAAATTCCTTGAGATGTTCAGCTTATTTCTTGTTTCCTTTGAACCAATTGTAGGATTACTCAATACTACTTGAGAGAATCATCCAGCATGTAATACTGAATAACTTGATAAGTTTCAAAGGTTTTGAATGTGTTCCAGGATATCAGAATGAATAAGTACCATTCTTATGATTTATCATTTTCTGAATATATAACGGCAGTCTATTTAAACTTTGGTTGACTTTGTTATATTTGAAAGGGTCTCAAAAAGAGTTTTCAATTAAGTCAAATATTGTCTTTCTCTAAGAAACAAAAAAAATTGACAATGAAGATGAACACTTGAATTAAACAAGCAATTTTGATTTGCAAAACAAATATCCAAATGAAAAACACGAGTTAATCAACTTTTCTATTACACCTTATTCAACGCCTTTAAAATTCTCTATGAAAATCGATTAGCTTCCCAGATTAAGCAATGATTTAAAAGCACTTTAAAATGGATCACGGCATCTGTTCAAGAAAAGCGAAATCCTCTCTCCATCCCCCATCAAGAAAAAAAGTTCCACTCAAGCCAAGACCCTTAAAATGAAGATAATGGTCCAAACAGACTTAATTAAATTGGGAGCTTTAGTAGTAAGCAAAACACAAAGTACGCCCTCATCGTCTAAAATAATCAAAATGAAAGAAAAATTCATCTTGAAAGAGTTATTTAACAACAACCGATCGAACTTTTCTGAAACCTTAAGCGGAAAAAAAAGTGCGTAAAAGCGATGCAGTTGGACAAAATGGAAATTGTTACACCCTCTCTTTCTCCCCCTAAGCAAAATACAGAATGTATTTTTTAACAAAACCCAGTTTGTGTAAAACAAAAGTAATTGATTGCGAATGCCAGCTGTGGTCTTCCACTCTGTCGAGCCAAAACTAACGGAATTATATTAGTGCTCAGCTTGAATTCCCATTAGAATAATTTCTGCGATTTGTGATGTTTGAAATGACTGGATCTGCTGTATGATACTCATTATTTTCGATGCACTTATTTTGCGCAAAATAAAATTCAAACTTTTTTGCTTTGAAGAAACAAGGAAAGAAACATCTAAAGAATTATTAAACAGTAATTTTTCTGAACCTCAAATATACGACTACGAAAACTTGCTTCTAAATAGGGAGAAAATCTAACCTTTTATTCACAAGTAGATTAATTTCAGACTTATTTTGAAACAAAGCTGGTATAATTCTATCCCATTTACAATCTACATTTTAGAAATAAAATTTTAACTGAGTGTAATGGTCCATCTCATGTAAAGTTTAAATTATGCAACTAGCTACTATTAGTTTTGAACAAATGGTTTTAATCTATCTGCTCTTTTTCTACTTACTCTGCCTCTTAATTTTTTCAGCATTTTACTAATGAGCATTTCTAAAAGTATCAAAACTCCATTGCATGATTAAAGTAAATAGAAAGAGAGAGATACACATAGAATCTGTCTGTATTATACTTTGAAATAAATCCAATGGAAGTCCTATTGTTGGAAACTGACTTTTAAAATACATTTTACATGCGTTGTTCTCAGTGAAATTTGAAATTAAGCACTTTACTAAAACTTTTGCAAAGCATTGACTTAAAATCTTCCTTTTTTTTAATAATTTGCATTCATTGTTGTAGATTATTATAATGTGTGTAGACTTTCATTCAAATAATAATCCCATAGTAGCATTTTTAGAGAGCCTTAAAAATCAGTAGTTAATATAAGAGTTTGTGTTTTGAAATCTTTTACAATTCCTTAGCATGTAAATTTTACAGTCTATTCCTGGATACTTTTATTTTTATTGTTTAGTACTTATGGTCCAGGGAAATAAATTATTTTTTACTTTAGGGCCATATAATTAGAATTTAATGCATCAGCTAAGAGCAAAAATTATCAACCTGTCTTTATTTGCTAACATATGCTACTATCATTGTATGCTTTAGTTTATTCAAAATTATTTTATTTGAATTACCAGTTCCAACTCTTATCCATACATCTCTGCCTTGTCTATTGAAGGTACATCATGTTCAACTGCTCAGCAATGCTTACATTTCAATTCATAGCTGTAATAAAACAGAATTATTAGTTTAATTGCAATGGTATTTCTAATAAATTCAAGCAATGCATAATTTCAGTTCTTCGAAAGTTTTACGAGTAATTTGATTAGATCCCACTTCCCGTAGGAAATATTTCTGAATTTAGTAAACATTACTATATCCCAAAAGTAATAATTTTTGTGCAAATATTTGAAAAGTGTTCAGGATTTTCTAATTGGAATACATTCTTATTTTTTCAGTCAAGGTTTGATAAAATTGATTTCATTCTATGTCTTGTTAACATTAAACGTAAGCTAAATACAATTTGCTGGTTTCAAATAAAGATCACGAAATTATAAGTATTCTTTTTATAAATTTACTTCTATCAGATTTTCAATTAATTTTGTACTATGTGTAAGAAAATAACTCCATAATATTAAGAAAAAATTTTCTAAGTATTTTAAATAAAATATTTTTAAAAATGTTTTGAGATTTAAATTTAATTGCATTAGAAACATGTTTTAACGGTTCGATTTATATAAATTAGTGATTCGATTTACTTAATCGAACAAGTACGAAAAACGTGATCTTAATAAATAAATTCTGGTTCCATTGTTAAATAATTAATTTAACCGTAAGAACTCAAGAAATAAAAACTTTAAAAAGAGAGAAGACTGATTAGTTAATTTTGTAATTACTGTGGCATGCTTATTTTTTTAATGAAAGAAAGAGATTTCAAAGATGATTAGAGATTAGAAATCTACTGAAAGAATGAACTGGATAAGAAATAATGCATTATTTGCTTTTCAAACTGGAAAATATTTTTCATTTGAGATTTGGTAATGATTAGAAAACGCATTTTTTTTCATGAGAAACATTCAGTTGTACTTGGATATGAAATGAAAATGAAAAACGAATTCTAGGGATAATGGAAGCTGGATGAATGAAACAATTTTTTTAATTGATGTCTCTTATATATAATGATTAGTAGAAAAATTAAACATCACTAGTTATAATTTTCATTTGTTTTAAATTTCAGTTTTGTAGCTTCTTTCACTCTTTAAATCATAAATTTTTCTATAAAATTTTAAAATATGTTTTGAGACTATATGAATTAATAACAAAAATGAATTTATCGTTACTTTTAAAATGCAAAAGTATTTTTGAAAGTTTTCTTTAGAAACGATTTGCAACACCGTAGCCGAGGGGTTAAGATCGTAAGTTCGAACCCCCCCCCCCAGTGTTCTTATAATCTCAGTTATGTAGTTCGACTCATGAGGATACACTAAAAACTTCTTGTACAACATTTTAATCTCACTAGATTCAAATCCTCCTATCGAGAAGCAGTGAAAAAGTTTTAGAGAGAAGAGTACTTTAGTTTTAAGTGCCATCCACGTAAAATGTAAATAATAATAATGGTCAAAAAATAGTTTTTCACTCTTAGGTGATTTTCAGAAAATGTGTGTTAAACTGTACAAAATAATGACTCATCAGATCTTCAATTGAGGTATGAATACTTTTAGGGGTAAATGAATGTTTTTGAAGGAAGTTTGTTTTTGTTATAACCCTTTTTTTCCTTGTCGACTTTTATATATAAAAGTAGACAAGGAAAAACAGGGTTATAAATAAAGCTCAGAGTATTATTACTGCAAAATAATTCTTGTTAACAAAATCCCAAGCACATGAAAAACTTGCATTATTATTCACTTTGTCAGTGACAAAGTTCTCCGCAAAATGATCAGGACAAATCCCACGTTATCTTCCACACAAATGAGCTTCAAACTTGGAATTCATCAGACTACTGCTTTGGATTACATTAAAAGGCTAAGGTTCGTGTCCAAATGATCTGTTTGCATGTCACACGAATTAAGCGAACATTTGATGGACAGAATTTTGATGCGTTCAAATCTTGCTCGTCAAAAAACGGAACCGTTTTTGGACCACATGTTATTGGGGATGAGAAGTGGACAATGCATAAACACGTGGTTAGAAAAAAAGCATATATTTACAAAGGGGAAACACCACCACCTACATTCAAAGCTAACGTGCATCAGAAGAAGGTTATGTTGTGTTGTTGGTGAGACAGCAAGGGTAAAATGCATTATGAGTTGCTGAAAGAAAATGAAACAGTCATTTCTGTTCGCACCTTGATGTTTTGAATAAAGAATTCAACATAAATATCCATGTTTGGCCAAGACAAAGGGTGGGATTCTTCATCACGACAACGTTAGACTGCACGTAGCAAGAAACACCGCATAAAAAATTGCAAATTTGGGGTTAGGAAACCTTACCTCAAGCAGCATATACTCCTAATATTGCACCATCTGACTATCCTCTGTTCAGGTCGCAGTAAAACTTACTTGATGGAAATTAATATATGAATTATGAGGGTGTCCAAATGGCAGTGGAAGAATACTTTGTCTCCAAAACAGAGAACTTCTTTTCCAAGGGCTTAAACTGTCTGCCTGAACGCTGACAGTCAGTTTTAACTAACAAAGGGCATTATATTTTAGATTAAATTTTGAATAAAAAGTGAAGAAAGTTCCTTTTTTCTTTAGAAAAAAACGACAGAACTTTCCCTTACCCCCAATAGTAAATGAATTATAAAATTTATCACTAAAATTTGAATACTACATCACAATAAAGTAATTGATAAATGTAATGAGGGAAAGTAAGTGGTAGTAAAAATAAATTTGGGTTATGTAAAATATCCTGCCATGTATACCTAATTTTTCCTTGTTAATGAAGATCATGTTTGCCGAATGGTTATGATTGCAAACTCGGCTGGAGTTGTATCTGTAGAGTTAGGTTCGAATACCGGGTCGCTAAATGACCACCTTGGTTAATAATTGTGGCTCGTTAAATATATTCAAAGTCATCACATAGGTGTGGTGTGGAAGTTTCGAGGCAGAGGTTCCATCACACATCATAACCACGGATCAAATTCACGTGGTATATCCGCCACTTTATTCTTCGTATACTTTCAAAATTTGACGTTAATCCCCCTATATAAATGAATGCTACTGAAATGCATTTGTTATGATTTTTTAAATTATTAATATATTTCTTTTGGAAAAACAGACGCTAAAAGAGAATTTTCTTAAAGTTAAAAACCAACAATATTTACATACTTCATTTAGAATTAAAAATGAAAAAAAATGATGCATCTAACTTTGTAAAAGTAGTAGAGAAATATACTTATATAATACTTTTAAAAAGTAAATACTTGTACTAATTACGATTAACGCGAATTTTTGTTCAAAGCTCATTTAAAAGTAAGTTGTTAATTTCTCAAGTATTCGTCACATTTGTAATTATGTCCCAAAACTTACGATTAAAAAATTTTCATGATAGCCTCATTTAATGAAATTCAGTCTTATGAATATATTAGTTTTCTTTTTTCATCCAACATATATATTCCTCTCTCATTGTCATAATATTTAAACTCTTTTTAAAAACGTCGTAATAAAATATTCCCTTTTTTTCATAGAAAAGTTTTAAAAAGCATTATCGAATTTTATCCTTTTTTTGGACTATGCATACAAAATTTACCATTCTATTGAATTTGCTGATAAAAATAAGCAATGATTTCTATTAACTTAGAACCTTTTTAAAAACAAATTCAGCCGTGTGATACCAGAATCAGCTATTTCTCCAATGGGTCTTTTATATCTTCTTCTTTCAATGGGATAGAGAGAACTAATGTTTTTATGAGGTTTCAGGCCTTAACCCTGCCCCTAGTAATGGAACATGATAGAGCTCCGGTGTCTTGTGTGCGATTTATAGTGGCACCGTGCCGTATGAGTTAAGCCCGTTATCTGTCAATACAAGCTCCGTGCTTACAGGCGTGCTACAGAAGAATAAATCTGATTTTTTAACCTCCGAAAGCCTGAGAAAAGTACAAATAAATACCGAAATGCATTTTTGTTCGTTTTGTTTTCTGCGGGGATTTCGTGCTTTGAGGGAAAAGTTTTTCTCCTCTTCTAAGCGCCGATTTCAACGGTTTCGACGTTTCCCAATCCCAATACTATTCCTTTTGGGCCGCATTTACATATTCTCCAGCAAATACCCGTCAAATGCAAAGAAAAAAAATTTTGAATATAAAACCTGCACGAATCAAGGCAAAGAACTAGACAAAGAAAACGCTCTACTTACCATCCACAAACGTATAATTCAAACGTGCATCTTTTCTTGGTTTTGTGAATCTTTATTTCCATTTTTATGCATTGTGGTGCGATTTTTCCCCTTCAGTTTCTCTCTGGAAAGTGATATTTGACACCCAAAAAGACGCCTCTCTGGAAAACGCAAAATATTTTCGATTTAAAACTTCCTCATTACTTTTTAACTGCTAAACATTTGAATAGATTTTCGAGGAAACAATAAATATGCTTCCCTTGGCATTTCTTTCCATTAAATGTTTTGGTCAAACTGGCCCAGGTATAGTTTGAACTACTTTTTCTGTCGTCGAAACTATTAAATAATTTCGTACATATAAATATGCATTCAGAAAATATATTTCATTCTTCTTTAAACAAAGTATTTTTTTTTTAATTCTGCATTGTTTCAAGTTTAATTTTAAGAGTATAGGCAACCTTATTTAAAACGAAAATACTCTCATCCATAATTTTCAAATTAATGTTAAATAATTTTTCTTGTTAAAATGTTTTGATTGTTAAGAATAACTGATCATTTTTCATTTTATAAATGCAGCAAACACACACTTAGGACATTCACTCAATAAATAACAAAATAAACGCACTTAATAGAATGATTTGATACAGAAGACAAATATACAAATTCATACAACCCATAACTTTATAAATATGAGTGTATACGTGTGCATGTATTTATGGAAATGTGTAATATGAATTCTTGAAATTTCGAATATGTATTTAATACGGTTTATTGTAGTAATTATAAATATTTTTTAGAATGCTACTTCGGATTTATATTTAAGAAGTTGCATATGCACTGCCGTTCAAAGTTAAGAGAATTTTTGGATTTTGTCGATTATCTCTAGAACTATATACCAATTTTTTTGTTGTAATCTGCAACTACTGTTTCATGCCTCTTGACTACGATGAGTTTTACATACCATCATGCGTGTGCATTTTAATTGTTGAATGATTATTTTTTGCATTATATCAATTCTATGTACACTCCAAATTTTATTAAAATCTGTCCAGTAGTTCAAGAGAAAATCGACAAAATCTAGAACTTTTCTTAATTTTGAACACAAATGTATAATAAAAACATTTTACAAACTTGTACTATTATTTAAACATAAAATTCAGTTTTATTAAATTACATAGGTATAAAAAAAGTACAGATATATATATATATATTCACAAACATATGCACAGTTATTTATTATTATGCTTTACTTATTGCCTAGCTGGGAAATTTTAATCTTATACAGACTATTTTATGCTTCAGACGAACTTTTTCGTTACATTTAAAAACTTAGTTAACCTTTTATGCATGCTCTTATTATTATTTTGCATATCATTTGGATCTGTTTTATTATTTTGCAAGTGTGATTAATTCGAAATTAGAGTTTACTTCTTATCAACTTTTAAGCTTAACACTTAAATTCTAAAAAAGAAAGTTAACGGGTAATTAACAGTTTTTATTTTAATATACATTTATCAAAAAAGATGAAATTCCTTGTAAAACAAATGTTCCTGTAATTTAATATAAAAATAACGGTAAGAGCTCAAACTGAACTAAGATTTAATGCATATTGTTCCTAGAAATGTCTAATGTAAATGTGTGTATGTCTAGTGTTTTTACCCTTCATCAACTTTTGAGTCATTTTAAACTACAAGAGTATAAATTTGCATTTATTATATGGTTCCTTTAAATTTGTTTGTGTGTGCGTGTGCTAAAATGTTTTATATATTTGAGAGGGTTTATACATTAAATTTCTCATTAATATTATAAATTAGACGTGTCACTAAAAGATTTGACACATCTTACAATCTGTAAATAATGTTTCAAATTTCAAAAACATTTGCTTCAGTTCCCTTATCGCATTAAAATTACTTGATCAAAACAAGAGTTGATATGATTTTGTATATTTTGTCACACTACTCAAAAGGATACTCAAAAAGAAAAAATTCTGACCCATCCATGTCAATATATTAAATACTTACTCACATGAACAGTTTTGTCAGTTTTTTTACTTAAATGTGAAATGATACCCATTTGGCCCCTTAAGAGGATTTCTTTTTCACAAAATACTTTTTAAAAGTTTAAAGTGAGTTTCTGGTTCACATTCATATACGTAAAGTTTTACAAGAACAATAAAAAAATATGAAAGCAGAACTTCCTTTAAAAAAGGAGACTATTCAAATTCCAAAACTGTAACCAAACTCAGTTCTAAATCTTGAGAAAGGAAAACATAGATCCAAGGTGTCACAAAACTGAAGAGTAATCTGTTGGAAGTCAGGTGCAGAATTGATCTGTGTCAGTTTTTCCATCAAGTGACTTTTTTCTATCCTAAATCGCCTGACGCGTACACATCGAATCTGGAAGCGCACAAAGCATATCATAATCGTACCTCCTAGAATTTTACCAGAAAGCTGCCACCAACAAGGATACAAACGATGAAACCCTCCAAAAAGACATTGCAAAAAACTACCGAAAAGTAAAAGAAAATATACTATTTTCCTTTTCTCAGAGATTCGAATAGACTTCCTTGCAAACCACTGAATCTGTTTTGATGTCAATTCCACAGTTTTGGACCGGAATTCCGGGGAAACTTGAGCCAAAACGGAATTTCCTGGGACACAAAAATAAGCAATGATATAAAACTAAAAACAGAAATACACTTCAACTTTTTTTTTTCGTTTCTGAATTTTAGATCCAAAAAAAATGTAGTCTCTCTTAGAGTCCGTCTAAGTTTGCCGTTTAGATGTTATATTCAAACGGAAATAGAGACGCAAGGGAAATATCAAATTCGAAAAAGTTGAGTCTTCTGTTTTCCTAAAGTAAGAGGTCGGGGAACTACTGGAATAAATTTTAAAACAATCCGTTGCAGCTGCTCATTTTACGTTACTATGTAAAATTGCAGTTTTGGAGTTCCATTTCCCGTGTTTTGTTGCTCGTTTTTCTATGGAACAAATGTTTATCTTTTAGATAGGTGCATTAAATCACGTAATTGTATTGTTATACCTTTGCCGATGTTTATTTTTAAAGGTAAAAATAAATAAATAGTTTATTTTTACAAGGAAGGTTTACGTAAAAGACATCAGTTTTTCAATAATTAGAAAGAGAAAAATATACATTGTTGTTAAAAGCGCTTGGGTGTTTTTATAAAAAGAAGTAACAAAACAACTTAAAATTTCAGATAAAAAGAAGCTCTGAAAGATTTGGAAGAAAATAAGAATAAGCTGCAGTTCTCTAAAATCCGTTTTTCAGTACCAGTTAACTAAGCGATTTGCATTTTTTATTTCTACTCTATTCTTTATTTTTATTAAGCGTTTTTCTTCTGTTTACCTTTATGAAACTTATTGATTTCTTGTTTTAAGATAGCTATACTTATAATAGAATAGATAAAAGGATAGGTTCTGGATTTTTTTTACTGAATATTATGATTTGAAAAAGGAAAAATACTTGAATTTACATACTAGAAAAATATAAATAAATGCTTTATCTTAACTATATTCAAAATGTTTAAAAAGTTAAAACAAAAATATTTGCTTTGAATCATCATTCGACTGCACTGAACAAGAAGCTATAAAAAGTAATTCAACTTTTAAATTCCCCATGGATGTAATACATTGATACATTATAAAGCAATATGATTTGATGAGTATATTTTGTTATCTTAATTTAAAATTTTGTATTAAAGTTTATCATTGTTTGATATAACAACTAATGAATATTATCCACTACTGATACAATGAATAAAGCTATTGTTATGTTACTAAAATCACGCACAGACTGGCATTGTTTTTATTTTTTAGCCATTTTTGTTTCTCTGTATGTCAAAATATGCTCTATATTAATATTAGTTATATAAATTCTACAATTTTAAGTTATTATGTTAATATTAGTTTGTAAAACTCTTTTCAATCTCTCGAGTTTCCACTCGTTTGTACTTCAGGCTATTTTGCATTAGATTTAAGAATCAAATATATCAGGTTTACTTAATAAATATATATTTGTTCATACAATAATGCAAATAGTAATTCTGTGTAATAAACAGTATTTTTAGAATTGATGGGTGTCATATTTTTGTACAAACACAGATATTACGTGTGTGCATTATATGTTATTACGAATATGTTGGCTTACGCATATGTTTGGAGAAGCTAATTTCCCCAGCAAAAGCATATTTATAAGTCATGCTTTTGCTTCGTAGCCTTTATGGATGTTATGACAATTTTTAATTCTAACAATACTTCACGCTTGTTCATAACAGTACTTCAGTATATAAGGGATATTATATTTTGCCGGCAAAGTAGGCTAAAAATAAACATCACAAAAAGGCTAAATGCAGACGTAAAATATTCATTACAAATTCTGTTTTTAGAATTATATTTTCTTGTGTTTCTGATCATTATTAATTCTTTATGCAGTTTTGTCTTTTAGAGTAAAATTTTGTTTGTTAAAGGAATTATGCAATTTTAAGAATATTGATTATGTAGTATACAATACAGGTGAATAAAAAAATTTCGATAAGATTTTAAGCTTTTAACCAAGTACATTACCAGCATGTAATAATGTAAACTTATAAGACTCGAATCTTCATACAATAATGACAAAAAAATTTTAGTTATTGTTTTCATAGAATCTGATGAGACTTATAGTATTATTTATATAGTTTGTGTTTTTTTTTTCATTAAAAGCAGTTCCTGGAAAAATTATTTAAATTTAATCTTAAAGAAATAACTTAGCAATCGAAATTTCAATGACTTATAGTCCATATATAATTTTGTAGGATAAAAAATAATTGATTAAAAAATTTCACCCCATTAAATTTTACTGAATATTTTTGCTACCCATATTATCTAATAATATTATCCTTTCATATTAGCACATAGTTTTTATAAAGCAATGTGTAATCTTTTCAAATGCATAGAGTCTGTATACATACTTTTCATAAAAATGAAAAAAATAAGAGGAAATGAATTTAAATTCATGACATATTATTACGAGAAGAAATCAGACAAGAACAGTATGTTACCACTATATCATCTCGTGACACTCTAACAAAATAATATCCTACTCAAAAAGTCATTGAGTAACAAAAAACTAAACGAGATAGAGAGGCGCAATATAACTCTATCTGTCAGGATCCTGCCTGAGTGCCTAAAGGTTCGGGAGAATTGGAAGGAAGACTAGCCATACATCAAAAACAATCCAATTTATTCACAATATTAACCACAACTCAGATTCAGTAGATCAGGGATAAGAGATGCACCCAATTAATAATTATGAAGACAATTAACGAGGTACGCTCGCAAACTATGAGAATACCTTAAGGTTTAATACACTTAATTCAATATCTCTGACTTCTTCACTTTTTAATCTAGATTCAATCTCCAGTGACAGTTCGTCCACTTAAGTAATTCAATTATCAGATATTAAATATCCGTGATTCACATTCAGTTTGATTAATCTCTGCTTAGCTAGCAGTCTATCTTATATATATATATACTAGCTGTTACCCGCCCGCTTCGCTGGGTATTTCATGATGTTTTATAAATTTTTACTGCTTATATATATGTATAAATTATTGATATCTAAGTCCTAGCATTAAGAATTCGATTGAATTGAAAAATATACTTATACCTGTAACTGTCACCTGTTGATAAAAAAAAGGGCAGAACTCATCTAATTTGTATTTTCTAAAAATCTCTAAAATTGAAGCATAGAATGATGTTTGCTCTTTCGTAACTCAAAAACCAAGTGGATTCCCGCAAAACCAATTTTCGGTGGATCCCTACTCCGTAAATTGAACATGCAAGCCAAATTTCAAGTCTAAATCTAACAGAAAAAAGCAAAAGTTTTACTATAAATATCCCCGTAATCCCGTTGAGAGCCGTTTTCCAAAATTATTGCTCTTAGCGGATTTCAATTCAACAAAAGAAAAATGCAAACCAAATTTCATTATTATAGTCCTTGTAGCTCGAAAAAAGTAATTTTTTTTGTCAATACGTCCCAGTAACCCCCTGCAACCCCCCAGAACTTGATTTGCTTAAAATGTATTCTTAGTGGATCCCTATTCAACAAAAGAAACATGCTTAACAAATTTCAAGTATATGGGTCTAACAATTAAAAACAGGAATTTTTTTCTGTAACTCCTCTTGACCCCTCGCAAACATCTTTGGGGGTCAATTTTCATTTTACTCTTTGTTAGAGGAACTCTATTTCATGAAAGGAACATGCCTACCAATTTTCAAGCAGGTTGATCAAGTAGTTTAAAAATGGAAATATGTATCGATTACGCCTCTTAATCTCCCGAAATTAAACTTAGTAGTTGATATTCGCGAAACCCATTTTGTAGCGGTTCTCTACTTTACGAAAGGAATCTGCTTATCCAATTTCAAGACTGTACGTCTAACAGTTTAAAAATGGGGGTAATTGTCTATAACGCCACTTGAGCCCCGCAACGCCACTTCTGGGTCTGTTTTCACAAAACCCATTTTGTAGGGGAATTGCACTCTATGAAAGGAATCTGCTTAGCAAAATTTGAAGACTGTGCGTCCAATTAATTAAAAATGCAAAAAAATTATCAATAACGCCCCTTGAACCCCCGCAACACCACCTAGGTGTCGATTTTCACAAAACACATTTTGCAGTGTATTTCTATCCTATGAGAGGAATCTGCTAACCAAATTTCAAGACTGTGAGTCTAATAGTTTAAAAAAGAAATAATTATTTATATCTGCCCTTAACCCCCGCAACACCCCTTGGGGGTCAATTTTCTCCAAACCCGTTTTGTAGCGGATATTTACTCCATGAAAGAAACATTCCTACCAATTTTCAAGCAGGTAGGTCAAATAGTTTAAAAACGAAAATATTTATCTCTTACGCCACTTATTCCCCTTCAACGCCACTTAGAGGTCTGTTTTCACAAAACGTTCTTATAGCTGATCTCTACTCTATGAAAGAAATCTCTTTATCAAATATAAAGACTGTGCGTCTAATAGTTTAAAAATGGAAATAATTATCTATAACGCCCCTTAAGTCCCCTCAACGCCACTTGGGGGCAATTTTCACGAAACCCATTTTTAGCGTATCTCTACCCTATGAGAGGAATCTGCTTACTAAGTTTCAAGACTGTACGTCTAATTACTTAAAAATAGGAATTTATAACGCCCTTAAACCCCCCCCGCAACACCCCTTGGGGGTCAATTTTCCCAAAACCCATTTTTTAGCGGATATTTACTCCAGGAAAGAAACTTACCTACCAATTTCCAAGCAGGTAGGTGAAGTAGTTTAAAAACGGATATATTTATCTATTACGCCCTTAATCCCCCGCAACGCCACTTAGAAGTCTGTTTTCACAAAACCCGTTTTGTAACTGATCATTATTCTACGAAAGGAATCTATATATCAAATTTAAAGACAGTGCGTCAAATAGTTTAAAAATGGAAATAATTATCTATAACGCCCCCTAAGCCCCTGCAACGCCACTTGGGGTCGATTTTCAGCAAACTCATTTTGTAGCGGATCTCTACTCTCTGAAAGGAATCCGCTTACCCAATTTCAAGATTGTACATCAAGTAGTTTAAACATGGAAACAATTATTATTAAAGCCCTTAACCCCCTTTGTGTTTCGAATTTCGAAAAATCCTTTCTTAGCTGATGTCTACTCTATCAATGGAACATGTCTACCAAATTTCAAGTCTGTAGGTTGAATAGTTCCAGAGATTTCGTGATTAGTCAGTCAGTCAGTCAGTCAGTCAGTGAGTCGCTTTTCTCCTTTATATATATAGATATGTATATATCTCTAACCTGAAAGCCTAGACTATATATAGTAGTCTTCATTTACATAATCACGTCTTTTTCTTCGCGAGAAGAAGTTTTATAATAAAATAAATTTTAAAGACCAAAAATTCCCCAAGAGGATTATCAGTGTAAAGGTCGCGGATAAAACTATCACATACCTGCACCCGAAGCATCAAGATCAACTAAATTCCATCGACATTTTCTTTCACCAAGTCGAACGGTTAGGGCATGTTCAGTCGCGTTCATTTTTATTGTTACACCTTATATCCCTTAGTTTAAAAGTGAAATCTAATCCTTCGAAAAAATTTTACAATTTTAATGAAAGGATATTCAATACAACAAAAGTACTATAGATTTAAATAAAGTACACTCCTAAAAAAATACGCTTCGATAACGTCAATAAAACGTCTTTTATTTCATTCAAAACAGTTCAACACCTTCTGCCAAAAAAACTATGTGAATGAATTCAACAATATAGCTGTATTGAACAAATAATATAGAAGTTCTTTACTAAGAAACTTTAAAAACTGATTTGTAAGAATTGGTCAAATTTGTAATCAAAGCATTTTAGACAATTCTTCTCAAATTTCTCCCACTTGATCATTATAATTCTTTGAGAACTCGGATTCAACTTAAACTTTTTAAAAAAGATTTAAGGTAAAGAGTCTTTTAAAAACTAGATAAAGCATATCTTTTAACTTCAATAAAATGCGTTCAATTTCTATGTATAAATCAGCGATGAAATTCCTTCCATAAAATAGCTTTTCTCACTGAACTTTAGATAGCGAGAAACACTTTACAATGATATCACTTAAATGAAACATTTTAGAGAATGAAATATTTTAGAGAAAAATTTCAAAAGGCACTCCACACAAATAATATGTCAAACAAAAGAAGAAAGCTTTCATTTAGTTGGTACAAAAATTGATCTCTCTCATTTAAGATTCTTTAATAAATCTCAGAGAAAACAACGAGTGAAATAAAATCAGTCTTGTAGATCGCAGAAGCTGAACAGTAGGGTGTAGGAAGAAAAGAAAATAGAAAGCTGTATCAAAACTGCACCTGGGACCAACTAGGGTGATAGAAGGACTCGATTTAGAAAAGAAAAATCAATATTCAAAGAATATTCACTGATAACAAATGCAGATACATTACAAAGAACATAAGAAAATGTCTCAACAGTTAATTCATTAGAAGACGCTTATATATGCAAAATATACATATGATATTTAGATAAATTTGAAAGAACACACTCACACACATCTCAAAAATATTTAGACCCCTGTAATATTAAGAAAAGTTTAGAGTTAGATTCCTAAAATTAAATTTTTTATAAATTCAGTATTTATCAATACATAAAACACAACACAGCGTGTATTTCTTCCGCGTAAATTCGTTCTTTCGTTAGTGTCTGATAAATTGTGAAATTAACCATTACCTAACACGAAAAAAAGTTTTCCTCTTCCTTTCTTTTAAAGATCAACAACCCCAACTGAAGGCATATGGTGATACCCAGATAGCATAATCTGCTTGCTTTGATGCTGTATTTTTTTTAAATATTTGCCATATATATCTGCTTTTTCTTTCAGAGGTTTGAACTCCAAATTATTCCTTAAAAGTCTCCACAAGTCCTCTGAATACCTGAGCACACACTTTGCTTCCAAACACTTATTCAATTGTTTTCAATTATATTTTTTGTTCGTCTCTCTCTCTGTCTCTCAATATATATGTATATGTACACATATATTGAGACAGACACACGCATATATATATATATATATATATATACAATAATTAATCACATATACCAAATTGCCGTAAGTCTAATTTAAAGCTAAGCTTTAAATAGCAGTATAGCAAGACATTATAGATTAAAGTTAAACGGCAACAGTTATACTCACATAATAGTAAACTATTAGTCCTAGAAACTAAGACTGTAGAGTTAAACATAGCCTTAAGGCAGGCCAACATTCCATTACAATATCTTATGCCATTGGGATGAATAAAAAAAAATGCTACAAGACTAAATAACCCATTACTATACGTAATTAGAATACAATCAGAAAGTTTAGAAAACTAATTACCATGAAAGTAACATTAATCTACATACCAAATATCAAAAAACTAAAAATTTTAAGAAATACGGAATTTTTAAAAAAATATTAGATTTGCACTGGAACTCGTGCGAATTAAATCAGATTCGGACAAAAAAAATCGAAACAGGATCGCCTTTAAGAAAAAAACTATCAAAAAATACTTTAAAACATAATATAAATATAACTGAAAAAATATTAAAATCATATAAAAATTTGAAAAATATTTTATTGTGAATAAAAAAACGTAGAATTAAAACATAAGAGACTTAATGAAAATAAATTTAATACAATGAAATAACCTATCAGGAGTGTTGGAGTATATGTGGGGAATAGAATAATAAATCCAATAAAAAATAATATTTCAAGTAAAAATAAATAAAATTTTAAAACAAATCTATACTATTAACTTATTATAAATGCATGTACAGGCTGATTCGCTACCAGACCGATAAACCTGCGAGGTGTCTAGGGATTACGACTAGACTAGGGAGAGACGACTAGAAATCACATACAAATGCCCCAATTGCGAGTTATGATGCAAAAAAGAAGAGAAAAAGAAAAGAAACAGCAACAGATGAATGGGATAGGAAACATTTTATTAAACGGTTGAGCAACAACATATATGCTCGAAATTACGACTAGAAGTTCTCTGACAGCTACGCTGCATGGAATTCCTGACGTTTTGGAAGATTCCACCCGGTAGTCTTGTGGTAGGTGGCACTGAACGGAAGGTTTTGTGAACACAAATAGTGCTGGAAGTCGTCATTTGCGATCCGTTTCCCGAGGAAGTACGATAAAATCGTGTTCAAACAAGGAAACTATTCGACATACTAATAGTGTATGGATATGTGGATTGTAAAAGGCACGCCGCTCGGTGGTTGTACCAGGAATGTTGCCCGAATAGGCGTGTTCCTCATCGTACAACCTTTACAAGTGTAAACATAAGGTTACGTGAGACTGGTTATTTAACGAGTTAACTGGTACTTTTTTAGTGTACGACACCCCCCCCCCCGTTCCTTCAAATGAAAACCTCTTCGCTGGAACATCTGTAGCTGCCGAGAGGATACGTGACATGATAAAAATCGTCCAGAACGTAAAGAATCCCATGCATAGTCACTGTCAGATTTGCCACACGACTTCTGGTCATCATATCGAACAACCTGTTGTGGCACAACCTTTCAATATAATGTTTTCGGTCCCATTAATGTGCTGCTGTTTCTGTTCTTTTCCTTTGCTTCTTTGCACTACAGCTTTTAACTATGACATTTGCGACTCTGTATTTTGATGTGATTCCGAGCCGTCTCTGTACCCCCTCTGCGAGTTCGTTGGTTTGGCAGCGAATCACCCTGTATAGAGAAAATTAAAAGGATATCACGGTCTAAACAATAATTAATACAAATTTATGTCACAATTTCTATTAACTAAAATATAGTTATGCTGTAAACAAGTAAGAATAATATTTCTATAAATAGAAATATGTACACTCAAGAGCCAAAACATTATCACCACCTGTCAATAACGAGTTGGCCCACCTTTTGATCGCAACACAGCTTCACCCCGCATTGGCATGGATGCCACAAGTCCTTGGTAGATGGCCGCAGACAGATTGTACCAGATGTTTAAGCAACGGTTACGCAAATCCAAGATATTGCGAATTGGTGGTCTTTGAACTCTGAGCTGCCGACCCATGACATCACAAATGTGTTCTATCGGATTGAGATCCGGTGAGTTAGGCGGCCAGGACATTAACCGGAATTCAGCATCATGTTCCTAAAACCACTCCAACACAATTTTAGCCTCGTGACAAGGGGCGTTGTCCTGTTGGAACATTCTATTTCCAGCACGAAAAACAGAGACCATGTAAGGGTGTAACTGGTCCGCAATGATGTTCAGATACCCTTCAGCATTCATGGTCTGCTCTACCACAACCACGGGTCCCAGAGACGCCCAAAAGAACGTCCCCCAAAGCATAATACCGCCACCACCGGCCTATGTATGACCTACTGTACATTGAGGGAGCAACTGTTCACCTGGAAGACGGCGTATCCTGACATGGCCATCGGCGGGATAAATGACAAACCGTGATTCATCTGACCAGGCAACTCTCTCCCACTGATCCATGTACCAGTCGCGATGTTCCCGGGCCCAGCGCAGGCGCAGTTGGCGATGACGCTTGGTCAGCAAAAGCACACGAGTGGGACGTTTGCTGCGTAACCCCATATCCAACAGTGTCCTTGGGACAGTGTGATCCGATACTATTCTACTTGGTCCTGTATTGTATTGGGATGTCAGCTGATCCAGTGTCTGGTTCCAGTTTTGCTTCACCATGCTAGACAGTCTCCAGCGACCTTTTTCTTTGATAGTGTGTGGACGTCCAACACCATGTCGTCTACTGCTCGTTTCACCGTTATTCATCCACTTTGCTTAAGTTCTAACAACTGTAGATTGCGAACAACCCCCGAGTCGTGCAATTTCGGAAATACTTGTTCCGAGCCTTCGAGCCATTACAATCTGCCCTCTATCAAAGTCGCTTAGATTCGCAGCCTTTCCCATCACACACAGAAGTAAGTGAAAGAATGATTCTTCAGACTCTCCAGCAGCAGTTAAATACCACTTTCACCTGATCACGTGCCTTCCACGTCATCCAGGTGAGTTCATTGCAAAATGTAGGGGTGGTCATAATGTTTTGGCTCTTGAGTGTATACTAAAATTTCATAAAGGGGGGACCTTAATGATACTAAACTTAAAGGCTTCTTTTTTTATTAAAAATTACTTGTATTTAATTTACTATTTATAATACTCAAAGTTACATCAAGGCAATCTGTAGTAAGCACGTTTATAAATATATAAAGGGAAATATAGAATGCTTTTGAATTGAAAATATCTTCCTTAGTATCTAAAGACTATTTGCTGAAATTTTTCTTCATTAAATATTTATTCAAAATATTGAAAGTATTCTCTCCAAATAAATCTTGGATAATCTTACTTTATATATATATATATATATATATATATATAGTTACTTTCTAAACTACATCTTGATTATCTTGCCTCACGGTTAGAATTCAAAGAACTCTCATTGAAGGAATTTTGGTTTTATATTCATAAACATTATTCCCCCCCCCCCATCCACCATGTATTTGTGAAAAATTACAAAAAAACTTCATTCAGTATCCAAGAAAAAATTCAAAACCCTTGTTGAAATTTTTGGCAGTTTAACTATGCACATTTATATAAAGGCATTTCAAATAAATGAATACCTATTTAAAGATGGGAAAAGAAATACCATTTAAGGATAGATCATTAAGCTAAGGAATATAGTCCATAAAACGTTTTACTCAATTATTTTTGATTGGCATTAGAAAAAAGAATGAATATTTCATAAAAATCATTACTCAGAAATTCTTAAAGTAATTGAATGTAACAATCTACGTAATAAAAATTTAAAAATGAAATTAGTTCCAAGAAATATTCAAATAAAAATGTCAAATGTTTTTTATTGGAGATTAAAATTTTCATTTTTTAAAAATGCACTATTTGTTTAAACTATCATAAATAATTTAAATCAAATTCAAACATTCTTCTTTGTTTAATTGGAGTATATATTATTTACTCCTGTTGTTATTATTGCTCTTCTTTTTAAGTTTTTGAACTCGTATGTTAAGTAATCTTTTATAAAAAATACAAAGATATTTAATTTTCTATATTGCTATGGTATGCTTACAAGTAAAACATGAGATTATAAAAACATTATTTATTTAGGCCGTAAATTAACGAGCTTTAAGCAATAATTAAAGAGATTTCCTATTACTTTGTAAAACTACTGCTATAAATTTAAAGTGTTTTCGTTAATTAAAAACTAATAAGCGCAGTGGAACTTCTTTGAAGCATTCAAATTTTGAATGTATACCTTTTTAACACAATTGGCTTTCAATAATTTGAAGTTGGAGAAACCAATGAAGAACTTCGAATTATCAAGAGGGTAGAAAAAAACTCCAAAAATACAAGAAGAGAAATTTTTTTAACGCATTTTAATTTGAAAATATGTAATAAAACAACAACTGTACATAAGAATAAAATTATTTTAAAGTATTTTTAAGAAGTACATATTATATAGTATAAATATTATACAGAAGTTAAAAGTATTTTGTATTAAAAGCTATTATTAAAAGAATATTTATTAAAAGAAAAGAACACAGTTTCATGCTTAGCTATGGGGTATACTTAATAGTATCGACGTTGGATAGGCTCTTCTAACCTAATCAGTCCACTAAAAAATTCGACTAGCTGTTTTTTCTCATTTTTTACCGCTTTCCCCTACCGCTCCCCTCCTTTCACTTTCCACTCCATAATTCTTAATCTCTCGAAAAGAACTCCTTCACGCCTCTCCAAATCTCTTCCATTACTCATTGGAAATGAAATCATTTCGCCCCCAGTTCCCTCAGATACTGTCCCCAACACCATTGGTTCTTCAACGTAGGGTACAGTCCGTCCCATGCCTTATTTAGTGCCACGTGTTATAAGTCACACAGATGATCTATAAATAATTTCAGTCTGATGCAAAATACACAATTCACGCATCTTTTCTACACAATAGCAGAACATTCTTTCTGAACACATGTGTGGCAAGGTCATGTGTTAAACGAAATAAATGGATGTGTTGCAACAGGTTGTGACCGGTTTATTGTCCACTTGAAGAAGGAAAGCAATAAAAGTGTCTTTTTGCCTGAGGAACCGGGAAATACAAAAAAATGATGGCAGACATATGGTCACCACAGAGGTTACGTTACTGATGAGACACGCAGAGACAATGCAATGCAATACTGATTGCTACAGGACTCAACATGATAGTTAGTGTTTGAAATGTCGAGAGTGTTATGAGATAACTTCAAATTATCGGGTGTTGTAGTCTGGCCAGCCAAGGGTTTTACTTCGAAATATTTGAGTGTACCAAAAAGTATTGTTTTATTTCGAAATATCAAGCGCTTTTCTCGGGGATAAGCATATACTTCGAATTAGCGAGAGGTTCGTACTATCGAAGGTTTGAATTAGCGAAAGTCAACTGTATTTTCATATAAGTGATTTCGTACCTCTATACACTTAATACATTTTGAGAATACAGAGAACACATTTTGAACTAATTAATATCTATTTTAAGTGGGTTTCCTTATAAAAAAATTCATTAAATTATTATCAAACTAGTATATATTACTATAACAATTTGTACAGCAAAAATATTTCTCGAACAGTGAATTAATCAATTTGTATTGTAAGCACTTCCTGCCCTTCGCATTTTTTCTGACTCAAAGATCACCTAACCACAGCTAGTTTACCTCGTCATTGTGAGCCATAATCAGATGAGGAGATCGACACCTGATTCGGCACTACACTCCTTACATCCACATTACTGCAATGCGATAAATTTGAGGCCCGGTAGGTTTAACATGCATCAAACAGTTTATACATTGAATTTTTAATTGAGTTTTGATTTGATTGAAATGTCCCAGTAACGAACTTGTGATTATTACCAATCAACTATCGTGACTGTAATTCGTTTCGATTAACACACAGATTGTTAGAGCTATCTAGAAAATTTTCTCAAGTTAGCTTTTTTTTAAAAATTGCAATAACTGATTCTTTACAGCCTAAAATAACACTGCAAATAGTTGACAATACAAACGAATTTAAAGGGTTTATGAGCATGTTACTCTTCTCGCAAACAATTTTTAAAAGTTCGATATTTTATTTAATTCTAAGGTAATCCTTGTAACTTAAACAAATTGATTTGTTGAAATGAAATTAATTATAATTTAAGAATATTTAATCTTAATTTTTTGTCTTAAATTAAAATATGAATGAAGAAACTTTTTTATACTGTTTATTTTTTAAAAATTTACTAAGGTAAATAGGAAATAATTTAGCATAGAAAAAGAATTAGATTTAAAATGTTTACAAATACGCCACGACCCTGATCATTCTAATGCGGGAAAATGTTTCTCGTTGGATACAGTGACCATCAAATAAATCTAAACAAAATTCAAAATTTTCCCTGTGATTAAAAATTTCAAACTTTTATTTATGGCTTTAAATTAATTTATCGCGTTACATAATTGATAATATTAAATATATTTATTACGTTACATGCGGTAAGCCCCTTAAGAGCTCGGCGTAAAAGGATTTTGAAGGAAAATACGTATACGAGGAGGCAAAGAAATTTGAAGACACAAATCTTATTATGAATACAGAAAAACAGAAATTGTTGAAAAGAAAAACATTTTTAGTAAAATAACTTATGATTGGTTTTAGTAAACAATTTATTTTCCTCGAATTTCACCTTCGGCAGTTAATTTTCCAGATGAAAATCTGGAACAAAACTTGGATGTGAAAATTGTATTAGAATTTCGATCCAATCCCATCTCAACTCCAGATTTCTATCTAAGGAACGAGCAGATAAACTTTTACTCACGCAAAATCAATGATCATATGTGAGCATTTTTATTTATTTTCCAATATGAAAAGAGATTTTTCGATACGATGTGTAAGAGCTGAAGAGAATCATATTTTTGGAAGGAGAAAAACTGTCTCAGCCAGAGCACGTATTTCTCAGAATTGGAAAAAAAAGCACAGAAACTTCGTTCTTTTCGAAGAATCGGATCAAATTAAGGGGGTAGAGATAGTCTTTTCGGAATCAGTTAAAGTTAATCGACCTTTCTACCTTAGGACTTTGGCAAAAGTATTACATTTCGATAAGTAGCTTAATCACTGCGATTATTATCTTAAATATTATGTGACATGAAAATGTTTTTAATTATGTTAGCTCCTTTAAGATATTTTAATGTTATCAAAAACTAATTTTGAGCTTACTTTGTTTCATATTTAAAAATACTTTTTTTTTCAGAAAACAATATTCTGATACGTTTCAAATGGATGAAGTAACCCATTTTTGACATAATATATAATCATATGAGAGTAAAAGATAGTAATTTAGTGATGTATACAATTATTCAAAGATAAAATGAGCAGACTCTTAGAAAACAATATATCAATCATTGGTATGGCGAAGTAATTTTAGCGCGTTTTTCACATGTTGTATTTTACAATAATGCAACTAATGAACTAAATTAAAAAAGTAAAATCAGAGCCTTTTATACTTGTTTTTTGAACTTTTTTTGTGAAGATTTCCTCATTTTTGTGAAGATTTCCTCCAAAATGCAGGTAGATTTTTTTTAAAAAACTTTTTGCAAACAATAAATTTACTTGGTAAAATTTGAGAAAATTTTGTTATAAACTAGCGAAATTCAGGAGAATTAATAGGAAAATTCGGGAAAATTATGGGAAAATTTAAATATGATTCGGCTCATCTAGGGCACAAATGCGACCCAATGCCGAAAACCCGAGGTCGATTCGTTGCTGATTGGCTGAGAAAAAGGTACGACAAAATATGGAACGAAGACGAAATTTGCGTCCTAATAGCGCTTTAGTTCCACTACGTGAAAAACGCGCTAAAAAATGAAAATAAAACTTTTAACTTTTATATTTAATGGCATTTAAACACCAGTTCTATTAAAGTGATGTCTTTAACGTTACCAAAAATAAGACTTTTTTTTTTAAATTTTGGTAAAAATATATACTCCTGTATCATCCTATATGCAAATGGTGTGAATTAAGTGAATTAAGACGTAATATAAAAAAGGTATTTAAATAAGACGAAAAGTGTTATCATTATCAGGGAAGGAATTATTTTCAGACTACAACTATCAGTAAATAAACGTTCCCAAATTCACAAAATAATTAAGAATAAAAAAATACAATAATGTGGCTAATTTTTTTTTTCATTACAGTTTCTTGTATACGAGTTTAAATAATATTTCATTAAAAACTTGACTCGTTTTAGCATTTTCTTTTATAAAAATGATTCATATATATAAAATATTTTTTTCCCGAAGAAATAAATGGTAAGGTATAATTTTATTGATTATTTCATTCTATTTTGATCAGAAATGTTTGTGTGTTTTTTCTTTAATTTTTAAAGAGATGATTATGTTCTTTGATATGTTGAAATAACTTTGAAAAAAATCATTGTAAATATCTACAACAACAATAGCCCCATACTCCTTTCCTCCAAGTATCTCTTTATACATAAGAAAAACTGAGACATTCCTGTTGGCCAGAAGATATTCTTTTCGATCTGATTACAAAAGTTTACGCAGAGGCAGGAACTCCATATGGCTTCCGACTTGAGGCTCCTTTGCTCTATCTCTTCTTAGCATGAGGTGGTGCCTTAGGGTAGTTGAGTATTGTAATGTGTGCTAATCGCTTATGTCCACAATCTACAGGACAGAGCTAAGGTAGTGCTGAATGTTGAATATTTAGGAATTTTAGTGGTTGGAAAAGAGATTAAAAATAGCTTTATTTGAAAATCTAAACTATTCTATTGGGAAAGAGTTGCTTACCTTCTATTTTTACTCGTCGAATTTTGTGGAACATGTCTCCAGGATGTGGATTCCAGAGTCATGTGTTTGTGTTAACGAGCCGCATACTTCTTTTATATGTTTCTTCAGCTTTAAGGTATTCGACTACATTACAATTGCGAATTTTGTCAAAAATATTTTTTTTTATGATTTTATTTAAAAGGTCATCTTATAGCTTTATAAAAATACCAAGTTTATTGTTTTCCATTCTCTCGAACAAAAACTAAGTGTTTTAGTAAAGGCAGGTGCCACTACTTTAAGCAGGATATGTCATACTTTAAAATGCGTTTTACTCGAAATGTGTTCCTTTTTATTTTTAATGCTCAAGCGGGGACAGTTGATTGCTCAAAAAGTTTTAAAAATAATTAACTTAAATTTTTCGTGTACGTTCTGTATTATAGTAGATGTGTTTTAACTTTCAGATGTATCAATCACTGTTTTATTACAAAATTTACAGTCCCTCATGTGAATATAATCACTGTTTTTTGTAAGCAATTTCAAATAATAACTAAGATAAATTGGTCTAGTTTTTGTAAAAATTAAAATATCTCTTATCCTGAAGGTCATTTCAAAAATAAATAGCTAAGCAACACATCAAAGTTGATGAATTGAAAATCTGTTCATTAACATTTTGTTAGAATGGGAACCATTTATGCAACTTTTTTTGCAAATTTTTACTAGTTTTTTCCCATTTTAGTAATAATAATTTTTCTCTTCTCAGTTTTAGCATATTTTTCTTTAAATGTGTACTAAATAAATCTAAAAACCACAAAATATTTCCTATAACTCCATTTTTTTTTAAATGTGTCGTAAGAGAGTAGACGGATACTTTCCTGAAAAAAAATCATTTCGAATGCTCAGATGAAGATGTGTAGGAAAATATAAATACAACTAACTGATTAGTCAACGTGTACGTTATGCAAAATTTAACTAATATACAATAAAATATATCATACGTCTGTAAAAGTGTAATGAGAATATTTATACATTTAATTAGCAAAGAACTTAATTAAGTATTAGAAAATAACTATTTGTGATTAATGAACAAAATTAATTTTACTAGATTAATGTTCGTAAAAATTCACTATACTCACATGAATTAGTTTCAATAATGTCTGCGATGATAATACTTTCAAAACTTGTGTTTAGTTGCACTGGGAATAATTTTATCAAGTCAGGACAGAATATAGAAATTACCATTTATTTTTAAAATATTAAACCTCCATGAAAATGTGAATTTAAGTTTTTTGCAATCTATATAGATTTGCTTTTGCAGAAAACATTTTAAATGGACTGAATTTACAGAAAGCTCAGATAAAAGAAACACTATTCTCTAGTCTATAAATAAAAAACAGCATTTAATGTAGTTAAAAAACATGTGACTTATATCACTTTAAGCGTTTGGATAAAAACTCTATTCCGCTGCGCGCAATAAATGTTACTTTTAAATAAAAAAAAAGCAGATAGTGCCTTTTTTTCCTTAAAAAGCTCCTTTTTCTGATAAATATGAAATTCAAACTTATATTAAACCCAGAATAAAAAGTCTCGGGATTTTTTTTATCGACTAAGAAAAAAAATCCTACTTGCTTCGACAAAACAGAATGAAATCGTAAGAGGCAGGATGATCGAACACGAGATAGCAATATGGAATGCAATCAAAGAAGACTATTTCTTTCATACCTATTTTTGAAATTGTCAATGGTTGAACCTTTATAACCATTCTACGAAATATCTGCAGTTGGCATTAAATTTTGATATATAGCAGTATATTATTTAACAAATGAAAATAAATGTCTGCATTGATTTTTAAATTTAAATTGTGCTTTATTGTGGAGCCGCTATTAAGACAAACTTAGCAATAAATGTATTTAAGTTTTAAAAAACTTTTAGATTAAACAATATAAAAAGATTTTTAAATAATTAGTTAATATGAAATAATTTTCCTTAGTTCCAACTTATTTGAAAGTTAAACTAAGGGCACAGAAGAATGGTTGAGTATTATATAAAATAAGGCATAAAACTAATTTCAGTCAATTTAAAAATTTACTGTGATGAGGTTAATAAAAGCATTTAAAAGTAATAACATTGTACTAACTTCATGAAATAATGCTAAAAAGCACTGTTCAGTATATAATAAAAATGTTGGTTTTGATATTGATTTATTTTCAGACCATCCTATTTTTATTGATTTTTTAATAGGAAAAAGAACAAAATCAACCAATAATCCCTATCTTTGACTTTGCATAAAATCCACTACCTGTCGAATGAAAATCCATTTTGTACTGGCTCATAGAAGATGATCCATCCAGACATAAAAGTGTCTCGATTGAATTCTGCCGCTTTTTGAACTCAATGTATAAGCTTTGAAAACTTAGTGAAATCATAAAGTAATCCATAAATTAATAATTTTAATATCATGAATAAATCGATTATTAAAGTAATGTAAGTGTTAAAAGTAGTGAATTTTCCAGAACTTTGTAGCCTACATTCAATTAAAATACTACTTTTATTTTTTATAATGTTGTTTATCTTAATTTATTCGCCGTTTTGGAAAACGAAAGGTTCTGATTAATTTATAGCATGTTTTCCAGAGAATTTATTTTTTTAAAGTTTAAAACACTCATTTCTGACACTAATACATGCTGTTATCCTGCTTGGCATTGACTCGTAGACTGGATGGATGTCCTTCTGTGCCAATACATACACTACGCGTTCCAGTTGGCTGGCGAGTTAGATCAATGGTACCGAGGGTTGTGGAGGAGGGATACTCTTCAGAGACCAAACTTGTTCCAATAGGGAGAGATTTGGCGATCACATCGGCCAGGGAAATTTCGAAGAGTTACGAAGACAAATAGAACAAAAACGTATCGAGTACAGCCGGGTATTTATAATTTTTTAGAAATGTATTGCCGCAGGTCCCGTGAAAGGGGAAGCAACATTCAGAGACGTAGAATCTCATCGACATACCGCCATATTGTAAGAGTACCAAGAATAACTAATTAAGGGTCTAATTATAAAGTAAATTGGCACATCAAAGCCTTGGCTGACGGGCTCTGCGTTGAACGACAGTCAAGAGCATTTCCCGTCGTTGTCCTCGACGTCTCCAGAGCTAAATAGCTGACAAACAACAGTGATAGGAAATACTAAGGACCCCAACATTCTACAATTTTTAAATAATACTAAGAAATATCAACAACAGAATTATCATTACTTGTAAATCACTTGAAGAATTTTCTTGGTGATTATATTTCTTCGATTATCGTTGGATATTTTTCATAGGCTCTTGCTCATTAATTAGATGTTAAATGAATTCCAGTTTAAGATCCTGCACGTTTCTTTTTAATATAATAAAATTTAAGGTTTTAAAAATTAAGGCAAAATGTTTAAATCCATATTTCTTGTTTAAAACACTTTCGTTTGTTAAACTTTAAAAACTTTTTTCTTTCGGATTCAAATTTTCTTGATAATTAAAGATAACTATTAATTCAAAAATAACTATTAGCTTCTTTATTACTCAAACATATGGAATTCACCGTAAAGTTTTTTTAATTAGTTATCAAATATTTGTATAGAGGATATAAATACTTTTCGTAGAAAAGTATCTTTATTCAATTTGCTTTACAGAGTTGCAGCTTTTACATCTGAATGCCTCTTGTAAATTAATTTTTACGTTAAGATATTAGCAATGCCAGTCTCTTGTTATTTTGGCATAAAACCACAGTATCTCCACATCTCATTCTATGTTAACACGCTGAATGAGATTTCAATAAAGCTCTTGACTCCAAAAACTATTCACCTGATATTGAAGTCCTCATAGATATATGGACAAGTATCAAATTTTCAGCTTATCATTGATTTTAGAGCTATACTCACATGCAATCTGAAAGCGAATATACCGACGTAGGTATGTTAAGATATTACGTTTGCAGTAGTAAGATCGATACAACATTCTCATTTAAGATATGTCTGTAGGATACTAATTCCATCTTTGATGTTGCCTTCTAACTATGACCATGGTTTCAAGTAACAGAAATTAAATATGATATAGAATCCAAGGATTTGTTATAACTTTAGCGAATAAAAATAGATGTATAACAAGCTGAAAAGTGAAAAGTTCGGTAAGAAAAATTGATTCATAAATATTGTTTGCATTTCATTTAAAACAAATCTTTAATTTTTTATAATTTTCTAATTTATACTCAAATATTCGTATGTTTACCATTCATATTTTTTAATATAACTAATTTCTAAGTTTTATTATTTTATTAGTGTCTCATTCCTCCAAATAATAACTCATAAAAATATAAAAACATGCTTCCGAAAGAGAATTTGTATGAAATCAATCAAGTTGAAACATTCCATGTATAACTTTTTTCCCGTACATTAGAGATCTATTCAATTAGAAAATGATATTTTTAATATCAAAATAGTGTTATAAATATATCACAACATTATTAAGTTTGAAAAATGTAGCTATCCACTTTTTCCACAAACAAATTATGTTTTTAAAAAAATTAATTCTTCAAATAGCACAAGGAACACTGAAATGAAATAACTTTAAAATAAACCATTGACAAATTTCTTTTACACACAGAGGGCGATACTATTAATTTTATAGAATAATGACCTAAAATTAATAAAATTAATCATTTTTTCCATAATTATTTTTAAAATTATTTATAAATTTCAATTTACTTTTAAAAAGTGAATAATTATTTATTATACCCTTACCATTTTAATAAACTTTTTCTGAAAGTTCCGAGTAATTGCTATTAATTTATTTCTATATTAGTGCTCTCGAATTTATTATTCGTTCACTTAATTCATGCTTTATTTTTAACACTTTTTTGTAAAATTGGGTAAGTACGTATCTCTTGAGTTACAGAAAAGTTTTGACGCTCGTATTTTATCATAAATGTTCGAATTCTGACTCAGTTCTATTAGCAGAAGGCGTAAAGTTGGCTAGCCATAAAAATCTTGTTTAATTCCATCAAAAAAGTAATCCTCAGTGTGCTATGTTTAGTAGCGTGAACATTTATATTAAATATCTAGGTATCTTTGTTTTTTATGTATTTTTTACAATATTGTAGGATTAATTTTTTTAGTTATGATCGAGTTTATGTGAATATATTTGTCTGAATATTTAGTCTAAATTCCTATTTTGAAATAAACAAGTAATGTGAAGATTGATAATAATTTGATTTGCTCATTTTCTTTCCCTTTCCTGAACTATTTAGATCATGTTTATAAATCCATTGACTTTAATGTTAATTTAGACATTTTATAACTTCAATTCTTTAATGTTAAATTTAATGAACTTAAAATATTTTTTTTCTTTACGAGAAATTAACTTCAGTCTATTTAAATGTTATAAATACTGCAAATAAACAGTAAGTTAAATCAGATTGTATCAGACTGTATGCAGTTTCAGATACATGTCTCGTTAAATTGTACACTGATGTCTAAAAGTTAAGAGAAAGGTTTAATTCCCAAGTATAGTAGGGTGCGAAACAAAATGTTGAATGGAATGGAACTTGTTATACTTAGAAAGTTATACAAACAAAGGAAACAACCAAAGAAAGCATACAAATAAATTTATTGCGTGATTTAATCAAATGAAGAAAAGACGGTTTGTTGCTTGTCACTCCAAGAAAAGAAATCCAAGTACTAAAATTGATTAGTGGCGAGTATGACTACCTCTTGCTGCAATACAAACATCAAAGTGGTTTTTCTGTTATAAAATAGAGGGTGGTTCAACACTGATGGAGCATTCTGTCACTCCTGAAGCAGAATGGCCAAGTATCTCGGTTGAAAATGAATAACTGAAACTTTTCACCCAATTAAATCATACGCATGTCCAATCTGACTTTAAGTCTGGAGTTTTTACTAACCATTGCATGGGCTTTATATTTTCACTTCTAAACTATTTATCTATGTTGAGAAAAATGTGGTGTCACTTAGTCGTCCATGAATAAAAAGTGCATACTCGAGGTACGTCGAAAAAGACAAACATGAGGTTTTGGAACTTCTTAGCTATACCTTGTTCCACTGATACACTGCTGGCCGTTCAAAATACAACATTAAGAAGGACCAGAAATATCACTGTGAAATTTATCTGGCAAATAACATGTTGTATAAAGATCAGACGATTAAAATTACAGCCTCTGGGGCTGTAAATGATGTGTAAATGATGACAAATCATTTGTGTAAATGATGACAAAGTACTACGTGTAAATGATGACAAAGTTAGTAGCTAGTGTAGCCGCCTTTGTTGGTAATAACCACTGCCACACGCCTCGGAATAAAATCATAGAGGCTTTGAATGTATCCTTGAGGTACAGCAGTTGAGGCGGCTTCCACATATTGCTAAATATGATCTGGTTTAGCAGAGGGTGGTGTATGTCGGGCCAGTCATAGTGCAAGCATGGAACACACGTTTTCGATTGACGATAGATCGGAAGAACAAGTAGACCAAGGAAGCAATTAAATCTGTTGGGTAAAAAAGAACTCTTGAACATTGCAGACCACGTGTGGTCATGCTTATCCTGTTGGAATATGGCTGACAGCAAGCGTGAATGTATGGGAGGACAACGGACGGGCTCCAACATTTCAGAGATGTAACGCTGACTGTTTAGTGTACTGACAATGCGTACTAGAGAGGTGCGGCAGTGAATCCAATACCACTCCAAATCATAATTCCGTTTAAAGAACCAGTGTGATGATGCATAACGCAACAGTTCAGCAGCCTCTCGCCACAGTGTTTCCAAACTTGAATCCAGTCATCGTGAAGTTGCAGGCAGAAGCGGGATTCGTCAGTGAACACAATGTCGTTCCATTCCGTTGTCCATGTCCGCCGTTCATCGCACCATTGGCGGTGCAAACGCCTGTAGTTTCTATTCAAGGGCAAACGAAGCAATGGACGCCTTGCGAACATTCCATTCCACTGCAAACGGCGTCGAATTCTACGAGCGGACATGGAATAATGCATACCAGACTGAATCTGTCATGCTATATGGTTCGTGATGTTGCTTCGCGATCCATCCCTGCCATGCACACAGGCACTTGGTTTCGTCCAGAACGTCGGCAATTTATGTGGAGGATAATTTACAATCCATATAGGCTACTATTCTTCCTCGTTCGAATTCAGAAACTTAGTGAAAAGACGCTCGATGTCCTCCACGAGGCAAAAGAAAACAGCTTGCGCAAAAAATAAAAATGCCATACTTCAAAGCACCAATCTGTTCTCTCCTTATATAGTGCTTGAGAGGGGCGCTATGGTCGCTCGTAATGTGCGTCTGCGCTATAATGCTATGATCTGTGTATATTTCATCACCGCCAATTCATGGTATAAATTCAACATGGTTTTCATGATTCCTTCAGGGTGTTGCATTTTGTGTGGCCAGCAGTGTAGAACTTCCTCAAAACCTTAAAGCTCCTGGCGTTCAAACGACGTTAAGGCGGTGAATAATACCCCCTTCCTATTGCATTTTTGATCACGTTCTGTTATGTTATGAGGATGGTAAGGTGTGCGCCCCCCCCCCCGTTCCACGTTCTCTCCTAATTATATTACGATGTGAATCATTTAGTTAATTGAATCGTGATTTTCAGCTCAATAGTAGTACATTTAGAGGAGTGGTACAGTACACACACACTACTTTCTGTTAGTAAAAAGTTCATTAGTTGCATTATTGTAAAATACAACAAGTGAAAAACGAGCTAAAATTACTTGGCCATGCCAATTATTGATATCTTGTTTTATAATTATTTTTATTATACACGATAAAAATCACAATTCTAGTGAATAATTTAATTAAGAGAAAGTATACTTACCTACTTTCAAGGACTTTTCAATTTTTCTCTGATAACTTAAGAAAAAATCCAATAAAACTGAACTAAGATGTTTTAAATGTGCGTGACCTTAATATAGGACGAAAATCACAGACACTTTCCGCTAACATAACATGAATGTTATTTGCAGGCCAAACTGTCATATTGTGTTCAAGTTATTGTAGTTTTAATGTCTTTTGATGATGGACAAACAGCATGCTTAACTTTTTCTTGCTTGTGTCTTTTTGACAGGGTGAAGTTTGTCATGTGGTACACTTATGGCTTCATATTTTAGTTGATAAAGTTCTTGAGGAAGCATTTGAAGATTTTCATTTCGTTTCATGTTCATCGCTTTTCTCAAAATTTACTTTTGCTATCATGATCAATATGCATTATTTCAATAGGTTCTTCCCTTGCTTGGTCCGTTTCAACTTCCTTCAATAGAGATCACAGATGCCCATCTCTTTTTCTGTTCATTTACATTTATCACAGAGGAAAAATGTATCATGTTCATAGAAAATATTTCGGAACAAAGTGGTCACTCGGGGAACTCGGTCAAAACAAGAACCTTAAGATTGTAAAGAAACGTTTGCCACTCCAAAAAAGAGGGAGCTTTGTGACAAATACATTTTAGTTCCTCTGAAGACTGTCATATAGGAGGATACTGTCATGGTCATTGGTAAAAAATAAACCATAACTATTTCGTAAGCCTGGGGTTGCTTTGTGCCCCACGCGAGCAGGGTTAAAAGGGCATTCAATATGAAAATTTGGATGTTAGTTCTAAAAAAGAACTGTGTAAAACTTTTTTCACTATGCTTTATATGTTTTTCATTATGCTTATTATAAAAATAAACCTTGGCGAAATAATCCTTCAATCATCTATACTTTTCGAAATATCATAAAACTCTTTCACATGGAATAAAGCGCAACAGAAATACATTATTTACAACTTCCCTGAAAGACAGTGGTGAGAGAGAGATAATTTTTTTATCTTCCTACAATTTTTCTCTGAGTCTGGGTTTTGTTTTTTCTCTGAAAGTGTAGTATTGTAGGTTTAAAAAGAAAACGTAATAAAAAAATCTCTCATCTCGTTACAGCAAATCAAACAAATTTTTTTTACTTATTCAAAGACAGCTTGAAGTGGAGATGATGCAATATTGCCAGTTGATATATATAAATTATTTCAGTGTAAATGTGTATTTTCTATTATGTCAGAAAATATTTTGTTTTAATTCATTCCAGTAAATTAATTTTTTTTTGAAACTTTTATTTTCGATATGCTAGTGCCCCCTTGTAGGGTTATCACTCCCCCCTAGAGGGGAGCGCCCCACAGTTTGAGAAACGCTGTCCAAAGGTATAACAACTTCGATTTACCTCCTTATTTCTTCGATTTCATGGTAATAAAATTTATCCCATGAGATTGTTTCAGTGGTTAGGTGTTTAAGTTCTCATCTTAAATTAGCTAAGGATTAAAAGTGAACTACCTTCATAAGAACGATGAAAAAGGAATGAGGGCATTCTCTTAAATTAGTTTTGATTGAAGGAAATCCACATGCAATAACCAAAGGAGTTGTTTGAAATTATGCGGATAAGCCAAGTAATTGAAGAAACATAAATAAAAGTTTTAAATAATTTATTGAAAAAAGATGTTTAATAATTTATAGAAAGAGAGAGACTTTCCAACACTCGTAACACACTGTTAGTAGTGTTTCTTCATCTTCTCTCTCCTTGCCTTATTATTTTAAACTTACTGTATTATTTTCACAATTTTATTTCTATTTTATTATTTCTCTTATGCTATAGATGCCTCATTCCAAAATAATTGCATTTTGCATGAAAAGAAGAATTCAAAATTAAAATTCAATATCCATTTCCATTAACCAAAAAAGCAGCAAGATGTAGACTGGTTATCTGCAAATGTAATATTGGTTGACATCTAACTCAATATGATCATCATATGATCTAACTCAAAGAATGGAAACCAATAACATTTAAGAAATTTTAAATTGTAGCTTATATTAAATCAGCTATATTATTTTGCAAATTATTGTGTTTCTTTGGGAATATTAATACTTTATTTTTCTCAAACATTTATAATTTAGATGCTTATTAGTCATGCAATTTCTTAAAGAAATATTTTCATGCATCCCAGAAATTATCTATTAAATTCTTTACTTTAAACTGTGAAAATCTGAAAAAACATTTTAACTTCTAACTTGAAGCACTTCCCGAGAATCCAAGGGACCTCTCTCACTACTATTACGGTCCAGATGCTTTTAGCTCTGACGTGTATGTGTTGTATAAGTTCTTCACCGTCTACTTTCAATACTGGAACCTTATTTCTTGGACACGTCTGAGGACTACAATGCGAGGCAAAAGTCTGACCGCCTATTCTCGGAAGGAAAAGTCGATCTTGAGGAGCAGAAAGAAAAAGAAAAAGGACAAACTATTCACTGACCACTAAAGTAGGGCAACATTTGTTGACCTCTATTCAGAAGAACGCTTTATCTCCTGTCTTTCTTTGATATGTTTCGAAGAGGACAAATGTTCTGGTGGAATCATCGATCCAGATATTTTTAGTTATGCCTCCACCCTCCAATGCCTAGAAAAGCATAGAAAGATTTTTCCTCTTCATGCAAAAGGAGTTCTAGAAAGGTACTTTGCTTTGTAGTATTAACAAGACCGTCTTCCTTTGAATAGTATCTTCACCCAGTGGATACAAAAAAGTACTCGCTTTGGCAATTCGCTTATGTATTGGATAAGGATAAATGAAGATGTTTCACCCTTTGAAATATTCTGATTTAATACAAATGTTCTTCCTTCATTTTTAAGGCTACTGAGGTTTTTCATATTAAAAATATAACTTGTGCCTTCAAACCAAATCAAAACTTAAAAACTTAAATAATCGAATGACCTAAATAATCAGTTGCATTTCTGATAAAAGGGGGTAAAAATTAGGAACTTGCCAATTATTAAACCTTATTTATTGAATTAGAAACTATTATATCGTATAACGTGGGGAGCAAATAAAACGTGCTGATTTATGTAACATGATTAAACAATACGTATGGAATAAATAATAAACAAATGTTTAACGCATAAAATATTGGGGGTATTTTAAGGGAAGATACTCTAGTCTATTTTTAAGTTTTATCTCAAAGTTAGAATTCAGATAAAAAGTAGTGTTTGATCATTTATTATAGACATCCATGTTTTGTTCTGATTTCTGTACTGTGCGACTTTCCTTTTAGACAATCACTCCTGAAAACAGAACTATTTGACAGGAGCATGAACAGAAGTGAAAAAATGTAATTTATACACTTTTTACACGTTATTACTTCACATGCATACACACACGCAATATATATATAGAGAGAGAGAAAGATGTCACACATTTACATTAGGGCATTTTGAGAAATGGAATCAATTAATTTGTTGTAGTCATCGAAGGGGTTGATGAAGAGAAATGCTGTTATTTTAAAATTCACATTTTATTTTATATACAGGTAAAACCATGACACGAAAAGCACATCACAAACACAACAAACAGGGAAGCGAACATGACAGCAATACACAAAAACCTTCTTTGTTCGCTCCTGAGATCTCATCTATTTATAGTCTTGGTCAACCGGAAGCTATTAAAATCATATGATTTACTGTAAATTCTTTGATTGTTCCGAATACGTGGGTGATGCAAGATTCCATTATCGAGTTTTAAAAACGCTACGCTAACCTTTTAGTTTATTAAGAGATAAGGTTAAGGTTGTAATTAGTTCCTGTTAGGCGAATAGGCTAAAAATTAAATATCATGTGAAGTCTTCGAGGGTTCAAGTCCATTATGAATTAAAATATCGCTCGAGATAAAGTTTAAACGAATTATTGCATATGTATATATATATATATCATAATTTATATACATGTGTATATATATATATATATTTAAAGAGAATAGTAGTATTTTTTATTCTTTCATTTCACCAGTCTCTTACTTTGAGAAGGAATCCCAACACCTGACTGCATTTGTTTCAGAATACATTGTTATTTTTACTAAATTATAGTTTGTATACCTCCAAGTTTATTGCAAAATAACCCATGTATTCAAAGTGAATATCTTAAATGAACTTCTTACTGTTCTTGTACATGCATAGAACTGTCGGTCAACTGTAAACAGTTTTTTCACAAGTAAATAATTTTGTAACAACACTCAGTTCTAATGCAAATAAATTCCATTGCAAAAAAAAACATAGTTCTTGGATAAAGTTTGAACTCAGATCTAAAATCAGCATTTTACATGAAGGTGCTACAAAACTGGAACACAATATACACCGAATAGATTTATTTTACTTATTTTAATGCTTTACAATATTAAAAGCACATCTTATTAACTTAAATACTTGCAACTGATAAAAAGAAAATTTTTGAGCTGTTCGTTGAAAAGTGTAGTTAATTTGTGAGGGAGAAAGAGAGAGAGAGAGTAGTCACTCTTAGTTATTTCAGCTTTAAGCCTCATTTTATTCTTTATTTTCGATTTTATTTCTTTCAGTGAAGTCGGATTCAGCCTTTTTAAGCAAATAGCAAAAAGCAGAAGTAAACTGCATTTTGTGTTTTTAGTACTTAACCGCATTCTTACCAGAAGTCAAAAAGGAAACATTTTTTTAGAAAACCCTTCGCCTGAGGAGAAAACGGTTATAAGCAAATTTAACTTTGAATGCAACGACTCTGAATATAGGATATTGCAAAGTATATTATCTAGCTTTTTATTGTTGTTTAAAAGATATTATTTTTACCTCAACCTGAGGTTTACTACTATTTTCCTCTGAAAGTCTTGTGAATTTATATAGCTAAATAAAAACGTACGTTTTATGTTATTATCATTGTTATCATCATTGTTATCATCATCATTATTCTAAGAGAACATAGAATTTCTTTTTTTGTGTTGATAAAAACCTGACAAAATTTAGGATTACTTTGAAGTATCATTAACTATAATAAATACAAACTTTTTGCAACCTATGTTAAGAAAAATGATGATATACATTATTTAATGGGCAATATTTATCAAGAGCTGCAATAAATTTGAAACAAATGAAAATAACTTAGGCTTTCTCTAAAACAATTGTACAAAATTCCGTTAAATTAAAATAACTTTTTTATAAAATATTTGCACTCTCTCTATAAATTGTTGGTTTTCCTATTGAAATAATTTAATATGAAAACTCTCAAATGAAAAAAGTAGTCACAAGAAAAATTTTATTTCACTCTCTTATTCACGGGACGAGAAGAAAAAAAAACTTTTTTAAAAACATAGAAATAAAAATGGATTGAAAACAATATTAAGTATAAGAAATACAATGATTCTGAAAAATACTCAAAATTACATTTAAGGATATAATAAAAAGAAAATTTTTAACTTTTTAATAAGCTCAGAATAAAGTGTTCTTATAAACAATTTCTAATGTCTATGATTCATTCAAAAAACAATGCTGTACCATTGAAATCTCATTTTTTTTTATCATAATCAATAGCAAATAGTACTATAAAATGTTTCTAAATAGTGTGATAGTTGCATACAGAAAGAAGTAATTTATATGTAGTTATTTCTTATAGTTACTGTATTTTTTTTACTTTTATTCTTCAAATAGTGGGAATATTTTAGTCTTTCTATGATGCGTAGAAGACGTTTCCTTCACAGTTTTTATAGCTTAAAACTCATTCTCTGCTTACTTCAAAATGAGGCCTACTCTTAAACGTTTTGTGGATGGGTGAGTGTTTGTCAAAGGCATCAGGTAACCCGTCACACAACACAAAGCCGGCCACGAGTTTGTGACCACTAGGCTACCTTGACCACCTGAAAGTCTTGTGAGCTTATGTAAATAACGAAAAGAATTCTTTGTATGCCTCATGTATATATATAAGTGGCTTATAATTATTATTAATTTGATAAGGAAATCATTTCTCACTAGGTAAGAACGAGCTGTTCCTTCAGGTCCCCGAAAAATATTTCCCGTAATAAGATTCCTCTTGTTCAAGAGGATGAAATCCTTAGATTCAAAATATGATTAGTTAGAACACCAACATCCTGTCATATATATTCTGTTAGTGTTGATAAATATGAGTTTATACTTTCAGCTGTGCCATTATTCGCTGTATTTTTATTCCAATGTTACCATTCGGTGATATAAGGCTCAAAATAGAGTTAAGGAAAATAGAAATGAATCTCCAACAGACCCACAAGAACAGTGGATGTTTTTAAATTTTAAAGTGAGTTAAATAGGATAAGAAAGATCCAAAGTTGGTCAAAAATATGTTAGTTATTTGGAAATGACGTGGGATTTAATGCTATATGTATATAGAGGAACTATTTCTAGTGTGAATGTATGAGTTGTATGAAACTATACAGGGTATACAGTTCTTCGAATTTTTGCGTCAATTTCCAGCAAACACTAGAGTGAATTAACTAAATAATAAGTTAAAATTCTATTTAATAGTTAATTTAACTATTAAATAGAAGAATTAATAGATTTTTATAACATCTATGCAATTGTACACAAGGATGATACATTATAGTATAAGAATATTAATGTAAAATCTTCTCATTATGTTGTTCGATTCAAATCTACGTCGGTAATTTCCCTAAAAGTGCAACAAAAATTGAATAGTAATAAAGAAGAAATATAAAGTAGTATTAAGTTAATCTTATTTAAAAAATATTAATATCTGATCTGTATAAAAGTAAAAAATCCATTTCTAATTAACTTTCAAAAAAAATTTCGCCAATCTAATGCATCATATTAAATCAAATAGCGTCAACAAATGTATGTGATTTTGACACATAGATTTCAAAAGTTCCATTCAAATATTTAATTCAAGCATCAGTGCTATCATCTTTAAAATTTTATCTCAAAAGTTTCAAAATGATTTTTTTAAAAAAATCAAAATCATCTTAATAACTCATATTTTAATATATTTTGATTCTGTAATATATTTTTATTCAAATAAATATCGAACAAGTACTTCTACTCAAAAGATAAAATTTATTTTTAGTTTATCAAAAAAAAAAAATTACAGAAAATATTTAATTAAACAATAAACTCGCTTAATAGTCTTCAAAAATAAAACATTTTCCCACTGAATTCTTTAAGTTATATGATTATTCATCTCTAGATCTATAATGTAAAATACAATGTTTTATTTTTTACTTTCACAATTTTTTTCTCCTTTACAAATACTTTGCGACAGAGTTTTAATCACTTATCATGCGTGGAAACATTTTTAAGCCTGTCAGCTTATTTTGTTTCAGTTATCAACAGCTGTGGATAAAATTAAATTTCCAGCAAATGATGTGGAACTTCCTGGCTTACGTATAAGAATGTGATTAATAATTTTCTAATGTTTTACCAGAATTGGTTACACAATTATACTGGCTTAAATATTAAAAAAATTAATCTTTTCTTTTTCATATAAAGTTTTTTTATGTAATATTACATTTTAATAGCAAAATAATTTGGATATCCACGTAACATTTTTGCTTTACTCTGATTTGCTGAATAAAATGGCGAAATAAAAAGAAAATTTATAATATTCTCACACGAATAGATATTGCTTATAGGCACAAATATGAGATTTTTTCAATCCTGAATGAATATCTTTATATTTTTCACCTTTGAATAAAAATTATACCTCTTTTCTTAAATCAGTTCTTAATAAATCTAATCTAAAAAAAGCTGAAATTTTAAGAAATACATTATTTTTAGCTTGATTTGATTTAATTATATGTTGACGTCCACTCTGAAGCAGGCATCGCTAACCTATGGCACGTGGGCCAGATTTGGCATGAAGTATAGTTCTCAGTGGCACTGCATCACTACAAATTTGTCAATTTTTGAGTGGATGAAAATGGATAACTTTGAAATGAAGCTCATAGAACTAATATTTTCATACTTGTAGATACAAAATTTACGGCATTACGAAAAATTTGGAAGACAACTCTAACGATAAATTGACAATTATTTTAAATTATTGGATGTTATATTGTTGGAAAGATTAAGTTTGAAGGAAACTAAATGTAAATTATGCTTTCATCTTTTGGTTCTACATATCTACGCGATCAAATCTTTTCTCATACGAAAAATACGATTCCACAAAAATGCTATTTAATAACTGACCATTCGGATCCGTGTCAAATTGAAAGTCACAAATTATACATCCTGAGAGAGAGATATTTCAATATAAAGTAAATGGGTGCAGGGACAAAGTTTACTTTTAAGTATTTATTTCTTATTTAACTATATTGAAGAAACTCTGATATTTTGTGCTGTTTATTTCTTATTTTAATAAATGGTTTATATATATATATATAGAAGATACATAATGTATAAATATGTACAACTTAAATGTTCACTAATGTTGAAGGAAGGGTTATATATCTTATGTTATTTATTTTTATGTAAAAAAAAATATGTTTAAGAAATGTGTATTTAATGCATAAAAAAATCAATCTGTATTCTTTATCTCTATTTCCTTACTCTGCATGCAATGCGGCGGGAATCGAATTGTTGTTATGTCTCCTACTCTGTACACCCTGAGTCATATTGGTGAATTGGTTGGATGCGCAATAACTACAAGGATGCCGATCCCTGTTGGAGACAATACATTTTTCATTATCAGTGATAATTCGTTTAGAAAAAGAGTTTATTGTGTTATCTTTGAAATGCCTAACCCAAGTATTGTTATTTGTTGAGCTTAATGAAATTCTTTCAACTCATTCGGAACCCAAATATGAAGCTTCTTTACGCGTCTAAAGCATTGTATATGATTTTAAATTGCTGTGTGGGGTGATTAAACTTTTTGCGAACTTTTGCTGCTGCTTTTTACGATGGTGATTCAGTACACAATTATGGCTTTCATTTTGTTGAAATGAACTTCAGCAGAACGGTGGCTATTCTTAAGTAAAAATTCTCACCAAAATTAATTTTTCAAATCAATTCTGGCCTTTTGTTATGCGATCACCACCATGAACATCGTTTTATGAGCTTCAAATTCTTTCTAGCCCTTGTAAAGAAAATAAATGTAAAATGCGTCAAAATATTCATTTTTTACTCCATGTTACAATTAAATGCAAACTAACAATTGTAAGCAAACTGCACGGAATTCTATCTATAGTAACTTTAAAGTATCAACCAGCATATCTCAAAAAAATATATATGCATACACAGAGGGTGGCCCCAAATTCTTGGTACAACTTTAAGGGTAGATATAGGACATTTTAACTATCATTTATTGTATAGGAATGTATGGGCACAAATGACACGGTGAGGCACAAACACAGAAAATAAGATACGAAAGGAAAGACAAAGTGTTTATTGAAAGCGTCGTTGACAAGCGTAATATTTTCAATAACTCTTTATAACTGCTCAGCATATGATCTATGAAGTCCAACTAAAGCACATATGGCTGTGCCACCTACTGGCTGTCGGAGAATATAGTCAGCTAGATTGAAAGCTTGTACTCGCTGAAAATCGAAGAGGTGTAAGCGATTTTCGTTTAACGCTCTGCAAACGGCCTGATGACTCACACTTACGTTATGATCAACAGCTCTTGTACTTGACTCTGGTCTAACAGCCACAACGTTTAAGATGCTTTTTTCCAGGCTTCGATTGCATACAACTCTTTGTCGACCAGCATCATGTCTGGTGGCGTGGAACGAACGTGTTTCACGAAGTTGACGATGTAACCGCTGAAAAAATCTGTGATCCGGCATTCATCGATCAGGAAACTGCGTGTGATGCATTCGCAGCTCAACTCTGCCGTTACCATTTACACGGCCGTAAATGTAATGCATGTCCGCATTTTCGGCATATGTAAAGTCTCCTATCGTAAACGTCAGCACAATTGTGAAGGGCACTTTCCCCTACTGAGATGAATTATGTTGAACAGTGGCTAGACATTTACTGCCTCCTACCAACCGAATACCATTTCTCTTTTTTATTTTCCCTGTTTTCACCTCAGCGCGTCACTTGCGACCATTAGTTTTTATAAAATAAATGATTGTTACAATATCCTGTATTTACCCCTAAAATTTGTACCATGAATTTGGGATCTCTCACCCTGTATATATAACATTGGTAGAAGAATAACAAAACAACTGTAATGCTATGTATTTACACAAACCTAAAGGAGTGGTGGTAAAGTGGTCAAGATTTAGGACTCGTAGCTGGCGCATCATGGGTTCGAGCCTTGTGCTACTGAAGACCCACCTTGTAAAGGCGGCCGATGCACGTTAAATCTATCGAGGCTCAAGCGTCCTCCCGTTGGTGAGGAGGGGTGTGGAAGTTAAAAGAGAGGGGACCCGCTCAGGTGTCGTCCTCGTCACATGACCATGATTCAAAATTACGAAATCCGTCACCCAGTAGCCCTCGTGCGACGTTAATAGTATATTCACTCACTTCGTCCAAACCAAATTATTTTCTTATGATAACCCAATCTATTACATAGCTATTTGAATTTATTACAATAAGAATTACAATGGAAATATTAATTTTAAGGAATCTGCTCAAGTCTACAATTTCAGAAATGGAAAACTAACATAAGAATCAAAATGTCTACTATAAATAACTCCAGAAATATGAGAAATGCGAACAAAGAAATTAAAATACGAGAGCTTTATGAATAAAAATATGTGATTAATACATTTTTAATGATATGTGTCTTATACTGGCGTCATAATCAATAAATTAGTAACCGCACAGCAGTAGATTATCGAAACATGGACTCAAAGTAAAAGAAACATTATTTTTTAACTACACACACTTTTTATCGATACTGTTAATCAATGAATCAATGTTAGCTCGTTTTTCTTGACCGCTTTTCATGTAAAAAGTAATCGATTCTTGCTACTCTAAACAAGGAAAAAAGTTGAACATAAACATACCCCTAATATTTTCCCCTATAAAGTGTTTATTCGTAGTTTAATGAAAGGATCATTGTCTAATAAAACATGTAGTCTGTAGAGTGATAAATTATTCACTTAAAAATGTACCAAAGTTAGGAATTCTTACTTCGGTCTAACCGTGTTTGAATCTTTGATGTCTCTCTGAGTGTTAGAAAATGATATATATATGTATATATATATATATATATAGTAACATAAAATGAAAGAAGTACATGGCATAATAAAATTGATAATACAAAATTATATCACTAACGAAGCTAGAAGATTTAAACCAGATTTCAAGAAACACAACTTTAAAAATGATGGAAAAGTCTATTGTAGAAGAATTAACTAAGCGTATGTATAACATGGAACAGAATTAGAACTTTAAAATGTAAGAAACCAAAAGAGTCAATAGACTAAAATGAAGACCTATTATGATTTCTAAAGCTGTTGCTGAATTAGGACCAGCAAAATTAGGGTTATATATATATATATATATGTATATTTATATAGCCAGCTTTGATGGGTATTTCAAGATGTTGTATGAATATATACTGTTTATTTATAAATATAAATTATTGAGAGTAATATTTAGCAGTAAGCGTTCAATTGTACTGAAAAACAATCTTTTGACTCTCAACTCTTGATTTAAAATAGACAGAAATTAAATTTCTAAAATTGAAGTAGAATTACCTTTACGCTCTCGTTATCTCTTCCCCCTTAGTAGATTTCCGCAAAATTCATTTATAATGAATCTCTACTCAATAAAATGAATATGCTTGCCAAATTTAAAGTTTAAATCTAATTGATCAAAGCAGAAGTTTATTTTTATCAGTAAGCCCTTTAAACTCCTTTCAGAATCGATTTCGGTATAGCTCGTTCTTAGCGGTTTTCAATTCAACAAAAAATGTTCGAAAGAAGGAAATTTTTTATCAATACGCTCCAGTAACTTCCCTCTCTCCCACAGTAGTTGATTTCTAGATATCTATTCTACAAAAAAACATGCTTACCGAACTTCAAGTATGGGGGGGGGGAGGGGGTCTGTCAGTTTATAAGCAGGAATTTTTATCTTTAACCCCTCGCAACCTCTCTTGGGGTCGATTTTTCCAGAACTAATTCCTAATTGAAAAACGAAAGGAACATTAATACCAAATTTCCAGACTGTAGGTCTAATAGTTCTAAAACAGAAATTTTTATCTATAACACCCCGTAACTTCTTGTAACGTTCCCCTTATGGTCGATTTTCGCAAAACAAATTCTTTGTTGAACTCTACTCTACGAAAGTAATATGCCTATACCAAATTTTAAACATTAGTAGTTCCAAAACGTGAATTTTTTGCTATAATGCCCCTGAAGCCCTCGCATTGCTCCTTAGGTTTCGATTTTTGCTAAATCTTTTTTGTACCGGATCTCTACCCTACAAAATTTTAAGTCTGTAGTTCTAATAGTTCAAAAAACGGGAATATTTATATATAACGCCCCTTTAACCCATACTAACCTCTCTTGAGGGTCCATTTTTGCAAAACTTCTTTTGTTGCGGATCTCTATTCCATGAAAGAAACATGCTTGCCAAATTTCAAGACTGTAGGTCTAATAGTTCAAAAACAAATACTTTTCTATAATGCCCCTTAAGCCCTCGCAACACCCTTTGGGAGTCAATTTTTCTATTCCATGAAAGAAACATACTTGCCAGAAAAAAAATGAACTACTTTACAAAACCCTTGAAACTGAACTGTCGATTTTTACAAAACCCTTTCTTAGCGGGTTTCTAATCCATAAAAGGAACGATCCTACGAAATTTTAAGTCCGTAAGTGTAGTAGTTCCGGAGATCTGAGGGAGGAAGTGAATGAGTCACTTTTCTCCTTTATATATATATATAGATTATTTTAAGTTTGTAATTAATTATTAATATCACGCTTTGAAGCTACATAAGGAGATATGACTTGGAATCATCGTCAAGTGACGAGGATGACACTTAAGCTGACGTTCCACTCACCAATATTGCACATCATGCCAAAGGTGGAATTTTGAGCCTCGAAAGATTTAACCCATCATATGCTGAAACTCTATTCTTTAATTCTTTTTTTAAAAAATACTTTAATATGATAACGCAAATGAAATATGAAAGGAAAAACTGCTTTTAAGTTTCTATGTGTATTGGTATAGAAACTACAAACCATCCCTTTTTTTTAGACATTGGCTAAATACGCTAACAAAATCCACAATATTATTTGTAATGTAAGAACCTGTAATAAACATTATGGAAGACAAAATAAATTGAGTTTGTGATGTTTTTGTGTTTCTATGGTGTAGAACGAAATAAAATACTTGTCATGGACACCAACATTATTACATCTATCACACACATTTGTAGTTTTTTTCTTACAGCACACACATCTCTTATGTGCTTTATAGTTGGCACTATGAAGTGATTTGCTGGATCAAGTCATATATCTGTGTTAACCCGTCCTCCCATCAGTTTGTTTCCTTGAAATCCTCAACGTTTCGTTGATCCTATTTTCTTCGAGAAGTATAAAAGCACTATTCTCTCTCTCCATTGAACATCCAAAAGCGAGAGCTACTTCTCTGAATTAGCCATTTTTAATGCCCAACATGTGTTTACCCCACAAATATCGATCATCTGGGTGAACAATGGCCACCACCATTTCTTTGACCTTATTCTTTTGACTTTATTCCACCATTTATTTGACTTATTCCATTCTGAACCGACATAGGAATGATATTGTAATATGCCATTGCCCCATATAGGGACGCATAAAATAATTTGATTTCGCATTAACCTTAGTTCTAGAATCAATTGAATGTTACATGGACATCCAAAAATATTCATAACAAACACATCCACATAAAAAATTTCTCTCAATTGTTGTATAGCTCCTAACAGCTAGCTTACAATGCTGCCAAGTTCAAAACTAAAAATGCTCTAATGAATTCATTTCCAACAGTAAGATAATTAGTGAAAAAGTTTTTTATTGATTTTGTAACTTTTATAATAGTCAGTACAACATTTTGGTACAATAATCAAAACTAAAAGTTCTACAGTTTAGGTAAAATAAATGAGAAATAAGTGTCTCAAAAAAGAGACAACGGTAAATAATGGGTAAACGTGCATTAGTTCCTCTACACGGTGGGTCTTCAGTAACACCAAAACTCAAAGTAACAACTCGACAGAAGCAATCCCAACTACGAGTTTACGCCCTTCAAGAATTCGATCCCATGAACTCTTGTTATTATCCTAAATATCAAATGATGAAAATTTCGATAAGATTATTTGAATAGCAACCGCTTCCAAAACTCTGTAAGATTCTGTAATGTTTTGACATTCCATTCAACAAAAGTCCAAGACCCTTTGTTAAATTGACCCTTTAGTTAAATTGAAAAAATTATTCAGAAAAAATTATTATTTAAAAATTATAAATTGGTTGATTGATGTCTCAAGATACAAATAGATACTGATGTAAGAAATAAAATAATTTTTTGCTGCATCTTTACGCAATTTGTGATTTTTTATGAGCAATATTCATTGTAATGTTTCAAAATAAGTAACATAGCATTACGCAATGAAAAAATGATACAGCCTGATATATTAGTTATGTTGAACGAATTCATAAAAGATAACTTCTTTAAAAGTTATTTTTAAATTATTAGTTGCTTAAATTTTCCATGAATAACCTGCAAATTATGTAATCTTGTAATTCCGGTTTCCATCACTTTGTTTTTAATGAAAAAGGCTTAAATTGCTTTAATGTCTTCTACAAATATTTCTTCTTTTAATCAGTTAATTAGTCAGAAAATAAATAATTTTAATAAGATTTAAGATGAAAACTTGATAATATAAGTAAATCTTTTTTGATTAAAGAATCTTATAATAATCCATTTCTAATCAGTCTTATTCACTGTGATCCATTTTATTTTTCGACAAAATTCCTCAATGTTTTAATGCATTGAAATTAATTCATTGAATTACCAAAGAAATCTAAATTAATGTAACTAATTATAAGTTATAGATTACAGCTCTTGTTGGTTTAAAAGAAGAAAAGAACCTAGAAAATTACTTTAATTTTTCTTGAGCCATTATTCCCTTTTAATGATCCTTAGAAATAAATTTTCTAAGTATATAAAAATTCATTTCTCACACAATCGTTGCATTTGAAAATCTATCATTTTCCCTTAATTTTTTAATTTATTTTTTTAAATTCAATTTATATAATAACTTTTATTGAATCAAATGAATTTTTAACAATAATCTCATCAAAAAGATTAAATATAGTTAACTTAGAAGAACAGATGTTGTTTATTCAATCCTTAAACTCAAACAAATGTATTATTTATCAACAGAATAAAACATAAAATAACAAAATTATTGCAATTCATAAGATAACGAGAGCATATTACATACTTTTTTCTTATAAATCCTAAAATTTATTGCAGTTTTCAAGCTTGTTTTTATTGCATAATTGATTATTTTTATGCAGTCAGTAATTCTTCGGAATCAGTAATTGTGCAAAATAAAGCAATGTTTTTGAAAGATTTCTTTAAAATAGAGTCTTTCCCCACTTCAGTTTTAAAGGAAATAAAATCAGTGAAAATGGTATTATTTTATTAACATATGAGATAAATGAAAATAGCCAAGCTCGGTACAAAAGTAAAAGCTTTAGAATCCTAAAGAACCTGTTGTACTTTCATTGTTCTAAAGATTCCATGAAGTCTAAAATTTTTAAGTGTAGCGAGATGTGTAAGTATGGAAAATGAAGTGCCAACTTAAATGTTATCCAACCACAAATCAGAATTACAAGTGTCAATATCATTGTCCTATTTTGTACTTCTAATAACGGATTCAGTAGGCAAAATTTTTAAAAATCACAGATCAAAAAGGGCTTTTTTATTTATCAATAATAGGAAAATTGTAGTTACACTGTAATGCTTGATTAGTAGTATCAAGTTAGTAAATTGAGATTCAAAATATGCCTACGAGTTTCATAGTGGTTTATTTAAAAAGAAAAAAAGCTTAAATATATATTTTTTCTTTCTTTCTGAGTTTTCTTTTATATTTTAGGACAAGAAGTCCCATTGCATCACGTGTCCGTCCAGGGCCTTTTGCCTTCGACGTCGCACTTCGTGACGTATGAGGGGTCATTGACTGTGCCCGCCTGTCATGAATCCGTGACATGGTTAGTGATTAACAGACCCATTTATATCACCAAACAACAAGTAAGTGAGTTTATATAATTCATTCCAAATAGTATTTTCTTTCCAAAAAATATATTTTTATTCTCATTATTTGAGTTATAGAATTTGTGTTATCTTTTTGTTTCATAACTAACTTTCTTATTCTGTGACTACATCCTGTTTAAATATCTTCAATTTCTACCTAATTATTTAGCCTCATCAGAATTATAGTTAATTGCGTATTAATATTATATATATATATATATATATATATATATTAATCACATCTGCTTTAAAATGCAAAAAAAATTATTGGTTGGGTTCATGAAAGCTTCTTCATAACGATGTTGAAAATCTACTTTTGTGTGAAGTTTAATAAATATTTTTCGATTATAGATGCAAATTATTGCAATTACCTGTTCTTTTAATATATGAAAATGCATAACACTCTACGAAAACAGCAGAAAGAAATAGTTTAGTTGATTATATTAGTACAGAAACGCTTTTAAAAGTAGAACATAACAAATTAAAGGAGTGATTACACACCAAAATACAGTCACCACAAAGAATAAAGATGATACCAATGTTAACAACTCAAAAGAAATCAATTTATATTTAATGAATAAATAAATTAACTTAATTAACAGAGCTAAAAGAGTACTTCCAATGAACACGCAGTTTTCTTACAGAACTAAGTAGAAGGTAGTGTGAATTATTTATAATTCGAATTTCATTCGAATCCGATAGTTTGTTTCAGAGATATTCTAAAAAGTTCGCTTGAAGACCATTTGCTAAATTACTTAAGCAATTCATTTGTAAATGCGCTTTTAATTGCTTTCACGTATAATATTTAACAAAGATTATTCTAATTGCTTTTCCCTTTAAACTATGCTCTATTTCATTTTATGTACTCCTAATTTATGTTTCTAGTTCTAAAAAACTTATAATAGTTTATCCATTTTTCCATACCGAGCGATAAGTACATCGACAGTTAAAAATCATAAATAAAAAAACATGTTCCCTATAATACTAAAAATCATATTGTTTTCAAATATTTTAAAAGCTATTAGAAATGACTGAATGAAGTTTTGGTTTGTGTGAGATAAATCCAGACATAACATTTCACATTTTTTAATCGTTTAAAAACTCACAATATTTAATAATAGAATAGTTTTTACTGACCTTTTTATTTTAAATATTTAGGAATGGTTATTTCTCGATTTGATAAAATATCTTCAAAATGTGATGAGTAGAACATTTTGCATCGTCAAATGTTTTAGAAATGTCTTTTAACATTGCAATACTCAATATTTACGCCCGAGTTACGAACGTTTGGGATGAATCGAACGAAATTTTACATTTAGGCTTATTTCATGATGACAAAAATAAACTATGATGAAAAAATAACTGCCTGAATGAAAACTTGTTCCACGCTAATTAGCTATGCAAATTAATAATTTCTTACACAATATTTAGTTCTCTTTGAGCTTTAACAATTAATATCAGCTTTATTAAGCTATTAAATTTTTTCTAAGATTTGTGAAGTTTGCAAGGGTGCTTTCTTGTGACTGTTCTCGTACTCGTGTAAGTATTGGAGAATTTGTCTCAGCTGTATGAACAGAAATGGTAAATATAATGATCATATATCTACGTAGTATGATCCAAAAGTTCGGAGACAAAGTGTAAAAGACCTTACCCTGTATAGTTCACAGCACCGAAGCACATCCACCTTCAAATTAGTCTCCTTGGGCGACGGTACACTTTTACCAACGTTCATAAAACTTCTGGAAGCCTTTTTTGCGACATTCCGTAAGGCCTCCTGCGTCTGCTTTCACCTCATCCGATGACACAAAACGGTGCCCCCCTTAAAGTTTTTTCATTGATGGAAACAGGTAAAAGTTGCACGGGGCAGAGTCTGGTGAATAGAGGAGGGAGATGTAGAAGCATATTAGTGTGAATTTCGGCAAGGAATTTTTTTTATAGTTTGAGATCGAAGCGCTAATGCGTTGACATACAGAAGGTACCAGTCCCACTCTGCCAGAACTGAGGCCGCTTACGACGAATGGCTTCTCTCAAACAACGTAAAACGCAAAAATAATGTTCCTTGTTAACTGTTTGGTCTTCGGGAATAAATTCTAAATGCACAATTCCTAGAGAATAAAAAAGTATCTCCAGCATTACTTTCCCTTTGCTCTGATCCAGCCAGAATTTTTGTGATCATGGTGAGCCGGGTGACTTCCATGTTGAGAAAACACACTTCAAAATTGTATGTCAAACAAATAACAGCACGTTTCATCACCTGTAATGATGGGGATTCAAAAGCCTTGAGTTCTTGTCGGCTTTGTCTCTTAAATCACCAGGTATTGACATTCGTTCCTCCTTTTGCTCAGTTGTTAACAATCGAGAGAATGTGCTGGGAAACTCCATGTGCCATATTATGACCTTCCGTTAGAATGCGCTGGTAACTTGCTTCGAGAAGTGTGCGGCCTCAGCGATTTGTGCAAGCGTTTGTCGACGATCTTATCGAACACATTCAAACACCAATACAACATTTTCCCGTTCCGTGAAGTTGGAAGTCGTTGAAAGCGTTCATTGTCTTCGATGGATTCTCGGCCCTCTTTAAAACGCCGATGCCATTAGTAAATCTTGGCTCTCGCCATGGTAGACTCACTGTACACCTTTCATAGTATTTCCAAAGTCTCTATTGGTATTTTACCTAAGCGTAGATAGAATTTGATATTGCAGCGCTGTTCAAGAAAGGCCATCTTTTTACGTCACTGCGCAAAGATAAATGATTTCAAAAGATAACAGTTACGTGTGTGGTTCGATCACATGACATGGACTAAACCATAGGTTCCCAACCTTTTTTGACGGCCGCGGTGGCCGAGCGATCTAGGCATCGGATCATGGCTAGCCTGTCATGAGTTCGATCCTAGTACCACTAAAGACCCGCCGTGTAGGGGCGCGATGCACGTTAAATCTGTCGAGATCTCAAACGTCCTCCCGTTGGTGTGGTGTGGTAGTTAGGAGAGGGGGTGCCAGCTCAGGTGTCGTCCGCGTCACTTGACCATTGTTCAAAATTACACGGACCGTCGCCCAAAGCCCTCGTGTTGCTAATCAGTTCGACGTTAATATTCACTCACACCCAACTTTTTTTGAACTGGCGCCCCCTTTTCTAGAAAATATTTCGATACCGCCCCCTTTTCTAGAAAATATTTCGATACCGCCCCCTTTTCTAGTGAATATTTCAATACCGCCCCCTCCCACTCTAGAGAAATAAGAGTGTACATAATACATGGTAAAAACAAGAGTTATAAGTTTTAAAAAATATCTTATTACTAAAGGAATATATTTTTTAATTTAATTTTTTTCTAAAACCCCAATTTTTTTTTTTTTTACTTGTGAATCTGAAATAATTAAAACATATTTAAATGTGTAATATGATATATTTTAGTCACATAGATAGGATATTGTTGGAATTAAAACGCTATTGAAAATTTCCTCTTCATTTAAAAAAGTGGAATAAGAGTTTTAGCTTATCTGTTATAAAGACAGGCAGGGGTTTTGATGATACGAAGTAATTCGTAATAAACTATTCTTTTCAAAATAAATACAAATTGACATTTTCAGTCTTTAAAGAATCACAATTTTATTCCTGGTTAACATATTTAATTATGTTTCTTGGATAATATACGAAATGAAATACAGTGGACGAAACATTTTTCCTACTGCTCACAAAGACAACACGTGTACTATAGAAATTAAAATGCACTATATCATTCAATTAAATGTAGGTCTGAATGTAATGTAATCTTTATATTTTTTCATCCACTTCCCGAACTACCAAAATATGCGAATTTTCGTACATGGGAAACAAAAACGATTTAAATACATACAATCAACCTAAGTAAACAGTATTAAAGTTTACTTTTGTTAGTACATAATCAACGTGTTTTTTAGTCCTCTTTAGACTATATTTGGTTAATCTTCCCAAGCCCCTCCGTACCATCTCAATGTCCGCTAATTTTCTCTGGGTCTTTTACTGCCCCCCCCCTGAAAGCCTTAAACGCCCACAAGGTGGCGTTATCGCCCACGTTGAGAACCAATGAACTAAACCGACCTAGGCAGGTAGAGGAAAGTTATGAGAATCCATTTCAAGCTATTTAACTTTAGGTACTTGCTTTTGTCGTTAGGAATGGACACTCTCCCCGAAATTTTGGATTGTACTATGTACTAAAAAGACCTTTTTTCAAAGATGGATTGTTTTTCTCGCAATGATTATTTTAAATATTAATTGATGGCATTTCTCAAAGAAGAAAATGTTTTTAAATACAGTGGTACCTCGACATACGAGTTTAATTCGTTCCGCAACCTTGCTCGTATCGTGAATTACTCGTATCTCAAAGCCAATTTCCCCATACAAAACAATTGAACTACCATTAATCCGTTCCAACCCCCAAAATGTCACCCCAGTTATTTTTGTTACGTGGTTTTGAATAATAAAACGTATTTATAAATGACAAATATTTATTGTACAAAAACAAAATAAGAGAATGTAAAGAAATAAATTAGATATCCTCACTGGTCTTTGCCTTTTTCGCTACATTTTTCTCGCTTTCACCTGTAGGCCGTTTAGAAAAAAACATGTCCAAGGAGGTTTGTTTCTTCCTCCCTCTCAGAATGTTCTGGAAATGAGATAGGCAAATGTCATTAAAAAGATCAGATGTACGACCTGTTGCAACTTTTTCTGGGTGTTTCTTTTCCACGAACTGTGAAACTCTCTCCCACATTCCTAAGATCTCCTTTATCTCACTTGTAGAAATAACCTCCTCCTCTAACTCCTCAAAACCAATTTCTTGCATAACCTCCGTATGCTGCTGTGAACAACTATCAACAACTCGAAAACCTTGCTCATGTTTTTCTATAATTTCACGTTTTAATTCAATACTCATCATCTTTTTCTTAGCACTTGACTTTTCACAAACTTTCTTCCGATCCATGGTTATAAAAATAAATGAACTACAACTGCAAATGTAAATGTAAACGCAACACAAAACGCGAACACAACTGCACAACTTATCACAGCGGAAGCACGCTGCTAACTGATTCACTGACCGTGATGGGCGCGACCGCGTGGCGCGCGGTCGCGTGCTACTACCGGCCGACCTGCTAAACCGAACTCGTATCTAGAATTTCGCTCGTAACTCAAAGCAAAAAATTACTCGCTCGCCGGTTCGTATCTCGAAAAACTCGTATGTCGAGGTACCACTGTACCATTATTAAAATACAAATTTTTTACTATGATGAATCATCATTTTTAATAACGGTCCAAATTAGTATTTATCATTACTTAAAATCATTGTATATGAATAAGTAATAACAGCAAACGCTCAGTAAAATTTTAAATTAAAGGTTATAACTGAGGTTCTGACTAAAAATAAAGGATATACTACCTTTTGACATGTATTTAACTGAACTTCACAGTCTATGTAGTCTTCACAGTCTTGTATTGTCTAAGCTATAGGATATATGCAGAGAAATAGTCAAAATTTATCTACAAGAGAGAGATGAATAAACATTAAACAAAACTGGGGAAAAAAATTTTAATTGAAAGTTAACCAGGTAATAGATTTTCGAGTCACCCATCCGGTATAGTGGCTGGCTGCTGTGCCGTAGGGCCTGGGTTCGAATCCCGGAGAAGACATGGATGTTTGTAAATGTATAGTGCCTTCGCGGTATGGGGGTACTCTGAATAGCCGTCGAGCCGCAAGTCATCTCGTGTGGTTGGTGGAAGGGGAAGAGAGGTGGGAAACCCCTGACCACTCCCAGGATGTTCTCCCTCAAAATTGGGGTGGAACCGAGTCAAAACGTACTGTCACCTGCATGGTGCTCAAAACTACGGCTAACGACAGGCGTACAATATAGCCCGATGTCATGATTAATTTCGTGGGCCTCGATCTGACTACGTCAGACAGGTGGCATTAGCAACAACATAGATTTTAGAAATGATATATGAAAAAATAAAAATAATAGAGTTAAATATAAAAATATGGATGCTACAGTATTATGAACATTGCTGACTTAGGACAGCTTATATATAAAATAATTTATAAAAAAGTAGGGTTGAACATGCTTTGTGGTACGCCAACCTTCTCCCTTCCTGTAAATAATACTGAGCAAAATCGTATTGAAAATAATGGATAGAATATCTAAATCCATTACAAGAAGGAGGTAACTTACCTAAAAATTGCATTCAAAAATGCAGAGCCAGCGCTAAATCTGAGTGCAATAAACAAGTTATATATTGCCAGATTCTGGACCCAAATGCAAATTCAAAGTATGGGAATGGCTGAATAGTAGCACTTAGCAAAAGTATGAAAAGAATAGAAATAAAAAACTAAAAATTGTAAACATACTACCATTACCTCGGGGTCACGAAGATTATATATGATTTTAAAAAATAAATTAAATTAATTTTTTTAAAAAAATCTAAAAGAATAAGTAATTTTATCTAAAATTAGAATTTGGTGGTAACTATAACTATCTAGGAAAAATAATAAATTTATATTAATAAACTGTGGAATTTTAATCCTTACTATTTAGAATTTCTTTATTTATATAACTATTAATAAAATCAATTGGGTATTTTTGAATTAAGCAGTATTTAGTAAAATGTTTATAGTTTTATTTCTGATTTTTTTAAACTAGAAATTTATTGCATTGTATGCAATTAATAACAACATTTCTGAAGAAAGAAACATGCAACTCCCAATGTGATACTTTTATAATATTGAATTTAATGTCTTCTCGTTTGTCATAAATGTTAGTAACTATATCATTATCTTTTAATTTGATTTCTATATCAAGAAAATTTGCTTCATAGTTGTTACTATTTGTCTGTATTAAATTAAGGTATTATGGATAAAAATTAGTGTTAGGTTTAAAGATGCCTTGCTTGCCAAAAATGATTATATCATCTATATAGCGAAAAATGTAATTTTCTGAGTTGTCAAGGAAACTATTTTCAAAATAATGTAAATATAAATTGGCAAGACAGTTGCTAGCTGGGCCACCTTGTGGCAATCCTTTAATCTGTTGATAATAGTTACCATTATGATATGCATAATTCTCTTTTAGTACAAACCTAAGTAGAAAACCAAATCTATCATAATTGACATTTTTAAATAAATTATCTTTATGTAATTTTACAAGAATGATTAAAGGTGAAGGTTGGCTGGCCTCAAAACATTGTTTAAACTTGCATTCTTGGTTCTTAAGGACAAAAGTTTGCTATTGTACTATTATGGCTAATATTTCTTATTATCTCTATGCTGTCTTGTTATACTTAGGATTATAACTATTTGTGTGTATATATTATTATTATTGTGGATTAATATATATATTTATAGATTTTTATTTAGAGAGATCTTCGGAAGTAACAAATTTTTATATATGTTTATGATCCCTGAAGTTTTTTAAGAATTTCTTTTTATACAGAATATTTTACTTCTTTTTACTTTCGATTGGTATTCTTGGCATCGTCTCTGTTTTAAGATCCAAAAATGTATCCCATCCTGACGTATAGAATACTGGGTGTCGAGCATATTTACAGACATATTTTAAGTCTATTTTTCTTACATTTTATTGAAAATCGTATGGATTTGATTTTTTTACCCCAAATTGTTCTGTGAAATTCACTGTCAAACTTAAAAAGAAGGCTCAAATTCAATAAACTCTTCAATACGAAAGTATATTGTGTTTCTCATATCACAGAATTGTCTAATGAAAGAAACACTAAACCTATAATTTTCGTTATATTTATAAGGAAGGGCTAAAAATTTATGATTTAAGTAAGTTTAAAAATGCTTTATACTCATCAGAATTGTCTTCTTTTACTTAATTTTCTAACATAAATATATAAAATTTAATTATTTTGAAAATTAATGTAAGGCTTTTTATTTATTCCAGTGAACAATTTATCATTGAATTTTTATTATACTACAATCTAAGCTGTGTCAGGTACTATAGATCTAATATTAATTAAGTTCATCTTAAAGTTGTATCCTCTAAAAATGTTCTAGCAAAAGTTCTATCCTGGTAATATTTCTATATCTTTGAACACAGAAACACTCAAGAATTGGTTTTAGTTAAAAATCATATATATATATATATATATATTATATATATATATATTTACAACTTTTTCTTTATATGGCGGGTTTGCTCAAACACGATTTATGATAGCTAATTGTCACGCAAAAGGATAAAAATAAATTTCATCAATTAGGAGAGCAAATTTGATATCATTAAGTCTTAAACTTAATACAAATCTGCCAAATTATTTCTTAAGCATTGATACAAACTCTAAACGCTCCCTAAAATTTGAACGTGGTTTGAGAGGTATTTTTTAAGCTGGATACCGAGAATTATATCAATAATTTACAAAACCCAAAAAAGTAATAAATGAATAAATAAATTTATATATGGTAGAAAAATATCAATACCGCAAATTATCAAAACCTTAAATATTTCGAAATGCAGTTCATCTTCTCCAAAATTCATAACCGAACAAAAATCCAGTAATTACAGACGGACTTAAACATAGAAGATATGGTAAATCTTTCCCATAAAGATCGTGAATATCACTCACTTAGCTGAAACACAAATGCGCTTATTATCAACGGCCAACAATGAATAATTAATTACTAGTATCTCTATAATTTGTTTAATTTAAATTTTTTACCTCTTTTGATTAAATTTATGGGCAATTCTAACTTTATTTAACATATGAAATTGAAAAATGTGTTAATTTAATCTTAACATTTATTGTAAGGAAGTTATAATATTAAATGTAAATAAGGTTAATGCTTCAAATATATAAATGTAAACAAACTTATCTAAAAGTAATATTATTCACCCTTCATAACTTTTTTACAGTTTTTCGAGTTGAATAAAGCTCTTTATTTTAGTTTATGCGGGTTTTTTGAGGAAAGTATCACAATTGTGTACGAAAAAGTTAGATGTACATATACATTTATACTAAGGATGTTATCTCCTAATGTAAGGGACAAAAAATAAATATCAGAAGGGAGTGAAATGTATTATACTTAATTAGAACTTTGTGATAAATTAAGAGAACAGTTGAAGAACGCATAAAAATAAATTAATTACCTGATTCATTCAAATGAAACAAAATGGAGAAGTAGCAATAAGCTCCTCGGTCACTGTAAGAAAAGAAAGCAAACAGTTAAAGTTGGGTCATAGGGAGTATGAAGACATCTTGCTGCCTAATTGCAGCAATGTTTCATCTTTAATATATGGAGCAATTTCTAAGAATAATGCCCCTTGGTGAAGGCTAAGAAACTGAAACATTTCGTCCAAGTGCGTCCTAAACATGCTCATTCGGATCTAGATCTGGGAATCAGGCCATTGTATGCGATTTATATCCAGTTTCAATATTTTCCTTTGAAAGTTCAGAACAATATGATAAATCTGTTTCAAATATAAATCGCTTTTACTTCGAGGTTGCACGAATATTTGATTTCTCAGGACCTAATCACTTTAAATTTAACTGTGGAGGTATAAAATTTCCCTATCCATTAGCATCATGAGTCTCGAAAAACTACTGAATTAGTAGAAATCTCGGAATTCTTTTTTCCTAAAATATGAGCTTCAGACGTTTTTGTCAAGCTTTTTTCTATCTATCGTTTTCTTAAACATTTGACACGTGCAGGTTAAGCCTCAAACTACGATGGTTGACCAATATATGAAGATTTGAATATAATTAAAAACCCATCTAAAGTTAGGAAATAATTTCTAAATCATATCAAAAGAGCTCAATAAAATTGCATTGCAAATCCTTTAAGCATTTATTTTAAATTATGTTACAACATCCAAAGACTGTAGCTTTTCCTTACTCTATATCTCCTTACTCTATAAACTTTCTAATTAAGTCTCCTGTGTATCAGTCACTGAATTCGTAAACATAATGTTAATCCTATGGAATTTCTACTTTCCTCGATAAATCTAAGCAAACTGTATTTATTTAAATGCAGTCAAGGTCATCCCAAAGAGAAAAAATAATGGTCTCTATGGAATTACATTTTTCCATGATTTTTGGAAATATTCTTAAATCTACTGTAATTGCTCATTTGTGATACTTCAGATCCTTACAAAACTTCGTAAATATTTTTAAAAGTCTATGGAAAATAAGTTTCGCTGAAGCATACAATATTTTGGCAGCATTCAAACAAATAGACTGAGTCTAGATTTCAGGAGGAAAACAGAAATGCATCGGATTAATATTAAAACAAAAATTCAACATTTGTGTTACAAGAATGTATTCAATGCTGTTATTTTTTATGTAAGAATTATTTCTAAGTTTTCAATTAAAGTGGAAAGCATCTTCCTCTTACATTTATTATTACATCATTTATTATTTTATTTTTGAACTATTATTTCACATTTAGTTCTTAAAGTATCATGTATAAATCTATTCTTCTGTTTGCAAAAGAAAACTATTATTGAAGTATTATGCTCCTAAATTATTTTACTATTCATATATTTTATTTGTTACTACATATATATGTGCGTGCGGGCGTGCGTGCGTGATGGTTCGAAGTAAGCGTCGGTACCTTTTCGTAAAAAAGCAGTTTTATTCAGCCAGTGATCGACACATCATAGCAGTGAGACAAACCAACGTGAAGTGTCCCAAGTTTTAATTGGATTGTATATTTATTTCCAGAACTTTTAAATTATCACTATTCAGTTTAGGTTTCGATTGGAGAGTAAAACGTAGCAACGTATATGCGAAAACTATAAAAAATTAGGAGCTGGATTGGAACTGTTATGTTTGGAATACCTTTTCTGAGAAATTATTAGCTGTTTAAACATAAGACTAGAATATGTACGAGAGGAATCTAAATGTTAGGTGGAAAATAGAATTTTGTTTAGGTAATAATTATTTGACTTGATTTATCCCATAATGTTCACCATAATCAGCTGTGAATTTCCCTATTCAAAAATGTATATTTAACTGATGAATATTATTTTCCATGAAACATTTAACACGTAGGCGTAATACGTTATCTTTAAGATCTGCTAAGAAATTTCTATGGTATCATTACTGTTTACATGCTTGAGGCATCTACCAAATTAGAAGCTGCGTAAATTCGGATATATGGAGCAAACAAACAAATTAGCTAAAATATGCCAGTTAATGATTAGTTTATCAAAATTAATTATTCCTTAACCCTTTTTTATGACAATTAGCCATTCATTCAGTGACACCAACGAATCGCTAACTGTTATAAATAGAAATACATAACACACAAGGCTCATAACATTAAGAACTGAATATGCTATACCAATCACAAAATAACTTTTCAAAGCAAAGCGGTTTATTTATAATAAATAACGAAAATATGTCCCAATTTTTTTTTGTTATGAGGCATTCAAACGATATCAAAAGTTCATTCTGGTTTGTTGATGATATTGCCATCACATTTATGCCAGCAATTGTCCCATGATCATAGAAAACACGTTTTCTTGTCTGAAATATGTTTTTCATTCATTACTTTCTAATTTCTAATGGAATAAGTCATTACAATATTAAGATTTGCCCTATTTTAGAAAGCATTCTTTGTCAAGACAGTCTAAAGTACATTTTGAACTGTTTAAGTTCTGCGGCAGAGGTTCGATTTAATGTTTTTAGAATATGCTAAATATTTTTTATTTATATGTCATTTTAAATCTTTTATATTTCTCAATTTAGTCTTTACATTTTAAGCCAATTATGTTGACAAATATTTGACCAGTTTGGGATGACATTTTCAATAAAGTTACTCTTTGAAATTCTTGGAATTATTTGTGATGTGGTCCCAACTGAAACTAGTATACCAATGGCTATTTCATTCGCAATACTTAAACACAAAATTAAACTTAAAACTCTTAAAAAGATAATTCAAATAACTTTAAAATATGATATTATCTTACCAATAAAAAGTTACATGCCTAGCAGGAGAGATAAATACGTTTCTTCATGGGACTAGAAATTTCGTTTTAAGCATATCTCCTTCCAAAAATTTAATTAATTGAATAATGAAAATTTTGAGCAATATTGTTTTAGCAGAATTTGAGATAGATTCTTTATTAACAATTTTTATATATTATATGTTTATATATATATATATATATATATATATATATATAATCCTTCTTCTGTCTTGATAAAAGCATCTTAAAAATATGTTACTACAGTCCTATTGAGCCAATATCAATGTAAAAATCATTGTCTCAAAGTAGGATACGATTTTCAAAAATTAAAATCGAACATATATTACAGAGAGAGACAGCGAGAAAAATATAAAAAATTTCAACATTAGGAATTATGTATTTATATCTTAAATAAGTTTAATGTATAATGATGGGAATTGCAATAAAAAAAATTAACTGAGGTAATTAAAATCCTTTCAATGTATCTTACTGCACTTTTTGCAACGTTTCTCAAGCCTTAGCATTTATTTTATTTTCTATTATAGAGAGTGTTTTCCTATATGTATTATAGAAAATACTATACTTAGAAGCATCATGGCACCTCTTGGAGAAGGACCTTGTGGTTTTGAACAATAGTTAAATGATGAGGATAACAACTGACTTGGCATCGCACTCTTAACTTCCACGTCATGCCAATGTGAAGACTTTGAACCCAACCAGAGATTTAACATTTATTATATGTATATATAATAAATGTTATATATTATATATATATATTATATATATATATATATTATATATATATTATATATTATATATATTATATATTATACATATTATATATTATATATATATATAATAAATGTAAGGCTATATATATATATATATATACATATATATATATAGCCTCGCTACACGACGGCTCTTTAGTGGCACAACAGAAATCAAACCATGAACTCGGCTAAGATGACCACCCAGTTTTTTGAACAATTTTTCCTTATACCATTAAAATTTGAATTAGACTAATTATACTATGTGCTTTATTTTATTTTTACTACATTGCTATATATATAAAGAGGGGATTAGACATGTTTAAAGGGTCGTTTACTTGAAAGTCTTATATTAAACCTCTTACCACACGACATACACTTCATATTAGACCCATTACCCCCTTCACAGAACTCTTAAATTTTGTCATTCTAGTGTGTAATAAAATGAGTATGCGTGGTTAGAAGCCTGGTGTTTCGAGTGTCTCATATTAAACCTTCCCCTCTCATACACTTTTCATTACAGAAACTTTTTAAATTTGTCGTTTGATAATTAACTCTGTAAGAAATTTAGACAGCCTTTAAGTTTCTCAAAGGTATACATATGCATTAAATTTTTAATTCTTCCCCGAAATGTTAAAATCTTTAAGAATACATTTTTTCGCGTAAGTTGATGTATAAATATAAAATTTTTATATTACCGTAGCAATTGATCATTATGTTCAACCAGTTTATTTATATTTTATATATTACAGAAACGTAATGGAATTTTTTCGGAGTGATAAATTTTTATATTTCTAACGAAGAAGGTTAATTGTCTACGTAAACAAACTTCGAATATTTTTTAGAGATCTGACACGTAAGTAACTTAGACAACATGTAAGAATTTTGAGACTTAATTAAATATTTCGAGTGAATGGCGAGAGATTTTCTCATAATTAATAAAGAGACCAGAAAAGAAATTTACTTTAAAAATAATTCGCGTTCGAAACTTTGAAGAAAGAAAACAAAATTCTTCTGATGTTTAAAAGTAAATTGGTTTGTATCTAGACGATTTGCGCTTCAAATCAACTTTCTTTGCTGATTATTGGTTGAAGACAATTATACTTTTTTTATATGATCGAAACATGCAAATGTGTGTGTGAAAAATATTATTCTAAAAGAATTGATTGGATACAAGATTGAAACACTTTTTAGAGATTTTCTTAATTACTCTCAATTTTATTTCAATTTATTTTAGCATTTTTCAGGAGTAAATAATCAATTAAAAATAAGATCTGGATTCACAATAGAGCATACATTTTGCATATAATCCTTTAATTACCTTTAAAAATTTATATAAAAAATATTTAAATAAACATGTATAGAGACTATTTTTGTAACAAAAAAGTTCTACATTATTATCCATTACAGTAGGAATAAACTGCTTTACTCTTGTGGTAATTAATGTCAGATAACTCTAGGTAATTGAACCAACATTTTACAAGTTTCGTTCTATGGCAAGATATTCCAAGGCAATGTTGGATTGCCTTGGAATATCTCATATCAATATTTTAAAATTAAGTATAGTTTTTGAAAGATTATTCACCAGTCATTAGGAAAATTGATTCACTTACATAATTCTGTTTTAATTACGTCACTAATTAAGTTTGTAGGAAATATATATGAATTTCAAACTTTGAATTTAAATTTTCTGAGCCTGATTTATCCAATATTTTAGAATTTAATCAGTAAAATAGCAAATTTTGATTCATTTCTTATTATCTGAGTGCGTTTCCTCCTGTATTCTAATTACGATTTAACTGTATAACTACATTTCAATTCTTAACCAACTACTATTTAGTATCCTTACTTGCTAACTAAATTGTGGATTAGCTTTGTACAAGAAATGTAAATTGGTTTACTGATAAGGGATCTCGTAATTTCGAACCACGATCAGATGTATTGGATAATATATAAATTAGTAAAGTTTTTCATTATCTCCATACCCAAGCTTATTACTGATTTCCCCAGCAGCATCCTCTAGAAGACTAATTCGTCACTTAACGGCTTAATCAAAAAATCAAATTCTCAACGAAATTATAGTAACTCTCTTTATATGACATTACAAAGTTCAATGAATTCTAATGAGCAATTTCATGAATATTTCAAATAAACTACTTTACAACATCAAAAGCAAAACATTTTCTTTTAATTATTTTACATTTGAAGGATTTAAAGAACTTAATATAAATAAATAGCTTTTAATAACTTGATAGCACAGTCGCAAATGGAGGAATGAATGCTTGCGATACAGCTCGAAATTTTCTTTATACCATCAAAGAGTCTTACTCACTAATGAAAATTGTTGCACAACAAACACGGATGAGCTTCAGATCTCTCAAATGCATTGTGTTGAAGTCTAGAGTGTGAGACAAACCTCGTGATTCGTCTTCGTCATCTTTGGCTCAGAAATTTTAAAGTTCACTTTTAATATTCCTTTGTCTTGCTCTAACTAGACAATGGAAGTTGCTTAACACAAATAAATTAAACAATTAATAAATATCTCACTTGTATAACCTTATACAGGGAACAATCGTGGCATGTTCTAATAACAGAAGTACAACTTCATTTTTAAATAGATTTTCCCATGAAATATTTAAAAGGGGGGTTCATAGGGAGGTTTTTTATGAAAAATATCTGACCTGTGCAAGAAGTCTATGTTAACAATTTTTTGTTGTTTATTAATTTATTTTTAAGGATAGTAAAATTAATTTTACATGAACTATTAGAGTAGTCCTTTGTAGTATTAAAATATATTACTATTTATTTTTTCAAATAAAAGAAGTGAAGAATAATTTTGTTTTTTCATAACCTTAACATATCATCATCTTGCCCCAGTACTGGGGCAAGATGACAACACTGAAAAAGGTTGAACATTTTTTATCTTTTGAATATGTTACATGGTTTAACAAATTATAACTGTGTTTTACATCTTACAAAGTATCAAACTAAGTGTAATGCCTTTTAACGTAATGTTTAGTTGTGCATCTAACAACAGTCACAAGTAAACATGTCATTTTCATAATCAGAACATTCCTCATGCCACCACTCTTGGCATTTACAGCACTGGATCCATTCTTCTGCTGGAGGGTGACAATATTCCTCTTCACAAGCAGGACATCTTATAACACTGTCTTTTGAAGTTGATACAACTGGAATGTTTGGCGTGAATTTTATAGACTAAGGCCTACAGGAACTTAGTTTGAGTTTTTTTACTCCCTTTTTAGCTTCACGAGATTCGTTTCTCTGTGTTTCTTAAAACTTCCTGTTTTTCTTTCTGCTTTTCCCTTTGTTCTAACATTTCTTTGATGGGTGTGCTTCTAAGAATGCTTGAGCTCAGTTTTTTGCTTTTGCTTTTTTTTCCCCTCACATTATGTTGCTTTAGGCAATGGTTTGAAATTTTAAAAAAAACACTAACAGGTTCTTCTTAGGTGCATTGAAATCAGCATGTGTCATAAGTTCTGGTTCTACTGGAGGGTTTATATGTTGGTTTTCTATTACTAGTTTCTGAGGATTAGCACTATTATACTCAGTTTTATCGCCAACAGCATCATGGTCAGTAGTTTTTGCCGCAGCATAGTCATGTTCGCTAAACACAAGAGAATTATAAGGCTCAATACCACATTCTTTAAACCTTTTCAATGGCATTTCCAATTGTAGCTACTTTAAAGTAAGTGGTGCTCAAAAGCTCACCAATATTTTTGTCTGTGATAGTTTGCTCTGGATGAATGACCATAAAGTTTTCACATGCTCGGCTATAGTAGGTTTTTAATTGGTCAAAAAATGACACAACAAGGGGCTGGAGATGATATGATGTGTGGGGTGGCAACCTAACCATGATAGTATTTTTCGCTCTGCAATAGAAATAACCTGCAAAGAGAGTTATATGAGTTTTGTGATTGCCAATAATCAACAGAGAAGGAGATCCTTTGCTTGGTTTCACATGAAGATAAAAAGTTCTTCAAAAAGAGGAAAAAAAGGTGCTCTCATTGTTCCAGCCTTATCACACTATAGTGGCCTACAGTTCCTTGTGTGGCTCTTTCTATAAGTTCTGGAAGCATTCGTTTTCTCACAAAAAAAAGCCAGTAGCTCTAATGCAACAAATTCAGCAAATTCTTGTTGCATTCCTTCTTCTTTGGGGGGGCTTAGCGGATGGCAAAAATGTCTTCCTCTGGTCGCCCCTTTCGAACGAAACCTTCTCCGAACCGATGAGAAGCCTTAGCCCCAGAAGAGATAGAAGCGCAAGGTCGCGTGGACAAACACACAGACAAACAGGTGTTTACAGGATTTAATAGAATTAACAAAATAGTTAGTTTAAAGAATTCCGAAACACGGGGTAATATGTCGAGCTCGTCATCTTGCCCCGGACTGACTGTTTAAAAATATTCGTTCTCATTTCCATGAAGGAAGGCAATTAATTGACATTCATTCATGGTAATAGATAGTTTTTAAACCAAGTTACTCATAATTATTAAAAAGAAGCGATATATCTTACCTGTATCTGTATCTGTAGCAGATCTTATTTACACATGCATAAAATTTATATCGTGGCAGCGGAAAACAATCAAAGCTTTGCAACTAACACAAAAACGGCGATTTCAGCGTCTCTATACTATTGCTTAAAGAGCGACCAAAAGGAGAGCCAGTAGTGTTGGTTTGATGCTGCTACCTAGTGGAATTTGGAAAAATTAAGACATTCGTCATCTTGCCCCGGTCTCCCCTACGTGGTAATGGAAGGTTACAATTTTCAGACTTCTTTCCGTCAAAAGACCGATGCAAAAAATAAGTATTGTTACTTCAAAAATAATTGAATATTTTCTGCCTCTATGCTCTTCACTGGCACTGTGTACAGTTTAGGGGAAAGCACAAGTGTTACTGATATCATCTGATAGGTACGACAAGGTACGACACCAATAACCCACTACCATTCTCTATTGCAGAAAGCCCATTTTACTTGTTTTTAAAAATGCTATGATCCATGAGATGACATGACAATGGTTTAGGATTAAAGCTAAAGCAAGAGTGGTACATTTTAGCAATGCTATAAACTCTTGAATAAATAAGAAAAATATTATGTGAATAGTAACTAAGGTATTATTTGTAAAAGTCACAGCTAAAAGTATTCAGCTTCACTATTGACAAAAATATAAAGGTTGTATTTATACAAATTGAGCGCGAAACGCTTTTGTCCTGAAAATCAATGGGCCCTTAGTGCTTCTTTGACATACATCTTAAATATGTTCTTTAAAAACGGTTTATAAAATCAAGTTTGTTTCCTAAATGATATTTCTGTCCAAATTGAATTCTTATGAGTATTTAAAAAATATTCACTTTGTTCTCAAAACAAGCGCAAAGTGAAACCATACTAATTACCATGATACGAAATGTGCTGGAGGAAATACCTTTCGCGTAAGAGAGACATTTTGAAAATCTGTCATCTCGACATTGGCCTGATAATGAGGAGAAAGAGATGTTTGTGGACTTTCCTTTCGCAGACAATTTTGACCGGCGCCAGAACGTAATTTTTATGAGGCCAGAAGGGACACATTACACAGAGGCAAGATAACGCATTAAAAAAATTCTATCGAGATTACCTTTTTATTTGTTCAGCGGGAATTAAACCACCTCGGGCGAGGTGGAGAATTGTTATCTTTAAATACGACGCTCTAGAAAAATGTTATTTTTAGCCAACCTTAAATAAAGCTTATTCACTTTTAAAAGCTCTCCACTATCCACGCAAGCACAAATTTGTCGTCGATTAACGAGCCCAACTTCGGGAGGAAAGCGCTAGCATTATGATGGCGTTTGAATGACTCATAAATCTAATTACAGCTTCAGGGCGGAGAGTTTCAAATATGCATTAACAACAACTTACGATGCTAATGTAAAATCTCTTTCATTTGCTGCTTTATTATCTTTCCCAGGGGTTCCAACGTTTAAAGGAAAAGACGAGATGAAACACACTTTTATCCATCCGTCTTATCGTCCAAAGGAAGGGCTGATTGGGATCTGAAGCGAGTTCTTTTCATTCTGACGTTATTGATGACGAATTAACGAAATAAAATTTTTATCAAACGGGTCGCATTATCAAAGGTGGATTATGCAAAATTTCTCAGATCGGAATTGATAGCGAATTTAGACATTCCGTTCTTTTCCCCAAAGGTATTTTGGTGTGCTTTCCTTGAGACGAAAAATTGAGAGGATAACAATGGAAGATTAAACATAGGTTTGAATTTTCCATTCAATTGCCCCATTTCCACAAAAGCAGCAAAAAAAAATATTTTCTTTTATAAGTTTCGCATTTAATAGTGTTTGAGAAAGACGTTACAAAAGTTCATAATGATAAAAATGAACAAAAAAACTTGTCAGCCACAAAAGCTGTTAACGAAATCAACAAAAATATTACAAATAAATGAAACATACTGTGTTTAAATAAATTATAAAACCACTTGTCTAAAAACAAATGATTATGAAAATTATTATGATATCAGTCACACCCTCAATCTCAAATACTCTGTTTTTCACTGAAATGACCAAGTTGTTAAATTCAATTTCGGAAATATTGTGTCATTCTTTTACAATGGCTATACTTTCAGTTTTTTGCAGATATTAAGCATAAACTTTGTGGCATAATATACGCTAAGGAATTTCCATAAGGCTCAAGTCCGGACTTGGATTTTCTCACAGTGAAACATTAACTTATTTATTTTTAAATCATTCCTGAGTGGATTTCACTGATCTCTTCTGAAATAACCAGTTAGCTAAATATAAAGCTCAAATGGTATCAGGTGATCATGTTGCATAGCTTGATATTGGGTGAAGTCCATACGTCCCGAAATTCGCTGTAAATCGTACAATTCATTATGATTAAAAGTATGCCAAATCATTACAGATCATCCTTCCATTTGTTGTGTTTTGCACTTTCTTTATTTTCACAAATTTTGTGTAAGTATTTGTTTTAATGCTTTTCGAATCTGTAAAATGTGATTATTCTTTGGCTGAAATATTTTAACATTTCAAAAATTGAAAGTCTTTTTTAGTTGGTAGTTGAACAATTAGTTGATTTTCCCATACTATCAAAACTTGTTTCCATCTAGATCATTTAATTTTGTGTTTGAGTTATTTTTTTCTAATTATGACAACGTGAGTGTGGCAGTTTTAAAACACTTCATTAGCCTTCTCTTTTCGATTTACCAACACCATAACAAAATAAAATTTTCTCATTTAGAGCTCAAATAACTCTTCAATTAGTGGAATCTTAAAATTGCCGGGACGCTTGTGTTCTGCGACGCCGGGTTCTATTAAGGGCAGTGCTGTTGAGTTCGCTGCTAAGGCCATGAATTTCTCCTGATAAAGGCGGCGTTAAAACGAGCTGGGAAATGCTGGTACGCAGGTGTTGGTAAGGCTGTTTGAGAGACTGGTGGAATACAGAAGCTTGTAGCAATGTCTCTGTATGTTAGTGTTGTTGTCTCTTCGAGTTTCCTGGCGATTCAAGAGTCTCCTTAAAGGTGGAATACGTCCCGCCCACGAAAGTGATGATGATGTAGAGGTATCTTCTGTTTTTTTTTTTTTTAACGGAAAAAAAAAAAAAAAAAAAAAAAAAAAAAAAAAAAAAAAAAAAAAAAAAAAAAAAAAAAAAAAAAAAAGTCCGCCACGAAAGTGACTCGTGATGTAGAGTCACTTCTGTTTGGACGTATTCGGGAAAACCATTCTACTATTGGGCCAAGTCCCCCTCACGTGGTGTACTTTAAAGCCGGTGGCTGGCGTGGAAACTGTGCCAGTTACCTTACTGTCGGCAACATCAAGGGAGGTCAGGGGTTAACTTCCCTTAGGACATAAGCACCAGGATGTCCAGTCTGGGATACTTTCCCACGTGAAACTGTTTGACCGTTGAGACGTCACTCGTTCCCAACGGGCAATGGGTCCTCTAGTGAAGACCACCGCAAAATAAATCGTAGATCGTAAACCTACGCCTTTACTTCTCATGATGATTTCGTGAAATGTCAACTTTATAATGATCCTACTGTAAGGTATAACATGCTAATTTTCTCAGATAGTTTTATAATTTCTTTTAACAGGCACACATCTTACTTATTTTTTTAGAACGAATAGATTTTTTAATAAAAGTTTAAGTTTATTTTTAAAGTTGCTTTTAATGCGCAAAATGTTTTACAATCAATTTTTAGATATCCGACTGGGTTTGGAGACAATTTTCTAAAATATGACTTAAATAATTATTTAATTGTTGTTCATTAAGCAAGTACGTGTTGCAAAACTATAAAAATACAGCAAAAAGAGTTTTTTGAAAAATTATTTTTGAAAATATTGAGAAATTTGTTCCAAAATATTACAAAAATTTGCACTTTTGCTAACAACTCTAAAAAGTATATAGTACAAAAACAAATAAAATTTTTGCAGGAATGCAACTCTTCAATGTTTAACAATGCTGTCTATGAAAAAAAAAAGCTCAAGTTTTACAATAAAATTATGAAATACAGGTGTGCGACATAAAAAACACACACAGAATTTTTTTGGAAAAAAAAACATTTTTTCCATATAAAATTACGCATTAAAAAATAACTTTATTGAAAAATTATCCTTAGCTTTTAGAAGAAAGCATTCATTATAATACAAAAAACACACTCAAAAAATATTTCAATTACTTTAAGAAATATTACTTTTACCGTTAACCGTTATGTACAAAAATAACATTCTTCAGAAAATGCAAAACGAAGTTTATATTTGCAACAAAACTTTTTAAAGATTTAGGAAGGTATTAAAACTCTCCAGGTTTGTATCTGGTGCCTTACTGAACCTCAATACCTCAAACTTTTACATTTGTGAAGGGCCTTTCTTTTTTTACGAGGCACTTTCTTATCTGGTTTAGAATGCCTCGTTGAATCAACAATTCTCGTATTGTCGAGGTACCAAAAATATCCCTTCATTTCAGGCCTTAATTTCATTCCTAACTTTTCAAGTAAAGGTAATAGACCAGCGAACCCAGAATTAAAAAGTATTATTGGAATATAAATCCCTAAGGAGTGTGTTTATAGCTCAACACACAAAAGTCTCTTTTGGGATTATACTCCCCACGACAATGTTAAAACTTTCATTGCAGTTCTGAGTTTTCCCGTGAAGACATTTTCTTAGGAGATTTTGATGGCAAAGATCCATATAAGTCTTTTTAATAGAATTTATAACTGAATTTGGAAGATCCGTTGAACTAATATAACTAATTTCCGTATCCAACACTTTGCCAGTGTCAATGGATATAACTGTTGCACAGCCATTTAAAGTGAAATAGCCTCGTCGTTGCCACGTTCTATCCACTGACACACCACAGCTGATCACTTTGTTTTTATTGGGCTTTACTTCCCTCGCTTCTCTCTCTTTCGCAGTCCTTAGCATATTAGCAACGAGTGATACACGTTCTAAAATGGATTTCTCTTGCAGTCGAAAATAGAACTTTGAAAGGAATGGAAGACTAAGTGTCGAACACAATTTTTTCTTGTGGTATATCCTTTGCCCACAAGTCTTAAGCCAAGAACAAAACACATATTAATAATGTTGCTCTTGCCAACTTTTTCAGAAGTAGAAAAGCCTTTTGTAAAAGAATATTTGCTACATTTTAATGAGAAATTGGAACGCAGGCCAAATCTTGAATCCTCAATGAGCAGTAATCCAGTTGAATAACAAGAAGGACAGCATAATATGGAAAAAACAGGCATTAAACTTTTTAAATTAATAATGCAGTTTCCCCAGCATTCTTCAGCATTATTATTATTAGAAACATCTGTACCTAAAAGGAAGCTACTCTCTTTCAGTTTGGTCGCACTTGCACTGGAACTCGAAGACTCCAACTCACGATTGCGAGTATAACGATTTCCATGAATCTTCATTTTTACCTCCCTGATCTTGTTTTTGGTATGACAATTTTAATTTAATAAAAAAACTATAACTCTCTATATAAAAGAATGAATAAAAAGATCTAAAGAGCTCTAATTAAAACGTATTTGACAAAAAGATAGCAACTCGTTCGAATCAAAATAAACATTGCAATCATTTAACTGTTACCAAATTGAAAGCGAAATATATCTATTAAAACATTTATAAAGGGAAAAATAAAGTTTACTTAACACGAAAATAATTCACTAAAATATTTTAAATGAATACAAATCGTATTTTGCGGTTGAAAATCAACCGAAAACTCAAACTTCCGGTTTCGGATTTCAATTTCAGGTTTCGATTTGGGCTTACTGCCCCAAACAAAAACAGCTATAACTTTGAAACGAACCTACTTCCCTTCTACCCTGTGACCCAGCTAAAAGTGTGGAAGGAAGTGAAGGATGATTCGACATGATAATTTTCAATTATTTTATTTATCACTTTTATCGACTCAAACACAAATCAATTTAACACTATAAATAGGATGATCCAGTCAGACAACAGAGCGAATGGACGAGAGTCGCGTTTGAGGAGAATACATTTAATAACCAATTTATAATAATGTTTCTTCCCTAATATTACTTTACTCAGTAGATATGAACTTAATGTCCACTTAACGACTTTAAAACTTTAAATATCAAAGTAATATGAAGGTTACAGTACCTGAACTTAGGCAGTCTTCTAATCAATTCAATCTATTATAAGACTTCTTGACTATAATCTTTTACAAGGACTTTCTAACTATTTATGGTAATTTTCACCTTGTATCTTTCTTGTCACCTCTAGTTAACTAAACTTCTAACCTTCTAACTTTCTGTTATCTAATGTCTTTACTTCTAACTCACTAACTCCCTTAACTCGCTCACTACAAATATATGTAATAAACTTACTTTGCATATCACGTTTCCTTCTTAGGAGAAGATTAGTGAATTTTGCTAGCCCCAAGGAATACCCAAGAGGATTATTAGTAGGAGGTCACGTATAGATCCGTCACAACTTTTTTTTCTATTTGACACAGAGTTAAAAATAAGATATGCTTAGAAAGCTTATTAAACAGGCTACAAAAATAGACTAAAAAATTAATTTCGATTTTTTGAAAAAAATGATTTTAAACCAGTCGGATACCTTAAAAACAGACGCTTAAAATTAATGTATTATGCCTTCTCCATTAATTCCACAATTTGTTAGTGGTTTTACACGCACTGTAGAACCATAAAACGCACAGAGAATGCGCAATAAACAATTTTGAGCTGGAGTATTGCTACGCTCAATTGCTATAAATGCACAATTTGTTGGTGACAAAGAGGGATTTCATCTTCCAGAATCATAGATTAAGCTGACATTTAATACGGAATTTCAGCTTCTAATTTTCAGTTAATCCTTATAATTTGCTGCACTTTTCACGATTATTTTGGTTATCTTCAGTGGAGCAATATTTTGCATTCATTATCATATTATGACTGTCTAAAATGATAAAATACGCAAGTTTTTAAAAAAATTCCAGTGCTTTTACATGCCATTTAGAAACTGACAATGAATAAAGGGTGTATAAAAATTTATTTTTAATGTGAATAAGATGCTGAGAATTGAACAAAGAATGACCAAGGAACAAAATGATTTTTCAGCTGTTTGAATTATTATTCACTGTGACAGAAGTCTCGAGTGTATTGAACAAAACACATGTTAAAGTTAAGTTAAATTACATTATTACTTTTTAACAAAAATCATCGCCTATATGTTAAGATATTTGAGACTTCTACAGCAAGTTGATAAAATATTTTGTAGGAGTTAGTTAATAAGAAAAAATAATTGTACTTATTCTAAAAAATCTATATTTCCTCAACAGCATTTTGAAAATATCAGCTAACGTGAATCACTGAATATTTTTTTTAATTTGCATAGGATTTTTCAAATTATTATTGCAATAATAAGATTTAATTTTTTTAGCATTTCATTGGTTATTGAAATAATTAACCAACACACAAATTATTTAGAATTAAATCTTAATCAAAAATCATAGTCTTGAATGTGTTAAAACATATGATTCAAAATTTTTGATAGAATAAATTTGCATTTACGCTGCAACGTAGATGTATTCCCCGATTATAAAATAGTTATATTTACTTTTTCATATTTCATCAAAATTAGAACTTTAAAAAAAATTTCTTATTTACAATATTTAAATTTGATAAATATTCTCTTTCAATAGTATTCAATGTGGTCGCGGTAGCCAAGTGGTCAAGGTATCGGATCATGGCTGGCGTGTCATGAGTTCGAGCCCAGTACCACTGAAGACCCGCCCTGTAGGGGAGCGATGCACGTTAAATCTGTCGAGAGCTCAAACGTCCTCTCGTTGGTGTGGTAATTAGTAGAGGGGGTGCCAGCTTGCGTGTCGTCCTCGTCACTAGACCTTGGTTCAAAATGAATGGGTCCGTCGCCAAAAGCTCTCGTGTAGCTAAACAGTGTGACTTTAATATTCATTCCCTCAACAGTGTTGTTATTAAAATTAGTAACCTTTATTATGTTCAAAAAGGTTTGAATTTCCAAAGTTTTTACATTCAATATTGTCCATTTATGTTGAAATATAAGAATATGTTTGAAAAATGTCTCAAATTTAAATTATATTTTTTAGCATAATTTGTAACATACATATTTTCATGTTGCTGACATTGTTTGATGCATTTAATGAAAATTTATCAAACAAATTTCAGATGCAAAACGTTGAATAATGCATGAAGAGTAAATAGTGTTACCTTATTAGCAAAACTGTGCATTTTACTTCCAAATCCGACAGTGATAAATTTTTGTAAAATAATTTTTTACACAGCCAAAGTTTTGTTATATTTATTTTTATAAACAGTATGTATATATAAAGATTACTTAAGGATTATACTTATTTTCTTGTTTCAAGAATATCATTCAAATATGGTTATTATAGGAGTTGAGTTTATAAAACTATTTGTTTTAAAAAATATACTAATATATATATATATATATATATATATATATATATCAAAAGCTTATATATATTTATTTTATAATCGAGAAATACATTACCCATTTGCGTTTCTGTTTCTTCATGCAAATGCAAACGCGTTCCATGATCTTATATATATATATATATATATAATACGATGTTTTTTTTAGATGACATAAAAAGATATATACACAAAATCGTAAAGTCAGCAGTGACAGCTCGAAAACACACGAGTAAAGCGTATAACAGAAAAAGCGTTTTTCTTTCATCATTCCAGAGCCCTCAGCTTCTATTTCAATCAAAATGAAGTTAAAGACTGTTTTTTTAATCACAAGATTCTTAATATCAGCACACTAATGGGTCGGCTCCAGTGGATGTTACAATATTTCTGCTTTAACGACTTGGCACTTTTTGAGAACTTAAGTTGCAATCAAAATTATATTCCAGTTAATCGGGTAAATAACAAGAATTAGTGTCACGTATTATCCTTAAGGGCTTTGGACAAAAATTAATTAAAGATAATCACTCTCAAGAGAATTGAAATAAAGAGCCATTATATATATATTTATATTAGTAAATTAAGCACGGTGTGCTTTTTTATATTTTAGAATGCATTCTTTAAGATTTCTTAAAAATTAATTTTAATTATCTTATACTATTTAAAAAATCTACATTACTTACAACTGTATTTCTTAAGTTTTATTTCTGCTCAGTAATATAGTGAAAGGTTTGTACCTTTAAACATTTTTGGAACATAATTGTTCCAATCCTCGTAATTTGCTTATGCGCTTCGGTAAATATCTTATAGCCTTCGCCCTCAGGGGGCTCACCTTCTTTAGGTGAGTACGGGTTTCACAATCCCGAGGTGCCCTAGTGATCTTTTCCTTTTGCCAAGGAGTTTACTGGCTTTGGTAAACACGGGCTTCACGAACCCGGGGTACCCTAGTGATCCTTCTCTATTTTCGACCCTCTTTCTTGTCATTCAATTCATTCTTTCTTTCTCTCTTCCCGTTTAGACCACAGATATTAAAACAAATGTTTGGCACAGTATAGCCGAAATCGGCTCTTGCACCAATAAACCCCAAAATCACTCACTCACTCACTTATAGCCTTCGTGTTGCTTTATAGTGCGTCGCTCTCTCCCACTGGATATCTTGCTTTGTTATTAAATATATTTATATAGGGATCTTGCCCTGATTACAAAAAGTGATTACAAAGTCGATTCAAGAGGGGAACTTTGGTTTCAAGAAAAGAAATCGTCCATTAGTCTGCGTAAATGTTGACGTTGTTATGGGAGCAAAACTTCTGGTGCAAAATCAATAGTGACGGTATTCAATGTTTAAAAAAATTTTAAAGATCTTCTTAGAAACAGCAAGCCTAATGTGAGTGAAGTAACTGTTTAACACGTTCGGCAATCGTTTCAACGGAGTCCTACTAAATCAACTTGTAAAGCATCACGTGAACTTCAAATATCTCAAACAAGTTTGGTAAGAATTTTTCATAAAAGGCTTAGATCGTACGCTTATAAAGTGCGAGACATTTTAAAGAACACTTGGTGGAATCCAGAATACCACTCAGACATTCTCTGAGCTACCTAGGGGGCACACGTTGAAATTTACTGGGGTAAATGGCCTTATAAAAAAATCCTTAATAGTACTTACACTATATCCAAACATACATATATCTAATTATAACCGTTTTAGCACAATAAATATTTTTAATCAGACCTAGAATTTGGGTTCACCCTATAGAATATATTAATAATATTTTTATATAGCTTTCGAAAGTCAAAAGAAAATATTTTCAGCTGACCTGTTCGCAAGGCAAAACAGTGAAAAAATATTCACCCTTCGTGAAATGTAAGCGCACTTCTAACCTGGAGTAATACAGACACGTCTATGTAGGACATCTAGCGATATAGATTATGCTACGGAACAGTGATTCCACAAGAAATTTCCCTGGACGTTTCGTTTTTTCGGAGAGCGAGGAGAAGTCAAATAACTCGAATCTCGAGCAACTTCATCTTGACGCCGGATATGCAGTAGCTTTCCAAAAAAGAAGAAAAAAGTCACTGAGCACCAGAAACTGAGTTGATGTAAATAAATTCTTTCTCCCAAATTCTGCTTTTCATATACGGTTGAAAGGGAATATGTATAAATATTAACAGGAAAGGCACTACAATGTAAATAGGAAAGATATAAGTGTATTGGAAATAGGAAAAGAACAAATTTTTATGTGACTGAGGGTGGTTCGGAAGATGAGATAAAATTAAATGTTTGTCCATCGAACTTTGTCAAATGTAAAGGGGGAAAGTTTCGTATTTTGATATAATATGTAAATTGACAAAGGGACGTATAATATAGTGGATGTTAGAATGGAGGAAATTCATTTATGAAAATGAGGATTTTCTATCACGTTCTTATTTGTATCTCTTATAAGAAATTCGACATTTAAAATTATCAATTTAAAACTTCTGAAATTATCTTAATAATATGCATAATTATCATTTACGTTAATGAGAGAGAGAGTATATAATCATCAGCTGTTCATTTAAATATTCTCAAATTATATCTATTAAGTACTTCGGGAACCTACTATTTGATGAAATTATATTACGGTAGCTGAATAGCAACCTTTGTAATCTATCAATTTTCTCATTAGCAACGTAAATTTACTATTTTTGAATGCTGCTGAAACTCAACAAACATTCATCTCTATGAATAATATCATATAATAACTGTCTTTGAAGAAAAAAAATGTTTTAATATGTAAATTAAATTTTGTGTACCCACTCCATTAGAATTCTTGTCAGAACTAACACTTTTTAAAAAATGAATTCAAAAAACATGTCACAACCCGGAGATTGCAGGTGTAGTTTGGGTCACCGAAGAAACAGACATTGTTATAAAAATAATTACATTTTATATAACTGATCAACTTATGATTAATTCAAGTTTGATAACTGTGGGAGAAATCCTAATTAATTTCCTAACTGAAACTTATAAGATAATCAAATAGACACTTAACTCTTGATCCGAATGTCGGATCTTTCCTTAACTGCTACAGTCCTCTTCAAAACTGCTTCTCTATTATTTCCACTTTTACGAACGGAAGTTCTTTCTTGAATGATAGCGTAAAAACTAACGACTCACTACTAATGACTAACCCTAACATACCCATTACCAGGGTTTAAATTACATTTACATTAGCATAAAATCAAGTTATCTCTACGGAAGGCAGTTTTAAACTCAAACCACAGTTAACGAAAAATTTCCCCTAAGAGGATGAGTTGAAGGACCGCGAAAAGAACCTGTCACAAACAGAGCTAGCTTAGTTATATGAAAGCATGAGAATGTAATACTACGGCAGTTTTATTCGTCACTTCCTAGGATTTTGAGCACATTGGTAAATCGAAATTTAAAGATTCCAAAATAAATTTGCCAAATAAATTTAAAGTTGCTAAAATGTCAATGATCTTTTATAGAATCAGCTATGACACAAAGAGTATTTTAACTAATTAAATAGATATAATCTGACTGATATAAAATAAATACTAAAACTATTTCTGTGAATATTAAACTGTAAACTCTAATACAATTTTAAAACGTTTTTATGCGAGAAAATCCTTAAAATGAGATATTAACTAACAAATTGACCTTTAATGATAAGTTTTGGTTAATGTTATGTATAAATTTTAGTACAGTTGGGAGACTTTAAAAGCCAGACTTCAGAAATGAGCTTTTTATTAATCTCTGCATTAGGTTAGAGATGCACACAAATACAGAATTCTTAGACGTATAAATATTGCACATTTTTTTTCAAATACAAAAACATATTTTTGATTGTAAATGTAGTTTAAATGAAATTTAAAAAAAAATATTTTTAAGTAAAATTGTTAATAATTTACAATATACTTATAAAAACAGTTACTGTTGTTCTTTTTGCAGCCAATTCCCCCTCCCCATTCCCATAAAAGTGAAATTGTAAACTTTTATTTCAAATTTATATGATGCACGTATTTTATGGCCTTGAAATCCACATCATTTTTAAATTACTGTGTTAAAGATTTCCTGTTATAGAGATGTGTTATAGGTTTTATGAAACAATTATGTGCGTCATTTTATTTATGAAGCAGTGAAACTTATTTTGACCAAGTGCCAATGACAAAACGTAATGAAAAATTTGAGGTATCCTATTGCTTATATGTCAACACTTCTCTTCCATTCATCATTTAATGTTAACTTGTAGCATTTTATTCAAATGGAAAATTCCAGAGTAAATTACCTATTCCCTTGCAGTATCATTGTTCTTCTCAGCACTTAAATAAAGTAACATTAATTTTCTAATAACTATTATTTTACCACTATTCACATGATTTAAATATATACATACACATGGTTAATATCATGTGTACTCTAATTTACAACATTTTATGAATATTTCATGTTTTATGTCAGAAATTGTATTAGTGTTTACCTCTATAGGAGAAATGAATAGTGAAAAATAATGCTATCTGTTTTACTACATTTGGTTTTTAATTGGAAGTGTTTTTATGACGGATATATATGTTTCTCTTAAGATAAACATAAAGTACTCTCTCCGGATAAACACAAAGTATTTCTTTTTCTGTTTTCAAATTTAGAGCTTTTTTTTTATTTTCTCTTCAAAATATATCCACTGGGTTTGACCACATTATCTAAACAAAATAGCTAAATGGTTAACAGCTTCAAACAATGCAAATAAATAAATGATTCCCATGCGACATTCGGTAATTCTGATGCTTAGTAACACATCTATTTTTCAACAGTTATTTGAAGAAACCAAATTGTTTCATGCCCATGCTACAACTTCTTTAAGTTCAAAGCCTTCTGTGTGTAGATACTGTTACGCTATTGGAGAATTTCGTAGTGTATCTTCCCTCTGAGTTCATAAATAGCCACTCTTGTATCTCTAAAACAGCTGGAGAAAGGGAAGAAAGGATTGTTTATTTTTTGTGGAGGGTGAGAAAAATTTAATAATTTTCTGTAACAAATAAGTTGATGGCACTTTAAGAGCACTGTTTTAAATAGAGGGGTAGAAATGAATTTTCTACATTATCGCTCCCGAGTTAACGTCATCAGACATCAACTCACGAGGTTCTGCCTCTCTTTTTGTTCCAGAGGAAAAAGGAGCAAAGAGGTTGCGCAGTAATTGAAAATAAATGGTTTTACGGGGCCCAAAATCGTTTTGAATTCAGAAAAAAAATAATAAGCTGGCGAAAATGCTTTTCCGTTGAGATAAAAAGTTTAAACGACTAGCGCTGGAATTATCTAGTGCTCAATACTTTTATTTTGCTTTTTTTTTTTTACTTCTTTTGCTTAGTAAAAAACACCATTGAAATTATTCAAGGAATGTTTCATAATTTCTTACTGCGATAGGAGTTTTTTTTAGTCCTTGATGATACAAAATTGGAAACTAAGCGTGAGATAAATAAACATTTTTTACTGAGCTTCGCGGTGAATGGCTTTAATAAACATTCCAGAACACCAACTCTTCTATAATTAAAAACAGATAGCCTAAACTACTGCCTGGAGATTTCAAACAATTCCTATTGATTGAAATCTTTGATTTAATTTTAAAACTTTTAGTTAGCAAAATATAGGGATGTAATAAAATCGGTCATTTCTTCAGATGTTTATACCATTTCTGTTACTTTTATTTCCAGAACAATTTTTTGCTCTTATCTTATTTTTCGCCTGTTGCAATGCCAAAGACAGAAAAAATAGGACTATCTAAACCCATAATGATAAAACAGAGATAATCGAAAGCAAATAATGATGTATGAATATATAATCTACTTTAAATCAAATAAAACTCTACGATAATCGTCTTAGCTTTAAACAGCCATTGAGAAATATGCACTCCCTGTGAGAATCTAGGAAATATTTAATAGAAGTCTGCATAAGGATAGAAAATGGGATTTTAAAATGGTAACGTGAGTGTATATTCAATGAGCATTTGCAGATTTTATTAATAGAAAATTAAGTGAGACTTGGGAGTCAATTTTCACTCCAGCTAATGACAGGAAATGTTCAACACGATAATAATTTTCTGAGACATCTTTCCTCATATTCTTTAATTTTGAACCTGATAAAAGGAGACTAAAATAATTACGAAAACTACCTCTTCAAATAATGTAACAAGACTAGAGAATATTTTATTTAAATTTCGGATTCGCTCGATGCTTTACTGAACAACCCATTGTTCATTATATTTCCTTCCTGGAAGAAAGCCAGTTCAAACTCGATTAGCACTTAGGGAGGTGTTTCGGAAGCGTAGCATTTATTTTAAATGATATCAAAAGACTAAGTGTTAGCTTAAATATGAGAATAATATTTAAGCTGAGTCATTTCTCGTTTAATAGTACTTTTATTCATATATTAATTTTACACCGACGCAAGATTTGAACTCTTTTAATGATTTTAATTCTCCACGGATTTTTCTGTTTCTTCCACAAACAACTCATTCTACCGAGAACTATCTTCGACTATTTAAAATAAATATAATTTTGGATGATATTGACATTGGAAATCAACCCTCATAAGCAGTGTTAAATAAAAAAAAGGAAACTTTCTTTTAAAAACCAATTGTAACTAGAACTTTTAATTTTTCGTCTTGGAAATCATTAGGTCACCATCACTAATATTTCTCCCTTAGTCATGAAATCGAAACATTCCGTCAATTTCATTTGGCCTCCCGCTGCTCACAAAGGTCGTTACGATCATTTACTCATTTTTTATCGCATTTTTGCCTCGTTTCCACCTTTACCGATAGCGGGACGCTACCGAAGCGAGTATCATTAGACCACAGAGTGTGTGTGCTCCCTTTCCTGCCGCGACTAAGATAACTCCACAGAGAGGATCAACTTTTCTCTATCTAGTAACATAGCTCGAGGCCGCTAACCACCGTGTTTTTCCAATAGTCCTCTTCCAAAATCAAAATTGTGCTGATTTCAAATAAAATCTTTGCAGAGCAGAATTTATTAAATTATCAGCCACAACCCCAAAACTTTAAATTAACGCGGAATTTCAACAATTCGATGGAATTCCATATCATTTCACTCGTTATCCAAAGTAGGAATGTTACACATGGATGCAAAATCCAAAAAAATACTTTGAAAATAAACATGTCTTAAATAACATCAGAAGTATGAGCAAGTCTTTATGGGGGAAAAAACATAAAACTGAGTGCAGCTCTCTGAATATAGGCTGTTTTAAATTAAAATAAAATTCGTTACATTTTCTTTTTAAATTAAAGTCATAATTTACTTCATTCCATGATCATTTTTTAATTGTAAAATAAAACGAGTTTAAAGTAAATATCATTAACGAGTTTGGAATTTAATTTGACACATCTTATGATTCGTATATTAGTAAAGAATATTTCAAAGATTTAAGAAAGAATCAATGAATAATTCTATATAATTTAGAACACTTCTGACAATGTGCCAAAATCTAATATGTTTTCCAACTACCAAGAAGTTTCCGATATTTTGTGACATATTTCTTTTTGTACACGCATCTTAGGTATTAGTAAAATGTGTGTATCCGTACTTTTTCGGAGATATTGTTGGATGCTAATAAAAAGGGTACATAATTAATCTTAGTGTGATTTTATCGTTACAACAAATATAACCATTCCATTAGTTAAAAACAAAATTTACAATGAAGTAAAGTTTCAAAATTATCACTAGATTGTTTATCATCTTGAGACTGATAAGCTTTGGTGGATTTGAATTTTTATTTAAAATTACAAAATAAACTATTTTCTCAATTATTAAAAAGACATATAACACTTTAGGGAAATAATATAAAAATTACAAAGGACTTAAGCTGTCAATATATCAAAAATTTCTTGGAATTATAGCTCCTATTGTAAAAGGTAAAAAATAAAGGGTGCAATAAATTGGAAAATAGTAGTACACGATTTCCATAGTAGAAAATGCTAATAGATAATCAATAAGTAAATCTAATTTTCACAAATGTTATATAACACGTGCAAACTAACCAACAATATTGAGAATTAAAATGTATTTGTATATATGAGATCCAGATACATAGTAAAAGATTAACAACACAATGAATGATCAGGAATTTAAGAAATCAATATCAACAATTAATATAATTTTTGGTATCAAAATTGTAAATACAAAAAACATTTATCTCTCAAATCTTTTTAACTTTGACATTAATGACGCTTGTACACCTCTTAATTTATTTCTAAGCATTTTTAAATTAAAGTTTATGTGAATAAACGAATACTTTTTGTACATACAGAGATGCATTTTAAGGTAGCCAAAAATCAAAGCTTATTTTTGCTTAGATCCAAATTATTTGTGCACCTTAAACGATTGCAACCATGAAATATCTATAAATATTTGCGTTTTAAAAAGGCTGGTATTCAATTAATTACAGAAAACTTAGGAGAAAAATGTACAAATTCATCTCTTACATTGAGTAAGTTCTTTTTTCTTTAGCATCATCAAATTTCATGGTGTTAATTAAATATGAAATATGGATAACTACTTGCTTTGTCGCTTGGTAAATCACGTGTATATACACTGTAAATGAAGCAAGGAGTTAAGAAAATATTAATTCTATGTAACTATGTTTATTTCCAGCATCAGTTTTATAATCGTTAAATATCAAAATAAATATCCCTAATAAAATTATACTTGAAAACCTAATTACCCAATCTTTAGAATATTTTGATGACCATCAATGTAAACAAAACATTCATACTGAAAATATTTCTTATAGTGCAGCAATACATGGAACTAAAATAAATAATACTGTTATAAAGACCAGAGGCTAAATAACTAGGATCTAAACTGCTGATGAGCATAAAAAAGACATCCAGAAAACTTGTAGAAATAACCTAAAATTTCTTGATCTAATATATTTCATGTTAGAAATAACATCAAAAGTAAATAAATTCTCACAATGAAATATATAATATGATATTCTAAAATTAAGTTTTCCCAATAAATATATTTGAGTACTTCAAATTAAAAGGTCGAACAAGAATAAATATCATAAAAATTATTAGCTTTGTTAAACTATCATGTTCTAGGTTAAAAATAGTAAAACCCACTAAGATGCACCAAAATGCTTTTAAATGTTCCTATAGAAGAAATTTAGCTTTTAAATCATTTTAAAAAATGGGAGCATGGGTAATAACATAAAATACAATAAAAAATTTAATGAGTACTATGCACGAATTTTGTTAGTAGGGTTTTATGCACGTCAACGACGATACATCCTTTTGCCAAGATGCATTTTTCAATGTAACTTTATAATAACTTCACATGATTGGAAAATTCAAAAAGTACAAAATCGCAATAGAACTGAAGTTCAATACGTATTTCTATATCTCCAACTATGAAAAGTTGAGCTTGGTGCTTGTCTTGGAAGACTCCCCATGTGCGATTGTTTTTGCCTCCCGATGATCTGATGATGAATGGGGCGCAGCGAACAATGTCGCCTGACCCCCAACAGAGGCGATGAATGATTTCCTAAAATCTTTCCCCACTTGTTTTGTTTCCGATGATCGAGCGATCGTGTCTCAAAGGCTTCCCTCGACGTCGTATTAAAAATGTTTAAAGTAATGACGAGACATAATGATTTTCATTTTCATTTATTATCACTGCGTCGATAAAGTTAGAAAATGCCATTAAAAGACTTCTGGAGCATTTTTTACGAGCTCCAAACGCTTTTGTTGACTCGAGGGGAAGCTGAAACATTTTTCGTGTACTTTGATCCACAAACACAATGCTCATTCTCATCTCTTTGACGACAACCCATTAGACGTATTTTTAAGTCGCTTTAAAAGAGCCAACAAAGTTGCCTTTCACATTTTACTAAAGACAAATTCTATTTTATAACTCCATTCTATTTGTTTCTTTTTTTAAATGTCTTGATCGCAGTTTTTCTATTCCGAATGAATAACGCTCCTTTCTTTAACACGGAGGAAGGTTTAGTAGAAATGCTGCTTCCAAATTCTTCTGGCAGCATCTCCATCGAATAGCTACAAGCAAGTCAAAAGATAAGGAAAGAAATGTAATAGAATCGAAATACGTTCAAAATATCGCAAGTCTGAAACGGATTTATTGATATTTAAATGTCTTGAACACTTAGTGCATATAATCGTTACAGTAAATTCGAAGGCAGTTTTTGAAAAGCTCGATTTATTTTATTTATTAACGTTGTAAGAAAGAATGTTTATTTCTCGGAAATTCAACATAAAGGTCAAACAAATATCAGTTTAAAATGTCTACAAGAATATTTGCTGGATAAAAGTTGTATGAAACAAAAAAAAACAGCTGCCATTTTTGCTAATTTTTAAGTAATTGTAAAATGATCCCTAAAACCTTTTAAGTTAAATAAATTAGCTTTTTTTTATTTTCACGAGTCAATTTGAAGTAGATTGAAAGTCTATGATTGTAAATAAACTAGAATTAATTGATTTCAAAATTTCCGAAGAGAGAGAATGTCTTCCTATACTTCTGTTTACACATTTAAACTTCGAAAGAAGCTGTAGAGACTTCTTTTGCAAATTATTAAATCGGATTTTTTTATAAAAGTAAATGTCCATATATGTTTTTGAAGTTTCTTATAACGCCCTACATCTTTAAAAAATGTATAGGATTTATTTTAAATATAAGGGATTGAATATTGTATAGCCACAATTTCTCCATAAACTCAAATCTAAACAAAGCAGGCAAAAGCTGACTCTATCCAAACTAAAAACTGACTTAGTATAAACAGATGATTCCCTACAGTATACATAGAATTTGCGTTTTCGCACAAACAAATAAAAATCAGGACAATTATTTATCATAGTTTGTAAAAAAAAAACAATTAAAATTTATCCAAAGTAATTTACTTGTTTATTGTTTCTCGTTATTGTGATTTAACAATCAATGAAAAATGATCGGCTAATTTCTTTAAATAACCTCTTTGTAATGTCAAATTTCGAGCGAGGGTATATCAAATTCTTAAGTTTTCTTCCATATGTACACGTGTGTTTGATATATATTTCCTCTTATTTACTAGCGTAAAGAGAAATTCATAGGAATAAAGAGTTGAGAACGGAAAAACTATCTCTCTTCTTTTTATTATAGTAACATTTCCCTTTATAAGATATTTTGCAATATACGTATGTATATCTTCTAGAATTAACCGGCATTTTTTTTTATAACAAATATATGTATGACAAGAATATTCAGTTAAAAGTGTTTTTGATTTTTATATTTGCACCCTTTGTTATGATTTTAATTTCTTTTTAGAAGGTTATTTTATTTATAATTGTTAATATTCTTTGTTGAATGGGTTGAAAAGTCTTATTACAGATTCATAAAGGAAAAGAAGGTTATTTTAGTAAGCTTATGTATTTTGAATATCAGCTTAGATCCCCTCCCTATTTTTCATTTCCAGATCTTAAATCACTTTTTTTTTTTTTTTTTTTTTTTTGGTCCTGAAAATCTTATTATCATTGTTTCATTTTTAAAATCTATTTCAACAATACATAAATGGATTAGTAGATACTTTTAATACAATGCAACGCAAAAATCCCTCAGGCCTGTACGCTGTCTTTTTTACCTTTCCCGTTCTAAATAAAATGTATTAACAATTAACTAATTTTACACTTCTTTGAAAATCACGCTTTTAGCTTCACTTTGAGTAGTTTTTATTCATTTCTCAAGGGACTTTTCAGGAAAAGAATATTACGAATTATACTCAAAGAGGAAAGACGATGTAAACATCTAAATATCTTATTTCATTAATTTCAGAATCACAATCCAATTCTGAACTACATAGGATCACTAGATATCAATATTTGTTTGTTTTTATGTTTACTTTATATATCTTGTAACCATAAGATTGAAATTCCCTTAAAATTTTGCATTCGATATAGTTAAACATTCATGCTAAAGAAAAATTAAACTCGAACGTATACTTTTTCATATATCATAGTCTGAATGTGTATAGATCTGGATTTATTAAAGTTACCTTAGAGAAACACAAGGACTATTGACAATGGAGTACGTAATTTTGAAACATAGACAAATAATGAATACGATATCAGAACTAGTAGCTCAGTTTAATAACTTCATCACCACAACCACGAGTAAATTGAGAGGTATGTTTCACACACATTTAATGCGCATCATCTCTCATTAGTCTACCATGATTACAAGCCTGCGGCCGGCCTTGTTTCTATCGAGTCATGGATTCGAATCAGGAGGATACTGAAGAATCACTACATGTTACGTCTGTTGAGACTAAAATCCACACGTTGATATCAAAATCTAGATTAAATGTCTTCCTTATCATTTGTTTCAATTTAAAGACTCTTTTAATGTTTCTTTAAAGACCTTCATATTTTTGCATTTTTAATTCACATTTATGCGCAATAAAAGTTATATATATATATAAACAAGTAATTTTAAAAAACTTACATTTTAATTAAATTTTTGATTTTTTTTTATTTTAAATAATGTTCTACATTTTCCAAAAACAAATTGGCGACACCTTTTTTAATACATATCTAGGAAATGAAGTAAATACTTTAAATTATTTCAATTAGATCAAAAATATTTGCCAATCTATTCTGCACAGTTAAACTTTTCGGCAATTTTTCCAAAAATTTTAAAGAAAAATCCGAATATAACTGCATCAAAAACAATTTTAATTCTACAGCTTTTAGTTTGTTTTCTCTAGATGTTTTCCTTAAAAAATGTATGAAATTTCCTGTGAGTATCTCTTTTTCGCTTTAAGAAAATTTAGTTTTGAGTAAGTGAATATAGTGAATATTAACGTCGCACTGTTCAGCTACACGAGGGCTTTTGGTGACGCGGACCGCGTAATTTTGAACCATCGTCAAGTGAGGCGGACGACCCCTGAGCAGGCACCCCCTCTCATAACTACCACACTAATGGGAGGACGTTTGAGCTCTCGATAGTTTTAACATGCATCGCTCCCCTACACGGCGGGGCTTCAGTGGTACTGGGCTCGAACTCATGACACGCTAGCCTTGATCCGATACCTTGACCACTTGGCTACCGTGGCCACATTTAGTTTTGAGAAGAATGCGTTTTATAAAAGTTTTACTTTAAAAGATGCAGTTGTGTCTTTTTCACAAAATTTATTAAGAAATTAATTATATTTGAATTTTAAAACAAAACAAGATGAAAATAAAATGTTATTTTAAAACGAAAATGACATTTTTAACGAAACAGAATTAATTAAACTAAATTTCAACTAAAATATTAACAAGTAATATAAAAAAAAAATTTAAGTCAATTCCTACTTAGGTCAACAAAGAAAATTTTTTATTTTAGTCACGTTTGGTTAAATAATTACAGTTAATATAAATATGTATATACATAGGACAGAATCACAATATTAAGTGGCAAAATAGAAAGTGACTTCCCTTGCAATTTTCCATTGTATACATGGTGTTGGACCATTATTTTGTTTGTTTGTTACTATTTACCCATTCATAAATCACATTCTCAGAAATTAGTCCATCCTAGGTAGAATTCGAACCCCTGACCTTTGAATTAGAAGCCCAACGCGCTATCCATTTCGCTACAAAGACACAACGAACGATTTTCCTTTTTATATATGGTGTTGGACTGTTATTTTTGTTTGTTACTATAAATTAATTAATTAATTAATGTTGGAAAAAACTGTATTAAAAACATCATTGTAATCCACTACAAGTTTAAAAAAATGTGTTTGAATATATATATATATATATATATATATATATATATATATATAATATATATATAATATATATATATATATATATAATATTATTTTTTTTATTTTTTTTATATATAAAAAAAAAAAATATATATATATAAGGAGAGAGTGAACTTATAGAAGGAATTAAAAAATAAATATAATACTATGGATCACCTATCTACAAATGACTGAATATCCAAAATTGTTATTTAAAATTTAAGACCTGATTTTTAAATCAACCTAATTCAATGATATTACCTACATTTCTTTGAAGATAGATATTGATGAATCACTGAAAAGTCATGCTCAACTTGTTATAAAAGTATTTGTGATTAAATGTTAATATTTTAACCTTAATATTATAACAACAATCATTCTTACTCCAAACTCTGCTGAAAGTATAGTCATTTATAAGAGGTGAATTAATTATTTAGCATTACATTCGATTACATTTTAAATGACATTTTTTTTTTGGTAATTTACATATGTTAAGTAGTGTACTCCTAAGAACTATTTAACTATATTATGTATTGACCGTAAACTGAATTGTATATTATATTTTAGTTAGACTTTCATTAAATGGTTTTCTAAATCTATGACTTTTATATTACGTCGTATCTTGCAATCTTAACAATCTATTATAATTTTAGATGATTATTCTTATTATTTTCAGAAGACTGCAATGGATATTTAAAGATGATCTAAATAATGAATCAATTTTTTTTTTTTTCATCATTATAAAGAAATCAGCGTATTGCTGAATTTTATACGTGCGTGTAATGCTCTTCACAGTACATAATATATGAAAATATTTTTCATAGATATTATGAATAAAGAATATTTTTGAAAAGCATTACTTTGATTTTGCATAGATTTAAATTTATTATATTTATCTCTAGACATCAAAAAAAATTAATTAACTTTATAGAATTCACATTAATTCGTTTCACTCGACATAATTTTATCAAAAAAAAAAAAAAAAAATTGCGAATAAGTTTATGAGATTTTATAAGCAGAACCGAATTCAATAATTATTTGTTCTATAAAACTACCACTTTAAAAAATATTACCAGGATATATAATTTTCTCCTTCATAAGCATTGCATATTCAATTTTTACTTAAGGAATAGATAAATTCAAAAATTGAAATTAAGTAAAATTGCTAGATTCCTTTTTTATAATTTCTTGCATTTTAATAATTCAATAATTATATACGAAGAAAATGAAATAAGAATATGTAGAATTTGATTCAATTAAATGGCAGAGTGACCACGACTATTAAAAAATTATTAAAGTAATATAAACTGCCCTCTGGAGGAAGCAAGAAAAAGCTCCCGTAAAAAAGGAGAAAAGTTTAATAAATCTTTCTTTTTCCGAAACTCTCTGCACTATAGCTCTTCACAAATTTTAGGTAAAAGACAAGAGCGCCATCTTTTGGTGAATATGTGAAATATTTGTCCGAATCCGAATAAAATGGGGAAAATAAACAATTGAAGAGTTTTATGAGAAGAAAAGAGAAAATTATCAATTTTTCACATGAGGAGATTCAAGAGGCTCCGAAAGACAATAGATATTCCTCTCTCTCATTTATTAATATCAATAGCCTCTCAAGACAGTGGATGTTAGGAGACAACTTTGGATTGTGATTAGTCTGATGGCTTACGTTCCTAAATTTGTCATTTGCGGAGGTGAGACTGTATTGAGTTATTTCACATGTTCTCCTAGAAGTACATTAGGAGTAATATCATAAAAATTGCTGTCTATCTTTTTTATGACAAAAGGAGGCAATGCTCCTTTCTCTCTCATGTCTACGAAATATGAGTATTACTGTGGTTTATTTATCTAATATGTAACAAAGAATCTTGTTAATGATTTCATTTCTTGATTATGAGTTGCAGATAAATATACTTTTAGTTTGCCGAAGAGGTAAATGCGTTATAATTTAGGACAGTTCAATGACACCCCTATTACTTAAATTATAACTTCAAACTCACGAATGGAAAAAAAAATCAACAAAATAACTTACATTTGTATAGCATTATATTATACATTTGTGTTCTGTTTTAAAGAAAAGGCTGATAATTCCAAAGAAAACTATTAAACATGGTAATAAATTTTAGAGACTACTAAACACAATTTACAAGTAAACTCTTCGCATAAAATTGCAATCAAATGCATTCTAATTTTCAAGCCCAAATTAAAAGATAAACGAAAGAAAAAGAAACGAGCCTAACAGTAGTCGCATACGATGTGTAACATCTGACATGTTATTGTGGTAAATTCGCAATAGCAACTTAAATCCTGAAAAAAATGAATCGAGTATGATTGGAAATTATTTTCTATGGAATAATTGTATCTTTAATGGAAATTTTATTGAATTAACACAAAGAGTAATGCAATTTTTTATCAAAAATAATTATTCTTGTTCAATTTGGGGAAGAGCGGTAATGATAATTTATGATCACTAAAATATGACACATATACTTATGTTTTCAAAGTATTTATAAAAACAGTTGTGTGTGTGTGTGTGTGAAAATAGCGTCAATAACAGTACCACTGTTAGTTGTCGAAACATTTCGATTTGTGTTCATTTCGAGCTTGAGTTCTTCATTCAAAAAAGCTATGAGTGGCTCGGCTTCTTGCAAACTGAAGTTAACTTTAAAATCACCACTCAAAATCATGGGAAGCGAGTGATAGTTTTTTTTTTAAAAAAAGAGCAGAACCACCTTCGGTATATGGTAAAAGTAAAAAATGCTGGAAATCTTTAATTTTTTGAACCGTTTGATTCGGAGAAATGTATACGACCACCGAAATTACTGTTTGCCCCTTTTCAAATAAGCATTTTGCCACACATATGTCCCCAATATCTTGACTAACAATACCCAGTCCACTTGTTGGACGATAAGTAATATCCATATGTCGAGCCACAACATGTGAGTTGTTCTGTTTACGATAGATCGCACCACCAGCTGCTCTGTGGCCTGGTCGTTTAAATTGTACGCAGCAATCGAAGTCAAGTATCGAAACACGTTCGTCATTTTCTAACCACGTCTCTGCCTAAAGGACTTAGCTTCTTCTCTGATCCTAAAGTGAGAAAACAAAAACAAAGATCCCACGGCCTAGACGGCAGGGGGTGGGGGATGGGGTGGAGCCCCTCCCGAATGAAGGAGAAAAACAGAACTTCACTGAATAGCGCGCGCTTCCCCAGCTTCCTGTTACGCATTTCCGTCCCTTTTCACGAAATCACTCCCACAAATCTCCAGCAATCGAGAGGAAAGATGTTACACATCAAAAAGAACTCTGGATATTTGTGAAGCAAATCAGAACGCTAAAAATAAATCAAAACTTAATAACTTAGCAATGGTGAAATGTTTTTGTTACTGATATAAAAAGTAAACAATAATTACAATGGAATACTTTCAAAATCAAAACAAGCTGTGATCTAATGTCTTGTAACCCTCATATCATTGAGCAATAAGAAAGGGACAAAGCTCAAATCCCCCCCCCCCTTATTTCATGATAGTAGCAAGAGATTAAGGAAATCGCTGCATTAGACAAATATAAAATATATGTAAGCATCATTACATTTTTCCCCTTTAAGCAAAAGTAAATTCAGAGTAATACTCCAATGAAAAAAAATTAAACAAATTATAGCAATTTTAAATGTAGTATGTATAGTAACAAATTGTGCTTCTCACTTTCATACATATAAACGGGCAAATAAAACTCTTAAATTTCAACTCACCCAATTTTTTTTACTTCGTTTCTATTGATGATTTTAGTTCTGATATATTAAACGTACATAGTCAATGTACAGTCGTTAAAAAATGAGATACCTTTCATAACGTTTGCAATTTTCCTCACAGTTTAGCAAAATTAACATCAATGTTCAAGGCTTTAAGGTAACTAAATTATGATGTTAATGGATTAAATAATTAGCATAATTATCACAATCAACTTTTGGAATCGTACTTTTTCCCATTATGGAACACAATTTTTTTTTCTAGAATTCGGTAGAAAATTACCTAAAAGTTCAAATTTTTATTCGAATTCGATCATTAGTTCCATAAATATACGAAAAAAATTATTAGGTGTTTAAATTGAGGATTACTTCTCACATATAATTCATTATATTAAAATTTTATCTAAGGGTGACAATAAACGGATCGATAATTTGTAGCAGTAAAAATTGTTTCAGTTGATATTAACTGTCCCCTTATACATTTCTTCGCATTTTCCGATCATTAAATTTGACCTTGAATATTTGCCGAACCATTTGTGAGGAATTGCAATCAAGTTTGATTTACCAATCATGTAAAAATCACGGTATATTGTACAGTTCTCTTTTTTTCAGAATTGTATTTAATAATTTATATTATGCATAATAATGTTGCGTGTTTTTAAATTTTCGTTTTAAGAATTAGGAACAAACTATCCAATGATTAGTATAAAAAGCTTTGAAAAATGCTTATAAAATTGTCAGATATTTCAGGCATTCATTTAACATTAGAAAACCTATTTTATAAACCTTCGTAATAGCAAACCTTTCAAGTAGAATTGTACGAAATTTGAAATTTGGACGCCTTTTTTTCTTTATGAGAAATCAAATACGCTAAGAAAATCGATATAAAATGCTTATTAAAAAGTTAATAAACTCATTAAGTTAATTATTTTATATTTTAGCAACATATTTAATTCCCTTTGAACCATTAGGATTGATACCAATTTTATTCAATTGTAGTGAGAACTGTGAAAGTATTATTATATTTAGTGATCCACTTTTATGGACAACTATATACAATGTAGTTTTAAGTTTTCTGAGAATATAATATCTAAAAATATTACTGACTGTTTTAGTAAAAATATAATGTAAAGTTTTTTTTTAAAGTAACAAAATTCACACAAACATCAAAGAATATTAAAAAACTCATGCTAATAAAATAGAAAATTAGGATAGAAAATTGTAACAAAACAATTAATTGCACAATTCTAAAAGCCTGAACTCTAATATGAGTTGAAAACATAAAACGAAAATCCGAATATCAAAGTTTTAGAAATCTTTAATAAAACTTTGGATTTTCATTAATTTAAATGAAACAAATAATGTAATTATTTAATGTAACAAATGAAAATACCAAAATAGAATATGAAATTTTCTTATCCCATTCGATTGCTTCGTATCGTATGTAAAGATAAAGATTTTTCAAATTCTCCAATGAAGTCTTATGCTATGCTTAAATTGTTTGATTCAAATGATTGTCTGAATTCACAAATACAGTCACTCAAAAAAGTATTGGGACACTTGGCATGCATAACTGTAAAGCCATTTATAAAAATATTTATTACATTAAAACAAAATGAATTAAGAAATATTTTAACATTTGGTGTACAGTATATAAGGAAACTTTTATTAGTATTATAGAATTATAATTTGATCTAGCTTTTCAAATATAATTCAAAGGTACACTGGAGTCAAAAAAGTATTAGGACACTTTTAAAATGAGAAATTTAACAAATATACAGCGCAACAATGGGATTTAATTTCACGCCACTTTTTAGACTAGAAGTTTAAATATAAACGTTTCAAATAGATAAGATTATTTACAGAAAAAATGGCGAGAAACGAAGATATATAGGTTGGTGTGTGAAATCTCGTAATAACTCATTAGAAAGAGAGGAAATCAGTTCGCTGTATAGGCAAAATCTTGAAATTCAGTAAATCTACTGTTTTTAGCATCATTGACAGGTTCAAGAAAACAAATAGTCTTGATAACAAGCATAGATCAGGACGTCCATGCATATATAATGAACGTGAAGAGAGGTGGATTGTGAGATATGTACACATTAATCCAAGAACTAGTGCAGTAAAATGCTTTGCAATGTAAAAGTGTTCGAAAAATCAGTAAATCCTCTCTCTCTCTCTCTCTCTCTCTCTCTCTGAAACTGTCAGAAATGTTTTTAGAAAACATAAGTATCATGACAGAGTACTTCAAAGAAAGCCCTACATATCAGCAAAGCAAATAGACAAGCTAAGTTGCCATTTGCTAAAATGCATGTAAGGCAGCCAACACAGAATATTGGGAAAATGTAATTTTTGTTGATGAAAGCAAGTATAACATTTTCGGATCGGATGGCAAGCAATAAGTTTGGCGGAAATCAAATACTACAATGCATGTCAAAAATTTACGCCCTACTGTCAAATACGGAGGAGGTTATCAAAGTGTCTGGGGCTGCATGGCAAGCTCTGGTGTCGGGAACTTACATTTTATTGATGGTTAATGAATAAATATGCCTATCTTGACATTCTCAAGCGAAATTTAAAGCAAAGTGCGAACAAGCTGGGAATTTCAGGACATTTTAAGTTGTACCAAGATAATGACCCGAAATATACTGCAGATATTTGCAAGTTATGGGTCCTCTACCACTGTCCTAGTGTTATTACGACTCCTGCACGAAGTCCAGACCTTAATCCCATTGAACATGTGTGGGATTATTTGCAGCAAAAACTATATGATCACCAAAATTTCTAACAAGCAGGATTTCAGAAAATATTTGGTCGAAGAGGGGACCAAAATTGATAGACCGTTTTGCAAAAAATTAATCCAATCCGTGCCAAATAGACTTCGAGAGGTCATAAAAAGCAAGAGTGACCCAACAAGATATTAATATCTAAGTTTGAATTGTTTTTCTTAATTTATTGGGTAATGTCCCAATACTTTTTGAGCACATTTTTTAACTCGATTTCTTTTATTTTCAATTTTAATCATAATTGCATTAATGTATGAGTTTTGTTCAAATTATTTTTATTTGTATTTTCAAAAAAATAACATTTACTTCCTTTTTTCTTTTTGGTTTGTATGTTTAAACAAAATATTACGATAAAAATCTATGAAATGGTTGTGTATCCCAATACTTTTTTGATGGACTGTATACTGTGAATACACTCTTCTAGAGGGAAAAATCAGAAGTTAACTCACCAATGATTATTTTTAATGTAACCCGAACCAAACTTGAAAATATTGAAAGGAATTCTAATTAGCATTCTGCGTACAACTGGTCTACTTAAGGTAGGATAATTATTTTTTTGTTGTTGTTTAAATTACCGTTTCCTAAAAATATTCAACATTTTTGTTTTTCTATTCAAATGGGTGAACCTATTTATGTACTTATGGTTCCTGGATCATATCCCAGAATGAAAGTAAAATCCATTTGCCCCTGCAATTAATTTAAAAAATTTCATTACGTTTAAAAAGAGAATTTCAAATAATGTTTATTTTCTATCATTAATGAGTCTAGAGGTCATTAGTCTAGAGGTCATGATCACACGGACTAGCGGCCAACGTTTTATCAGTTCGAGCCTAGTGCTACTGAAGACCTGCCGTGTAGAAGGGCTGATGCACGTCAAATCTCTCAAAGCTGAAAGTCCTCTCATTGGCGTGATGTGGAAGCTTGAGGAGTGAGTACGAGCTCAGGTGTCAACCTCGTCACTTGACCGAGGCTCAAAATTACGTGGACCGTCACCGATATCTCTCGTGCTACTTTAGAGTGCAACTTCAAAAAACACTCATTCACGATTTTGGGAAATATGCTTCCCCACGAAACGAACATTGAGAGATCATGAATACAAAATATTTAAAGTAAGAAAATATTATAAATATCCAGTATCTACCTCTAATATAAAATCTTGTTTTAAACCGATACACACATGCAAATACCAAACATTCAAGTACAGATATTTTAGTGTAAACAGATATCCTTAGAAAAATCATACTGAAATTTGCATCGATTGACGAGACACGAAGTAAACTACATAATACAATGAGCAATAGAAATAATTATTATATGCTCGTTATTTCAATAAAAAATTATCTCGAGCTTCGTCTTTTAAACATAATAAATTGTAACAAAATTTAACATTTGCTTTATATATTTTTAATTTTGCCACAACCGAAACGAACCTTATCATATTGATTGCAAAATAAAACAGAATTGAGCTATCTGAATTGTGTTTCTATTTTTCTTTCTTTAAGAATCAATGAGCTCTTATCACAATTTTAAAAGCGTATCCAACAAGATTATTCTTTCTTTTGAAATAGGATTTTCCAGATTTAACAAAGTCCACATTTCCCGAGAGGTTTTCAGATCAATGTATAGAAGAATTCTGAAAGAAAACTAGGGGCACGTATCTGTATAAATTTTGAGAGCCAAATTTCACTCAAAAGTTTATATTAAATTTTTAATATTTGTAAAATAAATTTAAAATTATATATTAAGACTTATATAACATGATATTTAAACTAATGTATTACGGTATCTTCTACTTTGCTGATAAAATTTCAAATCAAACCACATTGTAGGGAATACGTAAAAAAAAAAAGATTTTATCATCCAAAAGTCAAGAGTTACCTTTTATTTTTTTAATCATTATTTTGCACTTAGTGGTAGGTTGAGTTTTAAGCCCAACGCGTGAATCGAATGGATTCAGAAACATAGGGTTGTATTTATATAATGAAACGACAAAGTGTGTGTAACTCATAAGAGTTCAACTGATGTTCTTCAAGTGATCAATGCAAATTTCCAAGAAATGAGTTCGGCAACTTATTTCTGGCCTTTTATCTACTCCTTAATCACTTATTTTAGTGCACTTTTGACATGTGGCTATTTGATTAATAGCTTGGATGCTCGTAACATTGATCAAATGACTACGAAAACACCAATTCATCATTCATGATACTATCTGTTGCTCGTTCTAGCACTAATTTTGCTCATAAAGATGATGCAAAACAACCCCCAGTTAAAATGTGAACAAATGTAATACGGGACTTTTCTTCATGCTTACCTTCAAACGAAAGATTTAACTTCAATTTTCCTAATAACACTTACCATTCTCAACACTTTTAGAATCAGTAAATGTATTTGGGTCTTTCCGAGGAAATTTTTTTGAAGAATGGAGACAAATTCACATTACGCCTCCTTAGAGTAATGAAGTCATTGCCGGTTCGAACGACGATTCGTTAAGTCACTTAATAGACACATGAAGACTTTTTAAAGAAGCAGAACAAAAAAGGATAAACTTTTTTCTTTCCCTTTAGAAAAAATGAACCGTTTCTCTACCTTTGGAAGAGTTCAATAAGAAATGCATTTTATTCTCCACGCCCACAACGGGCCGCAGAGTACTCATATTCGATTGATTCCCTATTCTCCAAACCAATTACAGCGTCCAGAGCTTTTGGGACCTTTAATATGGTACTCACACATGGTTGATATTTTATCCGAAAGAATAGGTCAAATCGACAGAGGCTCTGTTTCAAATGAAAAATCCATGTGGAGGAATTCTGTTACCGAGAAAATATTAAAAAGCGAATCATAATCCAAAATTTTAAAAAATTTCCAATTTCCTAGACGTTATACGACAAAATATTTTCAATAAGGATGGATTTCAATTTCGGGATTTATAAGGAAAGAAATATCAATATATTTTAGAATTTTGTTATTTTTACTATTGCTTCAATTTTTCAATGGCCAATCCAGTACTAAGTGTGTTCAAGATCTCCCACAGCCTATCTTCAGACTGTTGACAGGAGATACGATTTGTTACGTTTCATACAATTTTAAAAGGTAACATTTTTGTTTATTATGTTTATTTGTATACTAAAATGTTTCAGTTTTTTTTTCAATTATTATAAGATTTAAAGTAACTTTTTATTATGGGAATTGGAGTTTTATATGAATTTCCGAATGAATGAAATTTATTAAGAATATATTTGTAGAAGTTTTAATTTAAATTTATTCCTCTCTTCCAAACGCCAGAAGATATCATGCATAAGAAATATTTTTGAATTTTCCCTTCTTATATCAAATTACGATTTTATCTTTCAAAGATTTCATTTTTTTTTTTTTTGTACTTTTCTGTAGCAAACTGAAGCTTATCTTCTTTTTTAATGAAACAAATGATTAATTAGAATTTTAAAACAGCCTTTATCCTGTAAATTGAAAAGTAATAATAATAAATCTCCTCGATAGAAGAACCGAAGAAAAATATATTTAACACGAGAACAGTTTAGAAAATTTATTCTAATTACAAATAATAAACTTTTAGTTATTTGCTAAACTATTATTCTTGCGTATATTAATTATAATTGATATCCTTATACATTTAAGGGGCTTTATTTTCTCTCATTTATATGGACACCGCAAATCTTACATTTCTGGTTAAATGAAATCGCTGGATATAATATTTGGCGAGTGTTGCCTTCTTGCATTACTTTACAATAATAACATCTAATATGCATTTGGATGAAGCTAAACAACTCGATAAAGCCTGAAAGGAATTCGAATTCGCCTTATTTAGTAAGAGTATGTATAAAGCACAAAGCACACACTTCATTACTAATGCAGCCTCTTATTTTACTGAACAAATAATTGTGTCGAAAGATTCAGCTAAATTCTATCGCCATCTTCAAGGATTAACTGAGACCCAAATACTCCTTCGAAGTATGGAATATTAATGAACTCTCGTCCTATTGTGTTGTGCCATTACACAAGATAAGTTCCCTTCGAAACCAATTCGCTGGAATGCGTATAGAAGACTGCGGAACATTGTGTAAGACTATTTCATTCCCAAGCGTACAAATGTGGAATCTTTGGTGTTTAAGTACGCTAATATTACAGTAGGTAGGTGCTTGGATAGACATTAAGGGTTATGAACAACCCTATCCGGTTCAATCCATAAACTGTCCAGGTTGCGCTTTAAACCTGATGATGATGATGGCTACCATCCGAGGTTTAGCTCAGATTACAATCCTAAATACTAAGCAGTGAGTGAATTGAATTCCCTCTGCGCATGCCCATCCTAGCTAGTAAGCTTTGATTCAAAATTGTCAGATTATTAATTGCCACTTGAGTATTTCTCTGGATCATACCTGGCATTGAGGGTTGTCCTTTGCTTAAGTTTGCAAAAATCCTTTTCATTATGGACTTCCTTATCCTTCCATATAAGCAGACTCAAATCTTTTTCGTTCCCGCACATGTAACTGGTCATTAATATTTTTCGTTATATCTCTGGAGTGTAAATTTTTATTTTTCACGTGGCATGGTAGAAAATTTCTAAAAGACACTTATCTTACGTCATGCTTTCGTCGTTATATCACCGTTATCTTACCGCATAACATTAGTTCATCGCTTTAAAATACTTTTAACTCCACTAAAAAAACTATAATAATTCTCACACATGTGGTTAAAACATCTACTGAAAGTACTGTTTATCATATTTTAAAGATGAGGTAAAAAAATTTTTAATAGGTGTTAATGATTCAAACCAAGCTATATAAAGATTTGGAAGTTACAAAAGAGAGGAAAATGAATGAAACAGTATGATAATACGTATTAAATTCTATATATTATGAGTATTATATATGTTTAGTATATTTCTTAATTATTATTTCATTCTTAAAATTTTATTTAAACTTTTGTTAACAAATGTATGTAATAACAGGAGAGTATTATTTTCTTATTAACAATGCTTAAAAATAATAAAGAATAAAGGTAAAAAGAAGTAATAAATTTAATACAAAATACTCAGTGCATTATTTTTTTAGTTAAAAAATATGTAAAAATTAAGCAGTTTAAAAATTATTTTTGTTCAATTGCGTGCATATTTAAAAATTCAAAAATAATTTTTTTGTTGCCCATTTAATTAATTTTTAACAAATTAGAATTCTTTCGCAGACAAATTTCTGAACTCGGAAGGAGGAAATATTAAAATGAAAAGATGTATATTTTAGTACTTGAAAAGAAAATTAAATTTAGGCTTGTTGAAATTTTAGATTGTTTATATCTCTCTCGTAAAGAAAATTATTTTAACTAATTTTCGAATATTTTTAATGCACTAAAATAAATAAGTTCCTCTAAGATTCTTAAAATTTATATTTAAGTATTTTTTTCTATAAAAGGTTTAAATTTATGTGTGACTAAATGAATTCTTCAATAAAGGCAATTTAATTTTCAAAACATTTTTATTTGAATTATTTTTCCTATGGAGTAAATTCTCCTGATTGTGTGACCTCTTTTACTCATAACTATGTGAATTGTCATTTCACCGAATAAATGCTTTTTAATATATAAAATATATTATACATAAAACTAAAAAACAAATGAAGTAAAAATATAAACAAAAAGTGATTAAGTTGGGAGAAATTATTCCATTCATAATTGTAAGTAGCAAGCAGTCTTTATTCCACACGCGCGCGCGTGCTTGGATAGTTTAAACTAATATCGCAGTAAGTACACGCACTATTGACGAAATAGAGATATTTCGTCAATAGTGCGTGTATTACATTACAAGCCAAAATTATCCACCGAAATGACAAAGATGATATCTGAGCTGATATGTCTCCCTCTCTTTATGTCTGCATCCCACTAATAATACGAGAATTTAACCTGGACAAATTTAACAATCAGTTTGTCGACTCGATGGTTTGCAGAAATTTGAAAACCAAGCTCATTGGTCGCGAGGCCAAGTGATCTGGGCCACGGATCGTGGCTAGCGTGTCATGAGTTCGATCCCAGTACCACTGAAGACCCGCCGTTTAGGGGAGCGATGCACGTTAAATCTGTCGAGAGCTCAAACGTCCTCCCGTTGGTGTGGTGTGGTAGTTAGGAGAGAGGGGTGCCAGCTCAGGTGTCGTCCGCGTCACTTGACCATGGTTCAAAATTACGCGGACCGTCCCCAAAAGCCCTCGTGTAGCTGAACAGTGGGACGTTAATAATCACTCACTCTGCTCATTGGTCGTGAGTTCGATTACTCAACTAAACAGACTGGTGGATTTCATTCCACATGCATTGCTCATGTGGAATGCAAGTTATTCCAATTCCTTCCAAAAGCAGAAAAATTGTTAAATTGCACATTTTAAATCAGCATCAAAGCAGAGCAACAAAAAAGTTATTGGTGACGAGCCCAATTACTCTGAACTACACTCAAGTGACAAGGACAACACTTGTACTGATATTTCACCCTCTTAAATTGCACACTACACCATAGGAGATCTTTGAGAACATTTTTAATTTAGCATGCAACACACAGTCCCCATTGTCGGTGTGGTTTGTCTTTAGTGGAATCAGAGCTCGAACTCTTAGTTGATTGATTGATTTTTAATTAACATCACACAGGGTGAAAGGTAAAAGAATATTGCGAATTAGCTACTTCCAACTAACTAAACTAAACTCAATAGCCCATTGGAGGGCCAAAGCCTACTGTGCTAATCCCAATTTTCGTGACCTTGGGTGCTGAGGTGTGTGAGCAGATGTTCCGGTCAGGTGGTTAGTCTGACACGAAACCCCTAATATTTAGCCCCCAGAAGCTAGCTTGGTGTTCATTTATTGACCCAACAAAGAGATAAAAGACTGATTCGACCTCGCCTAGCGCGAGGCTTAAACCCTGGACCTGTGGCGCAGAAGCGCGATACGCTACCACTTAGCTACTGGGCTTCCATCTAACTAACCTTGAAATAAATATTTCGTAAATGACATGTAGATTTAAAAGAATTTAAGCAACTTAAAAGGGCTTAATTTTATTCCTTTCACGTATTATGTTGCAATCTATATATAAATTTTCTGCCTGCTCTTTTCGTTTATAATAGCAACCCTAATTAATTCAATTCGAAAAGAATAAAAAGAACTATTTGTCTTTTATAATAAAAAAATGAGAAATAAAAAAATTGCGTATAAGAAACTTTAATGCTTCACAAATCTAAAAGTATAATTATTTTTGAAATATGCAATTGCGGATTATAGTTTTCACTACATTTTATTATTATTTATGAGTATTTATTTCCTTCTTTGAACAAATATACTTTAAAAATAGCTACGACTAAAATATTTACACACATATTTTTAAATTTTCCTTACACATTCCACGTTTGTTTAAAAATGCCAAGTTTAGTTTGCTATTTTTTTGTTACAAACTTACGCAAAATAGCGACAAATGCGCTTTTAAAACAATTTTTCAGCATTGTTATTTGGCACAACTTGTTTTTTATCAAAACATGTTTATTTTTAACCAAAATTTAAAATATTTTAGTTTTACCAACTTAAAAAATATATGTATTTTCATAAAAACTTATTTTTCAGTCTTTTTCCCGTTTAAAAGTAGGAAAAATTTAATTTACGTGCTTGGTTTTTGCAAGATGTAAGAAACTGTGTAACATGATATCCCTCTGATATAAATAAGCATAAAATTTTTATAAATAAAAATATTTAGTTAATATTTATAATTCTGTGCTTTTTTTATTTACAGAGCAAAAACGTAAGATAAAAAATCATTTATAATATTTAGGGGGGGGGGTATTTAAAAATTTTTAAAAAGCCAGATTTGTAACTGTATAGAAATAAAATTCAAGTATAGACTAGGGTATACATACAGTGTGAAATGCATAATATAAAACATGGCAAATTTCATTTTATTTTTTTGTCGGTCGATTTATTTTAAGTCGGTTATCAAAGTACATAAAAAGAGACTACTGATTTCACATTTTATTTATTTAGAAATTATAACCAAATTTAATTATATGTATTTGTTTGTTTTGACACGATTTATTACAATTTGTTATGTGTTATTTGTTTTCAGTTTTCTCAATTATCTATCAAATTATGATCATATAAATATTTTAAGAGATTTTGAGAATATATCTAAAGACTGGGAGGGGAAAGGATATCATAAAGTAAGGTGTTACTTTCATTTAAAAAACTACTAAACAAATTAAGTAATATCTTGTAATTGTATCTAGTAAAAACAGTTTTCTTTGATACACGATCGAATATAGTTATTTTTCAGTCTTTCCTAATGTTTTTCAATAAGAATGATAGAAATTACATTAGTTAATCTAAATACAGGTATGTATGTATTCCCTCAAAATAATATCTCAAAGCCTCAATTTTAGAAAGTAATTAAATATCCTCGTATTCCTTCGTCACTTATATTTAATTAGCATATTTACTGATGTAATATTCAAGTCTAATATCTAAATCCTCAAACGAGTAGTTGGTCATTGAAACTAAATGTAATAAAAGTAAATAAAATGCTAGAGATTACATGATACAATTTTAGTTAAGTAAACTTTCATTCTTTTTTATTGAATTCATTCGCTCATGATAGGTATATGTTTAAAATATAATAATTTTCATACATATCTTCAACGGAGTGGTTGATCATTAAAACTAAAAGTAAATAAAATTCTAGAGACTAGATATAATTTTAGCCAATTCAATTCCTTAATTTTGTATTTCTTTATTGTCACTCTCTTACAGCTTATGAACGCTTATGCTCAATTATACATAATAATTTTCACACATGCAAAAGAGAACTGTAATTAATTTCATTTTAAGATTCCCCTTTTATTTAATTTTAATTCTATTATTTAAATACAATGCTTTTTTTAATCTTTTTTTATATAAAAGCGAAGATTTTAGTATGTGAACACATAAAGTGACACCACAATTCACCAACAGGAGTAGATACGGTAATTCAAAGGAAAAATGATAAAAGAATTATAACACACATACTTTTTTTCATGTGTTTTCAATAGATAACGTGGTTTTGAAACAGTTTTACAAATCCCGAAGAATTTTGTTTCGACAACTTTGTTTCAGGAGAGAACATACGTGTTTTAGAATATAAATAAAATGTAATTTCATAACATGTGACTTTCTCGGAAAAAGTTTTTTCTAACTTACTCAACATACATTTTGTCTCGAAAAACTAACTCTAAATACAAAATTCTGGTTCAAGAAAGGATTGCTAAGAAAAAAATTTCATTATTCTAATCCATGTTTGGATCATTAACAGAAATAAGTGTTCATATTTTTATCTCATTTTTTGTAAAAAAAAAAATAATAAATAAATAAATCTTTTAATTATGTAAAAATATAATTTTCTTTTAACAAAATTTCTTAATTTATCTCTTGAGGATGCTTCAAAAATAATATTATATAGTAAGTACTTTTCTAAAACAAAACTATTAACACCTTGTTCAATATATTACGAATACATCTTAAGATTAATAAGGATATGAATGATTTTTAAATAAAGTCCGATACTCTCTATGATAAGACATTTTAATACATACATATATGTGAATGATATTAGTGACAGGACTTATAAATAATTAAACATCCTGCAAGCTTTTCTAGTGATAATTTTTAGTATAAAAAATCTCAGCTTACCTTTCGGAGAAAGAATACGAACACAATACAAACTGGTTTAGTCTCACCTTTGAATTGCACAGAAGAAACGATATTCATTTAAAATGTTATATAATCAGTATTCATTATTTTGGGCTTCTACTAGCCTTTACCAATAAATTAATTTATTAAAAGACCATTCTTTCCAAATCAGATAAAAGGTTTTGAGCATAAGCTTGAATATATTGTTGGATATATATACATATATATTATATATGCATTTATATAATTCAAAAATATACTCAAAATAGTTATAAACCTAAGATAACTATAGTCTTGATAGTATAAAGTCTTACATATGTATATATATATATATATATATATATATATATATATATATATATATATACCAAAACTCTGGGCCATTGCTTTAGTACTACTGTGGCTAAAACTTCATACTATCATGACTATAGTTATCTTAGGTTTATAACTATATATATATTCTGTGTATATTTTTTAAATATATATAAGGTACACAGAGTAACTAGTACTTCACTGAAGAATTTTTAAATATAAAAATGATTCAATCATTAGACAGAATTGAACGTACTAAATCCTACCTCATTTCTGACTTTAAATATTCGATGTATTGAATTTTACATACCTTATATTGAGTCTTATCGTTAATTTGCACTAAGTTCTTAAATTTTAATAACTTTATTCATATATTTAAAATGATAGTTTTATGCAAATAGTCACAAACGATGTTAAGTAAACAATATAATTTTAATTTAAATAAACAATTTCATATCTTACGGATAGAGTTTCATGTGCATACACTTACTCTGCTAACACGCAGAAAAAAAACCGCAAGTTTGCTATTTCCAGGTAATTTCTCCTATGTGTTAAAAAAACATATTCTCTCGAAAAGTACTTCTTCACACCTTTGAAAAGAATGACTAGAAATACAGAAGGGTACTCCGCGAGCATTACTGCATATGAAGAAAATATCTCATGCAAAAAAGAGAATAGTACTTAAAAAAAATCTCCAACAGATCTCTCATGACCTCTGTTCCGTCCAGCAGACTAAGAGCTTTTCCACAATGAAACTAAGAACATCCAGTTGAAGGAGGGGAGAAAACTTAATTAGGATTCTAACTCTCCATGTCACTCTCTTGTAATTAAAGAAAATACTGACTCTAACAACAATCTCTTTTCGATTATTACACAAAGAAGTTGGATGGATTCTTTTTTTCCAAAAAGTAAAAATTTAATGAGATTTTCCCGCGCAGAACCTCATGTGAATGACAGCGGTATTTTTTTCCTTCGCGCAAAAAAATATTTCGAAAAATCTCTTTTGGAACTTAGATAGGTTGAGCGGGGGTAAATGAATTTTTCGGTTGATATAGTAACTCTATTTTCTACGCTCAACCTATTTTCTTTTGACTTTTTTAGAGTTGAGTACATAAAGAACGAACAGGGGAAAAAATAAAATTATTTTGGATGTCACAGATGATTTTTTTTCCAGTTTAAATTTTTATATAATGTACGCTAAATTAGATCTCTTGTTGCAAAGTTTCGTTTTTTGAAAACAAAAAGCATTAAACCACTGCTTGCTCTTCCTACCATACAATGACTCCACGAATTATTAGCTTTTCATAAAATGGACTATTCTCTCGTATTATCTTATTCTTTTTTTGGATATGAAGTTATGTTTTGAAAGCGTCTTAATTTGATTCTTTAAATTTATTCCTGGATAAACATCAAAACTATATTAATATAATTTTTTTAACTTTTTAAAGGATTTTTCTGAATATCCGTATTGTTAAAAAAGTATTTTTTTATATTAGAGATACATAATTTAGCGTATTCGATTATTCAAATTTTCTTTGTAAAGTAACAAAACATTTAAGTATCCACTCTTCGGTTAAAAAAAGTTTGCCACTTTTGTCTTTCAGTTTGGGGTTTAATGAAACTAAACTGAGTAATTAAGGAAATAATTAGAAAAATAATATGGATTTTTTATTTTTTTTAATTGTTATGAAATAAATGCTATCTCACTGCTATTGGATTATAAGTTCTAACTAATAAATCTCCTCGAGTCAAATCTGTGTTATTATGTAATCTATGTATGTTACCGCTAAAGTGTGGAAATCAGTTAATCTGCAGATTAGCTAGGTAATGTGCGCATTAATTATGATGATCGCTAAAGTGAGAGAGAAGTTGCTTCATTTCTCAAATTATCTAGGTCATCTACACACAAATTGCCTAGATATATAACCTGCACATTACCTATTAGACACTCGCTAATCTACACATTACCTACTAGGCTCTCCTTAAAGCAAAAATAAGATGTTTGGTGGAAAAACTGTACGCTTAAACTAAATATTTATTTATTGATTGATATTTAAAGAATCGAGTAAACCTCTTCCCAGTTTTTCCCGAGCTGAGCTCGGGCATGCAAAACGTACAATCCTGGTTCATCGCAAGTGTAGTTCGGGCACTGTGAAAATTTACACTGTGCAATCGGTCTTTCCCGAATTATTTCATATGTGCTTTTTATGATTTCAAATAATTAAAAAATACCATTCGTGGTAAAGTTTTCCGGAAAAATTTTCTGTTGAATTTTCTGCTGAGCATCCCCTTCACGCTTGTCTGAAAGACACTTTGTAGATTAGATTCTCCCTGCAGGGAAGAAAACTAATCCAACACGACAGTGTATTATTTGCTGCTCAAAAAGAGACAGTAAAGGGAAGAAGATAAGAAGAAAAACAAGATTCTACTGATCAGACTGCGGTGTTGGGTATGTGCAGTACCGTGTTTTCGAATTTACCGTTCACGATCAAAGTTTTTTTAATAATTTCATAATCATTTATGTAAATGCAAAAGATGTAAATAAAATTTGTAATTCAAGATAAAAGCTAGGTATTCTAAGCTTTATATTTATAGTTAGTGTGAACTAACTCCAAAGTCTAATGATTTCTGCGATGCAGAAAGCCAACTCTTTGCAGGTATATTAGTTATTTATTTAAATAGATTTTTTTACATTAATTTTTATGAAATTTGTTTGTGGATGGTGCTATAATGTTTAAGAAGGTATGCATGTTTGATAAAAAGCATACAAAATTGACAATTTTTTATCCATAATGCAGAAACTAAATGGAACCTGGAAAGGGTTAATAGGATCAAACAATCAATACATTAGTTGATAGAATCAGTCGACGAGTAGCCCAAAAACTACTACAGAAAAAATCGAACGGCTTAAGATGCTATTACAATTAAAGAAAGTGATATAATGATATTTATTTATTTTTCTATAACTAAAGATTCATGTTAATACAAACAAGTAAACAACAAATCTAGGATAAATTATCCTGGGGTGAGTTAACGCTCAATCAAAATTCCTAACAGAAAGGAAATGAGAGAAACTTTTGAACTTTAACGATATAGAACCGCTAATGTGAAGATTACAAGCTAAAATACGCTCTCTCTCTAAAGTAGCTCTTGATTCCGCTCTGTGATGGAGGAAATCAGTTAATCTGCAATTTAGCCAGATAATCTGCACATTAACGACTCTTTCGACCTTTAACAGTAACACGTAAACTGTTAGGGTGCTGATGCACCGATTAAATTTAATACAGTTTTGATTATTTTTATGATTTTAATGAATAATCGAAAAGTAACACAATTTCATTAACAGTAATTTACCTGCTATCTTACTGTTACATTTATCAAACAATTTGTTATTTTTTAATATTAAATTAATTCCTAAATCAATGTATTTAATTTATTTGTCATTTTAAAGATGTTATTGTTGCCTTTAAAAAAAAGCTTTAAGCAGAGCACTTAAATAGAGAAAATAGTAAATATTTCCATTCAAAAAAATTTCAAAATAAGTTGATAAAATTAATAAGAACAAATCATGTTTTAAATCAGCACAAGTTTTGAATTACTTTTTCTAGAAGAATTCAAAAAGTAATTTATAATTCTAAACATGATCATATAACATGTTCTACATTAAAACGTTATCATATTCAAATACAGATGATTTCTTCTTCATTAACATATTCTTTTTTTCTTCTTCTTTTTGTGCACAGATGGATATTTAATTTATTACGTTCATGGAAATAATTATTTAAAAGTAATAGTTAATCATTTACAAAAATAAAATTTGAAGAATTTCTACTTTTTCTCATTTTCCAAACAACTACACTATTTTTTAAATGAAAAATTATTTTAGTTCTTAAAATAGACTTTTATTTCCAATCCATAACGAATTGTTTGAACTTTTGCTAAGTACTATAAACAGAAGAAAAAGCGTTGGATATATCCGATAAAACCTGCTTTAAACTCGTTTGAAAGCAGTCTTTCCTTAATATGAGAGCTTCCATGGGTGGAATTTTATTGGTGTTTAGTTTCATTCCTATTTTCCCCATTTTTTTTTCTTATTTGTTTTTCTTAGATTTTCATATTATATATATATATATATATATATATGAGTGTAATGTTTCAAGTCAACATAAAGCTTTTGTAAAAAACAGTTTTATTCAGCGAGCAGTCTACATGTCTGTCACTAAGAGAAAAAGGACCCAAGTGAGATTTTAATTGAGCTGACTACTTATGTCCAGAACTGTTAAATAACTCTTTTTAGTTTATGTGTTCTACTTGAAAGTGAAGGATGGCATATGGAGGCTATAAAGAATAATGGTCTGAGATTAAAAATATTTTGTTTGGACTATCTGTTCGGAGAAACCATTGGGTGTTCAAATTAAGACTAAGATGTTAAGGAAAATAAAAGGGGTAAATAGGGGATTTTGTTTTAGATCTAATTTAATTATCCCTATATATATACTAGCTGTTACCCGACCGCTTTGCTGGGTATTTCATGATGTTTTATAAATTTTTACTGCTTATATATATGTATAAATTATTGATATCTAAGTCCTAGCATTAAGAATTCGATTGATTTGAAAAATATACTTATACCTGTAACTGTCACCTGTTGATAAAAAAAAAGGGCAGAATTCATCTAATTTGTATTTTCTAAAAATCTCTAAAATTGTGTGTGAAGCATAGAATGATGTTTGCTCTTTCGTAACTCAAAAACCAAGTGGAATCCCGCAAAACCAATTTTCGGTGGATCTCTACTCCGTAAATTGAACATGCAAGCCAAATTTCAAGTCTAAATCTAACAGAAAAAAGCAAAAGTTTTACTATAAATATCCCCGTAATCCCGTTGAGAGCCGTTTCCAAAATAACCGCTCTTAGCGGATTTCAATTCAACAAAAGAAAAATGCAAACCAAATTTCATTATTATAGTCCTTGTAGCTAGAAAAAAGTAATTTTTTTTGTCAATACATCCCAGTAACCCCCTGCAACCCCCCAGAACTTGATTTGCTTAAAATTTATTCTTAGTGGATCCCTATTCAACAAAAGAAACATGCTTAACAAATTTCAAGTATATGGGTCTAACAATTAAAAACAGGAATTTTTTTCTGTAACTCCTCTTGACCCCTCGCAAACATCTTTGGGGTCAATTTTCATTTTACTCTTTGTTAGAGGAACTCTATTTCATGAAAAGAACATGCTTACCAATTTCCAAGCAGGATGATCAAGTAGTTTAAAAATGGAAATATTTATCGATTACGCCTCTTAATCTCCCGAAATTAAACTTGGTAGTTGATATTCGCGAAACCCATTTTGTAGCGGTTCTCTACTTTACGAAAGGAATCTGCTTATCAAATTTCAAGACTGTACGTCTAACAGTTTAAAAATGGGGGTAATTGTCTATAACGCCACTTGAGCCCCCGCAACGCCACTTCTGGGTCTGTTTTCACAAAACCCATTTTGTAGGGGAATTGCACTCTATGAAAGGAATCTGCTTAGCAAAATTTGAAGACTGTGCGTCCAATTAATTAAAAATGCAAAAAAAATTATCAATAACGCCCTTGAACCCCCGCAACACCACCTAGGAGTCGATTTTCACAAAACACATTTTGCAGTGTATTTCTATCCTATGAGAGGAATCTGCTAACCAAATTTCAAGACTGTCAGTCTAATAGTTTAAAAAAAGAAATAATTATTTATATCTGCCTTTAACCCCCGCAACATTCCTTGGGGGTCAATTTTTCCAAACCCGTTTTGTAGCGGATATTTACTCCATGAAAGAAACATTCCTAGCAATTTTCAAGCAAGTAGGTCAAATAGTTTAAAAACGAAAATATTTATCTCTTACGCCACTTATCCCCCGCAACGCCACTTAGAGGTCTGTTTTCACAAAACCTTCTTATAGCTGATCTCTACTCTATGAAAGAAATCTCTTTATCAAATATAAAGACTGTGCGTCTAATAGTTTAAAAATGGAAATAATTATCTATAACGCCCCTTAAGTCCCCTCAACGCCACTTGGGGGCAATTTTCACGAAACCCATTTTTAGCGTATCTCTACCCTATGAGAGGAATCTGCTTACTAAGTTTCAAGACTGTACGTCTAATAACTTAAAAATAGGAATTTATAACGCCCCTTAAACCCCCGCCCCCGCAAAACCCCTTGGGGGTCAATTTTCCCAAAACCCATTTTGTAGCGGATATTTACTCCAGGAAAGAAACTTACCTACCAATTTTCAAGCAGGTAGGTGAAGTAGTTTAAAAACGGATATATTTATCTATTACGCCCCTTAATCCCCCGCAACGCCACTTAGAAGTCTGTTTTCACAAAACCTGTTTTGTAACTGATCATTATTCTACGAAAGGAATCTATATATATCAAATTTAAAGACAGTGCGTCAAATAGTTTAAAAATTGAAATAATTATCTATAACGCCCCCTAAGCCCCTGCAACGCCACTTGGGGGTCGATTTTCAGCAAACTCATTTTGTAGCGGATCTCTACTCTCTGAAAGGAATCTGCTTACCCAATTTCAAGATTGTACATCAAGTAGTTTAAACATGGAAGCAATTATTATTAAAGCCCTTAATTCCCGTAACGCCCTTGCGTTTCGAATTTCGGAAAATTCTTTCTTAGCTGATGTCTACTCTATCAAAGGAACATGTCTACCAAATTTCAAGTCTGTAGGTTGAATAGTTTTAGAGATTTCGTGATTAGTCAGTCAGTCAGTCAGTCAGTCGCTTTTCTCCTTTATATATATATATATGCACATATTATTTTCTTAAATATATATTAGTGTTAAGTGGTAATAATGTGATATGGTAAACTAGCATGGAATGAGTTAAACGTGGTACTTATATTGTCCGCTGTTGTAGGATTAAATATAAAATAAAGCATTTATGAGTATTTTGTTTCATTAATAGAGAAATAAAATTTTTAAGATTTTGCAACTTGTTTTTGGAAGAAAATGGTACCGGAATATTATTTCGGACGTCAAAGTTTTAGAATTTAAGAATTAAAAAAAAATATTTGAATTTCTTTATACAACGAGATAAAAAAAAATTCAAAATATTGTAACTGGCAAAATTTCAATGTCAAGGAAAATTTTAAACATACAGAATTAAAAAAAATATTTTGACAAAAAGGCGAAACGATGAGAATGTGTGGATGTATAATTATGTGAACTATACATTGTTATACAAAAAATTATTGGTTAAACAGAGAGGAGTAAAATATTAAAATGTACATTAACATCGCATTTGAACTGATTACATCCGAAATATGTGGTATCAATTTTTGTACATTTTTCTGTTTAAAAAGCATTCTGTTTCATTGATTTTAGACGAAAAAATGGTGGCGTGGCAAGAGCGGACGTGGCAGGAGCGGACACATAACATTTCGTGGGCTGGGCGGACACTTTTAAACTCATCGTGGTTTGAGCGGACACATCCCCCCCCCCCCCCATCTTAGAACAGATTCGATTACCGAATTACAAGGATAAATACATTTTTGCCAATCAAATTTAATTACTTGTATTAAATTGTTAAGATGTTATAGTGCGAATACATTTTAAACGTAGCGAAATGTAATAGAAATAAAAACTTTCAGAGAAATATTTAAAAATTAATAGTAAGTAACAATATAATGAAAGGTATGAACGAATTTCAGGAATTTTGTGGAAAACTGAATTAAAGAATCAAATAAATATTAGAAAAGGTGCAACAGCCATACAATTAGTTTCATGAAAGGAAGTAAAAATAAATACTAGAAGTAAAATACACAAGATACAAGTAGATAAAAGAAAAATAAATACAAGTAAATAAATACTAACTAACCTTGCATCTTGCTTATTTTACTTCTAGTATTTATTTTTACTTCCTTTCATGAAACTAATTAATTGTATGGCTATTGCATCTGTTCTAATATTTATTTGACTCTAAAATACAGTTTTCCACAAAATTCCTGAAATTCGTTCATACCTTTCATTATATTGTTACTTACTATTAATTTTTAAATATTTCTCTGAAAGTTTTTATTTCTATTGCATTTCGCTACGTTTAAAATGTTTTCGCACTATAACATCTTAACAATTTAATACAAGTAAATAAATTTGATTGGCAAAAATGTATTTATCCTTGTAATTCGGTAATCGAATCTGTTCTAAGAGGGGGAGGGGGATGTATCCGCTCAAACCTCGATGAGTTTCAAAGTGTCTGCTCAGCCCACGAAATGTTATGTGTCCGCTCCTGCCACGCCACCAAAATGGTAATAAAACAAGCTTACTGAATATGGTATAATTAAATCTTGCGATTATGTAATATATTACTTGACGCTAAACGTTTAATATTTTCCTTGTGTTTCTTTCCTTTCCTAAATATTCTTAATTAAGCGTTGCTTTGAATTTATTTTACTTATTTTTGCAAAAGTATGCTTTTTTTTTATACTTTAAGTTTTCTGAGGCTATGTTATATTGCATAAAAATCCTAACTATGTGAATAATTTTCTTATTAAAATTTGATATCTAGAAGCATAATGGCAAAAATGACGTTGACAAGAGAAACTGGCACAATAGGCGACGTAAAATATGTTATTGATTTGCTGAAGGAACAATGTTGATAAGTCCCGCAACTTTTATAAATATGCAAAAATCAATTGTTTTATAAAAACGATAAAAACTTAAAAAGTTTATAAAATTACAATAGCTATTTTATTTAATGATCAATGGGGCACACAATTTTCAAAAAGGTTTTACGTCTCCGAAATTTCGATTTAAATTCTCAGAAATTTCTGAAATTACAAGGAACACCGCAGAAGTATCCAGATGATTCTATTGCTAAAAAGTTGCTTCAGAAAGTTGGCAACGCCCATTTAAGTTCATCAAGACAATGTTTTCCAAAAAAGTCAACGAACTACGTTAGAAATACTAAACATCGTATTTCATTTTTTGTAGACTTTACACATTCCAGTGATGCCGAAATGTAATGAAAGAGCATGTATGTGTGACTTTAGAAAAACCCACAAAAATAACTTGCGGTTAAGGTCACTATGATGTTGTGGGAAAATCATTAAAACATTAATAGTCTTAGAACATTAATTTTCAATCGACTGTATTTCAAAATGAAACTTTTTCACACGAAATACCAGATTTTGGGATGTTGCATAAAGTTCCGTCATATATTTCAGCAACACATTCCCCTTAATTACTGTAGAAATTTTTTTATCTTAATGTAGTTCTTTTGACCTTCACTGATATGATAAAGGGGTTCTTTGCCATCTGAGGCTCCATTTGGGTGTCGTATTGGTTGGTGCTGAACAGGATGTGATACATGCTGCAGTTGTATATTGCAATATTATACATTGATTTATGCTTTTAAAAGGATACAGTAAACAAAGCCAGATTTAGGGGGGGGGGGTGGAAATTCGGCTAAAATGTTATAAGGAATTAACTTTTTTTATATTAGTTCCAAAATAATTAAAATCGAATTATATTTTAGCTATCAAGCTTTTTTTTTTGGTGGGAGTGGGAGGTTGTTAAAGTAATTTGTAATGTCCCTTCGCTTTATAATTGCGTTCTTTTTACTCAAAATTATTATTATTGCATTCTAAATATACTCCTTGCAATTCACACTTTGCTTGAAAAAGTTTTTAAATTTTGAAATAGTTTTGAGTACCGCAGAATAAATAAAATCACCGGAGGTGTATTTTGATTATTTCATTTAAACATTTTACAATCAATTAAGGTTTTGGAATGTCTCTTCCTGCATAAAATTGTCCAACATTTTGCAGTTTACGTTGGAAATTTTAATTGTTTTCTCTTTAATAAGGATTCAATAAAAAAAAAAGAACACGGGGGTTTAAGTTATTTACTTTGTATTTAAAAACGAGTACACACAGTTTGTAAAAACATCATTTTAAATTTCAATCCAGAAGCAGTATTTTAAACGTGAAAAAAAAATAATCTGTATCTGTTTCTAATCAACTCAGAATTCTACTTATCAAATTCTGTACAAAAAAGTGGCCGTGATACCCTAGTGGTCAAGGTAACGGACTCGTGGCCGGCGTGTCATGAGTTCGAGCCTAGTACCGCTGAGGACCCACCGTGTAGGGGAGCGATACATGTTGAATCTGTCGAGAGCTAAACGTCCTCCCGCTGGTGTGATGTGGCAGTTAGGAAAGGGGGATGTCAGATCAAGTGTCGTTCTCGTCACTTGCACATGGTACAAATTTATGATGTCTGTCGCCTAAAGCCCTCGAGTAGCTGAACGTAAATATTCACTCACTTGGTCAATACAAAGAATTTTGAGCTTATGGTCAGAAAATTAGGTCAGCACCTGAGCGAGCTCCTTGCTCTCCACACTTATGTTAGGACTTTGAGCTGCGTCATATTTAATTTATTCAAGCGCTTCTTGCATAATGATTTAGCTCAAAATTATGATACTTCAACCCATTGCCTATAAAGTATTCATTCCAGTATATTGCCTGTATGGTTTTGGTGAGCTAAAAAAAAACTTGTAAATATGTGTATAATTAATTATGCTGCTTGTGTCTTAAATGGTATTGCTGATTTCTTATACCAATTATCTTTGGCTTTCTAGCAAGATGTTGCGTATTTGATTCTCTTATTACTCAATATTCCTCAATTTATTATCTATTATTTTAGAATTGTTAATTTTATAATAACTTTAAGTGAAGGTCAAATGATAGCGTCCACTTTTAAGCCTGACACTTGAAATTTCCGCATGTGCACATCCAGGGTCATGATCATTGAAGAGAATGCCTGTTGTTATTACGAGAGGTACAAGCCTCCATATCTGCACTTATCTTATTTCGCTACCGCAATCTTAAAAACTAATTCTTCTACAATTTGTAAATATTCAATTGGAACATTTTGTGAAAATTATTTTTTACTGTTTTATCTTTTTACTATACTTTGGGGGGGAATTACATTTCTGATCATTTGAATTTAAAAGAAAAATATGCACAAACCATGTATTTTTGGTAAATAATTTTAAAAAGATGCGAACACATCCCCCCCCCCTTCCTTCGAAATCCAAGATCGTGTTAGAGATTATTAAGCTGAGAAAATTCTCTGGAGTCGAGATTACCCCGAAACTCAACAGTAACCCCCGAAACAGTAAACCCTTAATTATATGCGTAAGCCAGAATGTCAAGGCCATCAAAATAACGCTCGAAGTATGTTTTGTCTGAGAGGCAAAACCAGCTTTGTAATGATATGTATTGCATTCAACTATTCGAAAACAGAAAAATATTGAAAACAAAAGCGAGAAAACCTTCTGCATTTTTTAGAGTACCTTGAAACCTTGTGTTCAAATAAAAACATTGCTTTTTCCCGAGATGCTTTTTTAGGTGTTTGAGTTGCTAAATTGTGTAACAATGCTTCAACCCATGTATTAATGTTGCATAGCTGTAAAATATATTTTAGTTAAATTATTTAATTGCCTTGATCAGCAAATACAAGATGTAAATTAAATTTTGCATTTTTTAATTAATTGAAGAATAATGGGAAAATAAAAATAAACCTGTAATCGGTGTTAGTTATAAAAAGTTTAATGTTGTAAAGAATATGAAAAAAAAAAAAAAAAAAAGAAAGAAAGAAATATAATATTTATTTAAAAATTAATAAATATAAAGAAGCCAAATTTTTTTTTTAAAAAAATGGAATATAAATAGTAATTTCACACACACACACACAAAAAAGCTTAGAATACTAACTGTAAGTTGTTGAACAAATCGTAAGAAACAAAATATCAATCATTGGCATGGCCAAGTAATTTTAGCGCGTTTTTCACTTGTTGCATTTTACAATAATGCAACTAATGAACTTTTTACTAACAAAAAGTAGTGTACTATACTTAAAGAAAAAATTAAAAAATTTTTTTAAAGAAATTATTAAATTTAAATATGATTCGGCTCACCTAGGGCACAAATGCGACCAAATGCCGAAAAACCCGTGGTCAATTGCTTGCTTATTGGCTGCGAAAAAGGTACGACAAAATATAGAAGGAAGACGAAATTTGCGTCCTAATAGCGCTTTTTTTACACTACGTGAAAATCGCGCTAAAAATGGCATAGTCTGCATTCTATTCTTTTTCTATTTTGTGTGTTATTTTGTTCGGCAGACGGTAATTTTGTATCTTTAATTAATTATTATTTTTTTTTTTTGAAAAATTTCATATAATTTTTTTTTTTTTTTGTGTTGTTGAGGAAGAAATTTAGAAAAGTACATTCCATCAAAACTTAAAAATGAAGTGAAAATATGCTGAGATTAAAGATAGGATATGACCCATTAGAGTAAGCTTATAAAAGATTCCGAGAAATTTAACGAAGTATAATCATAAAATTATTGCAGAAAACGTTAAAAACTAGCTATTTATTATTAATAATTATTTTCACGTGTATTAATATATAATTCACTATATTATTTCTTTTGAATAAATTTGAGCTTGGTCAAAATTCCTTCAAGTGACTTAGGGAACATTATAATGAGCACTCTTCAAAATATTTTTTATCCGTCTTAAAATGAATTTTTCCTTAGAATCTCCTAGGAAACAATCATTACTGTTCAGAAGTAGAATTTCACAAATAATAACTTCTTTGTAACTTGACGTGGGTGAAGATACGAAAAATGGAATTTTGAGTTTCATATTCTCTCGTTTTTCCTGCTGAAAAATTTCTTTCATTAAATTCTTCCGATTCTCTGAATCGTTCTTTCTTATCGTGTGCATATTGCGCGATAGGAATTTGAAAGGAAATCCTTATTAAAACTCAACGGAAGTGAGTGAGTCTTCTCTGAAAAAATTCATAAATTAAAAAGGTTGCTAAAAAATGACGGACAAAACAAAGCAGGGTGTGAAAGGTAAGTCCACAAGCTGATTTGAAATCGATTGAGCGTAACGCAATCGATATTTGTCTTTGTTCACATTGATATTTTCTCTGTGTTTTTTGTATAATGGATAGTGTTTAGAATTCTTCTACTGAATATCTATTTTAAAGTGTTCCATTTAAATATGTTGCCTCAAATGAAATAGCATACATTCAGAATATGAAAAAATCATTTATATAAAAAAGTTTAACTGATTACATATTTTTTTCTTAGTAAAGAAATTAGAAAATTTTCCTGCGCGTGTATTTTTTTAGCAGCAAAAATTATAAATCGTATTATTAGGTAATATATCAAATCATTAAATTTTGTTAGTATAATACTTAAAGAATATTAAAAAAAATGAAACGCTATATACAATTCTTTCATGTATAGAATAATTTAGAATCACTTAGCAATTTAAAAAGCTAAACCTTGATTAACAGTTTCTTCGTGAATTACAAATGTTTGTGTATTGTAAGTCATTTATTATGTAAAATGCATTGTAAATGTTTTGTTTTATTTAAGCAAATGAATTTATTAGTTTGCCTAACGTACGAAAGTGAGGATGAAATGCGAGTTTTTCATCGAAAAGAAAATGTTGCTTTTATTGGGTTTTGTCTCTTTCACAAAACCTCAATATAATATGCATAATGGGTTAAGCTCATGGTGGTCACATGATAAATGTAATCACGTGTTTTCTGTGGAATTTAAAGTTGGTATTTGTGATGTACTTTAAGATCAAGAACAATTTCATGTTTGATTATGGGGCGAAGATGTATTAAGGTTCTTTAAAAGGTTTTTCCAAATAAATTTTTCTAGTATACGGGTTTTTTTTTAAACCAAGACATTTTGTTTACCAAGTGCAAAACACTTTTGAAAGAAGCTTCCGCAAAAAGCAAAAGTTGTTATCAGTGAGGCGCATGAGCTGGTTGGCAGAAAACACGTGATTGTGCATTTATCATGTGACTATGACGTCACACAAATTTTGCACATCATGACTCACAATTAGGCATATTTCGAGCCTACTGTAACGAGAGCTGACACGTATTAAAAAAAGAGGTTCAAGTTTTCAACATTGGCATGCCGTTGATAGGGTGCCATTTCAGGGGGGGGGGGACTTTTTCATCTGACCGTGGTTCAAAATTACAAGAAGCACAGGCAGGCGGAAACGTTCAACAAATGCATTATTATAAAAATATTTTGAGTGCTATGCTTAAACATTGTGAAACGCAGACACTTAGATAATGTGTATTGAACCAATGATGATTAATGATGTTTAAAAGATTAGGAAACGGACTTTCATTAAATGCCATTTAAATGAGTAATAATCATTATCAGCTTCCTTACATACAATATTTCTTAGAGGAAGATTGTTTTAAATGGTTTACTTGAGGCATAGAGCAAACGTTATTCTAATCACGTCAAAATAAGTGAACATTCATGTGCTGTTAACAGTAAATAGACTGGAACTTAGTCGGAAGTAGACAAGAAGACGATGTGTCAAAACAGTAATTAATAATTTAGAATTGAGTAAATAACGGGCATGTATATATATATATATTAAAATGAATGATGTTGATTTTTTAGTTCCGGAGGATGGGTTTTAAGTTTGAGCCTTGTTTTGTTGTGCACGGGAAAAAAGATAATAGCTAACCAAATATTTATGTAATTTATTGATTTTTCTGACATTTTTCAGAGAAACATTGCTTTCAACAGTTTACTCTGTTATGATTCGCTAGCGGACACAGTTGTATGTTGTTGAGTATAACTTACCAAAATGCATTCCTAAATAAAGGAATTAATTAAAATTTTATGTTTCAATTCTTATCAAGTTCAATGACCTTTAAATATTTTTAAAAAAATGCTGTGGTTTCACTTACTATCTTGTAGACATATGAACACATATAATTAACCGAGGTCATTCACACATGAATGTAAGTTCGTATGTTCTATAATTTCACACGACATAATAAATTACTTTTTTAATTTTATTTATAGAGGTTTACAGTTGCTATAACAATTCAAGCAGTGAATTCTTGTATGATCATTTAAATTCTGATCGTTATGTTTGACATTTTTTTTAAAAATTTTGATAAGGATCTAGACTACTATTCATATTGATTTGATAATGAACGAGTGTTATTGATGGCGAACTTAATTTTGAGCCTTGGTAAAGTGACGAAGGCTGCACCTAAGCTAGAACCCCGTTGCCACGGTGGCGTAGCAGGAGTGGACGCATAACATTTCGTGGGCTGAGCGGACACTTTGTAACTCATCCTGGTTTGAGCGGACATATCCCCCTCCCCATCTTAGAACAGATTCGATTACCGAATTACAAGGATAAATACATTTTTGCCAATCAAATTTAATTACTTGTATTAAACTGTTAAGATGTTATAGTGCGAATACATTTTAAGCGTAGCGAAATGTAATAGAAATAAAAACTTTCAGAGAAATATTTAAAAATTAATAGTAAGTAACAATATAATGAAAGGTATGAACGAATTTCAGGAATTTTGTGGAAAACTGTATTTTAGAGTCAAATAAATATTAGAACAGGTGCAATAACCATACAATTAAATTAGTTTCATGAAAGGAAGTAAAAATAAATACTAGAAGTAAAATACGCAAGATGCAAGGTTAGTTAGTATTTATTTACTTGTATTTATTTTTCTTTTATCTACCTGCATCTTGCGTATTTTACTTCTAGTATTTATTTTTACTTCCTTTCATGAAACTAATTTAATTGTATGGTTATTGCACCTGTTCTAATATTTATTTGACTCTAAAATACAGTTTTCCACAAAATTCCTGAAATTCGTTCATACCTTTCATTATATTGTTACTTACTATTAATTTTCAAATATTTCTCTGAAAGTTTTTATTTCTATTACATTTCGCTATGTTTAAAATGTATTCGCACTATAACATCTTAACAAGTTTAATACAAGTAATTAAATTTGATTGGCAAAAATGTATTTATCCTTGTAATTCGGTAATCGAATCTGTTCTAAGATGGGGGGGGGGGATGTGTCCGCTCAGACCACGAAATGTTAGGTGTCCTGCACGCAACCGTTGCCACGCCTTCATGAGAACTTCGAGCCTCAACAGATTTAACGTGCTCCAGTCCCTCTACATGCATTAACCTCAGTGACACTGGGACTCGAGCCTACAATTCGTCAACACTGACCATGATTCGCGTGACCATGACCACTTGGCTATCGCGGCTACATTATTCATGTTGAATCCGGGATTTCGTTTCAAGTCTAAGGAATTTCTACTTTTCACTTCAAATCAAGACCTGGAGTCGACGTACTTGGCATCAGTCAGGCTTTAGGCCCCCTAGAACCCTGAACTCCCCCTCGATGTGGGGTTTGTGGGGTAGCACGTTACGCCATTGAGGCTGATACGCATTAAATCTGTCGTGGCTCAAAGTCTTCAGTTTGGGTATACTGCTCATTTGCCATTCTCCTCACGTGACCGGGGTTCAAAATTACGAGGTACGTTGCCAATAGCCTTCGTTTTGCTTCATAAAGCAACGCTTATAAACACTCACTCGCTTCGTTTTAAGGATGTATTAAATTGCATTCTAATTAATACAATTAGACTAAATTAGTAGGAAAGTAGAAATTCTATGATTGATTCAGTCACAATTTTAACTTGTCTGGTAGATAGAACTTTTAGCAAGCTGACATAAGTCTTTTGATAAAGTAAATAATTTAATTGTTTTATTATTATTGATTACTGTGCTACTTGAGAGCGTGGAATATAAATGTTTTCAGAACCTTAAGCCATGTTAGAATTCAGCGAAACAAGCATGTATTATAAAACCTATGAGATATTGTCAAAAGAAATTCTTATACATATCTGTGTGACGTACTGTGCAGCATTATTAAGTTACATAATAAGTATTTACTTTCGTGGTTTATGCCTTATTTATTATTTTTAGTTTTCAGCACCTCGCTGCCTCTACATTAACGTCGTTTTCATTTTAAGGCATCCGTTTTATCACTCTTTTTATGTGGAAACACTTGCACCAGAAAAGCTATAAAAAGATAAGACGACGTGATTTAGAAGTCTCCACTAACAATACTCACTTAAGAGTTAGCAATAAATTATGGCGGTCACATATTTTGAAAGGGTGAGAGATGCCCTTATTTTTTGTGCACCCAGTTGAATGGAATAAAAAAACAATACATTACTAAACGAACTGCTTGTTGAACTTACAAAGCATTATTTTCTAAGGACATGGGAACTAGACGCTGAGCTAAACGAAAAACACGGAACTTTTTTCCCAGTGCATTTAATTCGAATACTCTTTAAAATTTTATATGTTATTTTGCTTTAATGCAGCCTTTCTAAAACTGTGAGCCTCCCCCCCCCGAGGGGGTGGCACGAACATATAGAGGAATCTTAAGCAAAAGATTTTTTAAAAAATTACTAATTTACTGAAAGTAAACAAAATACATTCCATAATAAAAAATAAATTTACTCATTTACACTGATATAATATACTTATAAATGTATCAATATACAATGTATTTGACAATTGACTTAACAATACTAAGTTAAGAACAAGTTTAATAATTACCAACGACCCCATGGTCTTGCCATATATAAAATTATATATAAAAATTAACACTTATCTTTATAATTTGTTCGATTTATAATTAATCCCTTAACCGCCGGTTAAAAGTTACGCAATTCGCTCCCAATGCCACTGGACACATAGTCAAGGTCCTTTTATTGCATTCCATTGCCTTCGGAATAATTTTATGTATAGCAGTGCATAGAAAAGATCGTACTTCGGAAAGATATATATACTAGGTACGGGGAAAATAACGCTTTGGCTGAGTGAGACGTTTATATACGCCGGTGACACTTAAGAAGCTTAAGTCGTATTCTAGCTTTAGTATCAAAGAATGGTATAATTGAATTCAGTACATTGTTATTGTATGGAAGGGGGGGGGTGATGAAAATTAGAGTTGAATATTGGATTGTTGCAAGTATTGAAAGTTTGAGAAGCACTGCTTTAATGTGTAAAGTGTATTTTGTACCAAATATTTTAATATTCACTACATACTCGTTAATTTACTTCTCACATTGAAATTCGTGTAAAAAAAGCTTATAACTCATTGAACGAATGAGTTTTTAAAATACTAAATATTGAAATAAGTTTAGGTTGTAATAAATTTTTTATCGTAAAACTGTTCAACTATAAAATTGTATATTTCTCCGAAATATTGTATAATGACTGTTGTAGTCGAATGATCACATGAGTGAGTGTTTATTAACGTCGTATTATAATGCAAGACGAGAACTATTTGCGACGGATCTCGTAATTTTTGAATCATGGTCAAGTGATGAGGACGACACCTTAGCTGGCAGCCCCTCTCCAAACTTCCACGTTACACCAGTGGGAAGACTTTGAGCCTAGACAGATTTAACGTGCATTGGTCCTTTTTCAAGGTGGGCTTTCAGTGGAATTAGGGCTGGAACTCATGGCACGCTGACCACAAGTCTGTGACCGTGACCGTTAGGCTATCGTCGGTCCCGAGTGGTCACGATGGCACACTAGCGCCCGTTTATGTCCAGTCATGTTTGAATACTGATGCCATTTAAGACTTATATCCTGGAGGAGTTGATGCACACAAATTATGTCGAGGCTCAAAGTCGCCATATTGGTATCGTGTGGATGTTTGTAGTGTGGGGTACCAGACTGTGGCTCTAAATTAGCCAGTAACGTAACGGAGAATTTTTGGGCATTCTGTGCCAAGTCAGGTTTTGTCCTTTTTTATATTTTAATTGGTTAAATACATACTTAGCGTCAGTCAGGCTTTGGGCCCCCTAAAATCCTGGGTCCCCTGAAATGCGGGGGTGTATGTTACGCCACTGAAGTTAGCCCTTGTGTATCTTTGGAATGCGACGTTGATAAACAGTAGATTAATTAGATTTCTATTCATCTAAAATCATTTGATCCATTTTGAAGGGGAGCATGGGAAATGTGTGTTCTAAAGACTGTTAAAGAAGAGATCGAGAAAGCTATCATTTTGGTTGGAAAATGAAATTTAGTGATTATTGGTAAATGTAAAAATTAATTGCAGAACATGTGTTTTTTTAAAAAAGAAAATAAGAATTAGGAAAATAAATTTAGTAAATAAAGATTTGGATTTTTTAAAATTCTTATTTATTAATTTTTTTGGTGTTATTTCGCCCAAAATCTCTAACCGAAGAAAACAATTGCTTAAAAAAGGCTTTTAGGATACCATTTAGTTATTGCAAAAAATATAAATTCATCGTGAATGAAGACTGAGTTGGAAAGAACAATGATGTATGTTAAGGTATGTGACTACCTCCGGATCACTTTTTTTGAAATATATAAATTTTCAATTAAATAGACACTTTTTTATTTGAAATGGGGCATAAAACTGGGAATTCAAGTACAATTTACATAGAACTAAAATAAGTTTGGATATATTGGGAATTTTGAGTGAAATTTTAGTGAAAAATTGCAGTTACGGTAAGGCTTGTTTTGAAAATTCAATTTAATATATTTGAATAATATTTATATATTTATATTTATTTTTGAATAATATTTATCATTATCTGTGCTTAGAGTTAAAAGATTTGTAATACCTTTGAAAGTGTTTGAAATATGTCATTTTTTATGCAAGAACTCAATTTTTTTACTACAAACTATAGTTATTTTCTCGCAAAAAGTGCAATAAAATACATAAATATATACATAGAGATTTCAATTCAATATCTTAGAAAGAAATCCTATAGTGAGCTTTACCATGAAGCAAAATATTGCAAAACAGTTTCTGAGAACATGCATTTAGAGATTTTAATAGAGTATAAAAAAAAATTTCTACCAATTGTACATTTTTTAAACTCACCAGATTTATAGGTCAAGATCTCTTTTGCTTCATGTTTAACTACTTTGGATTTTTTTTTTTTAACCTTTTGCTGTTTTCTAGAGAGTTTTATAAACTATAACAATTGTCGTTTTTAGTGAAATTTTGATGAAAAGTTGCAGTTACACAAAATTCTAATAATTGTATTCAAATAATATGCATACAGTACGTGAATACCATCTTTACATGTGTTAGGAATTAAAAGATTTGGATACGTTTAAAACTTTTTAAATATGTCAAATTTTATGCAAAAACACGATTTTTTAAAAAATTAATGATTTTTTTTCATAAAAAAGCAATAAAGTACATAAATAAAAACACAGAGATTAGATTTTGATTCATAACACAGATACAACTAAATAAAACATGTTCTTAAAAATATTTTGTGTCGAGATCTACTTCCGGTTTTGTAAACTCCATTTCCAGTTTACTAATTATTTTATAACTTTTCTTCTAAATATCGTAGAAATAAAAAATAGAGTGTTTTTGGAATCTTAAATGTATTGGATATAAAATAAAAGCATAAAAGAAATTTCGGAAATTTTCACCAAAATGGCGAATTTTATGTAGTTTAAGGGTAGTTAATAAACGAATCAAAGGAGAAAAACAAAATATTATTATAAAATATTAAAATACAAATTATTATCATAAATTAAATATACACTGAGAAATATTTTTCAAAATTTCATTATTAAATGTGAAAACATTTGTATATATTATATTATTTTTAATAATCACATTCTTCTTGGTGATTCACTGCCGTGGTGATTTATTTCGTGTTTTACAACTGAATTTTTTAGTGAGCAATTATTTCGCAATGTTTGAAATCCACGCGAAATATTTTTGCTAACAATGAATTTCATACAGGTGGTGCTCAAAGTAGTTTAAACATGGTGGTTTAAAAAATAAATCTCCATAAAAAAAATAAGATTTATTATGTAATAATTGTCAAGACCAACAACAATTCTCTCTCTCAACAAGGGCGTATAAATTTAAACAAGGTCATGCTTTTTTAAATAATTTTTTCCCATGCATTGTTTTCTAGCAATATTTTTGGTGAAGACATTGGATTCTCTATAAAATGATAGTGACTGACAATATGGATTAATTATATTGTTCGAAATCATCGTGCAAACAAAAAGGGAAACGATAATTGTCCTACATAATTGTTCTCTTTTCTTGGGTATTAACATCAGATAAGACTGCATTACTAAATTTATTTAAATGAAACTATTACAGTATATTTCGGTGTATAACGTGCTCTTTTAATACAAAAAATAAGAAATAAATTTACGGCTGATGAAAATGATAGCTTTAAAAAAAGATTAGTATAAAAAAAGGAGATTTCTATATAGATCTGAGTACTATATTTAAAAGAAATGATATACCTTATATGAACTTTTATTATCAGATAATATGAAAAGGTTGACATATTCTTCTTTCTTTATACCTTGTAATAGCGGACGGTTCCTGCTTACCTCTAAAACCCCTTGTCTACCCGCAAACCTGGCTAGGTGTGTGAGAGAAACTGAATGATCAACAGACATGATTTCAATCTAATTAATTTATTGTTACCAAAATATCAATCAGACACAATAACAATCTAATTAAGATTGGTGATCAAATAGTAGAGCGCGGATGTGAGATTCACTAACACGGTGATAATACTGCGAACCCTCAACTGAATCTACGATAGCTTAAATACGCTCAATATAAACTAACGTCACACACTAATAAGCTAACTTCTAATTAAACAAGCTCACGATACCTGTACATTTTATGCAGCGGATCTTACACTTGAATCTTGCAAGAGATCTTTATCCGGCTTTGATCAATGTCGTCGGATCCACTCTCCGTAATTCGTTTTCCTGGACAACTCCAAGACCTCTTGATAATTCTACTATCCTTCAATCTTCAACTAACAAACTAACTCGCAAACTCTTTGGTAACTCCTACTTGTCAATTCTCAAACTCGCGAAAACAGAATTTATATAATATACTTCATTTACATAATCACGCTTTCTTGGTCGGCGAAAGTTGGTTGAGTAAAAATATTTTTCCCCAGAAGAGTCCCCAAGGTATTTATATAGTCACGGATAGATCCGTTACAACCTTTAAGCACATCATTGACCTCTGTGTGTTTCATCTTTTCACCATCACTATTACTTTGAAAAATAAATTATCATTTTCCGTTTCATCTAGACTGTTAGATATGCTAGATTTTTTAAATGACTAATTATGTCGGGTTTAATTTAATTTCACGCCTTTGCTATCCACTTCTTATGGATAATTTTCCTAACATTTTTAACCATAGACAAGCTACGAGGAAGACATTAGAGCTTAAGCCTTGCTCTCCTATCTTTTACTCTCACACGTAAAGACTTCGATGTCCAGTTCAATCACTAATGTAGTTAGTTCTGAATGGGTCGTGTATCAAAATTCCTTCGAGGCCCTTTTTTAGGTAGGGGAGCGCTGTCAGTGGGATTGCAGTTACACATGTTGGGGCCTTTGTAGCTTGGGAGCCTTGTATCATTCATACAGCTGATACGGCTATAGCTACTCCTCTGAGTTCAATCCAATGTGCCCCAGCACTCAATACTTCGTATGGGAGCCATTGGCGAAATCAGGATTGGAACTCATGACTTCTCAGCGATACTAGTGACCTTTTATCACTCTGGCTGCCAGTCTCTTCCATTCAATGATTTAATTTCGAACATTTTAAAAATTTTTAATTCCATTTTAACAATCCATTTCGCTCCGTAATGCACTACACCCCCTTCAAAAACAGTTTAAATATATCAGGTATGTACATAATAGGTTAAGTAAAAAAAAAAAAAATCGATTTATAATATCCCTGCTTAGACTAAGTTTAGTATCAAATTTTAAATCGATGTTAGAAGAATTAAGTATAAATTTGGATAAATCGTTGATGAAAAAGGTACAAAAGCAAACTTTGGAAGTAATTTTTGGTATTTTATCCTTGAGAATTCTATATAAAATTTGTTCCCAATAATGAATCTAAGTAAATATATAGTTACAGCATTTATATACACGTTCTAATTTATTGTTTTCTTTTCGATGTAAATTATATTTTCATGCATTTATATTTTCTTTTATAATTGTCATCATTTTTAGGCGGATATAGGTCTAATTGAAAAGTATGCTGTTTGCAAGAGTATTTATAGATTTATGAGTTAACTTATGCCATTCGTAATCAGAACAAAAATAAATAAATAAAATAAAATAAAATAAAATAAAATAAAATATCTTATATCTTTTAAAATTGATAACTTTAATTTTAATGCAAAATTAAGTTAATTACTTTCCACCTTTTCTGAATATCATAGATAGTCGTCATTCTAGTCATAATGCCCCAAAGTATGCATTTTTTTTTCAAAAGTCTGTGGTATCGAATTGATAAACATTGTTATTTTATCTTATGTATATAAAAAAATTATTTATCAAGGACATTTGTGATTTGAGACAAAATCGTTATAAAATGCTGTTCATGTTTCATATAATTAAACGTTAAGAATTCTCATTAAAATTAGACTTCGTGTAATATACACTCATTTGCATTCGGAATGGACATACTTAACGAAAAAGTAAAATATAACTGTACAAAATTGTTCCTTTTGAATTTCACACGAATCTGCTTATTATTATTTTTTTGCATCAATACTCTTGTCACGGTTGACCTTGGCGCGTAATGGAATGAATCTTGTAGTTAAAAACAGCAACAAGAAAAAGGGAAATCAATAGTAACGATTCAATAAGAAATGCCCTAAGCTCTAATACCTTATTTTAAATAACATTAAAAGATAGAGTATTGTATGTTAGCTACTAATTCATGTACAAAGGCATGGTCATTTGTATAAAATGCTGCAAGAAAAATCTTTTAATTTTTATTTCAAACCTCAAAAAGAAGAAACGACAATTTTGTCAATGTCTGTACATTTTTTAGCGATTGCTACATCGAACATGTCATTGATTTGAATTTTCTAACACTAAAATAAATAAATTATAGTTTGAAAAAAACTAAAAAAAAAACCGCTTTTATACTGAATCGAACTAAAAAGTTAAAAAATAATTCTTAATAAAGAATAAAATGATTTACGAGAAAATGAATGTCATTGGGGTAAAAGCGTGGGGTGCTTTGTACTACATTTTTACACTAATTCAGATTTTCGGAATAGAAGTTAGAAATTATAACAATTGGTACATTTATAGAGAACCCCACGCTTTTACCCCAATGACATCCATTTTCTCGTAAATCATTTTATTCTTTATTAAGAATTATTTTTTAACTTTTTAGTTCGATTCAGTATAAAAGCGTGTTTTTTAGTTTTTTTCAAACTATAATTTATTTTTCATTTTTTAGTTCAAACTGCAATAAAAGCGTGTTTTTTAAACTATCACTTATTCATTGTTGAACTTATCCTTGAGTTTGATATTTGAAGCTGGAATTACGTGGCTGTGGAATTAGTCTTGCTCTTTAATGGAAAAATTATTAACGGGTCTAAAGTGTATTTATTCTCTCCGTTTCGAAGCCTCGGATGAGTCCCGTATCGTTATATTAGATTCCGTCTCTTCTGAACAGGTGCAACAAATAAAAGTGTGTTAAGAAGGAAAAATTCGAATAAATTTTTTTTTTATGTACCATGTTTTTATAACAGACTAAAAATTATAAAATTCCTCCTTTTCGTTTTTGTTTTCTTTTTTCACATTTTCATGCACTATCATCCACTTCTGAGCTATGGTCCAAATTTCAAGTCTCTAGCTCCTCGGAAAGTCACACAGTTTAAAATCAATTTCAAAATTCCACCCGGACAGACATTAAAGAAAGCAAGTTAATAAAAGCATAATATTAAGTGTCAATCGTGTTATCCCCTTTTAAACGTATTGTTTTAATGTTAATTCGTATCATCACTTCTAAATGTATTGCTTTATAAAAATAAAAAAAATATTTAGTAGTTGGAACGTAAATTATTTTTTTTTTAACATTCACGAGGCTTTTTTTTATTTTCATTTTCAGAAAAATGTTTATATTATGGTAAAAAATGGTTAACACACACCCACCCTCCCCTTTCTCAGATACTGAACACTTCTTTTGTTTGTCTTATTTCTTTTAACCGCAAGTGTATTTTATACTTGCATATATAATTAGCGTTAAATTCGAAACACTTTAGGGTTACACCTTATTCTTTTAGTCGCCAAATCTGGAAATGATGTTGGAAATTAGTCGCCATGTCTGAAAATGGTATATGGAACTAGTCGCCAAATTTAAAAATGATATATGCAATAAGTCGCCAAATCTGGACGTGATATATGGATTTGTCACCAAATCTGATTATCCTTATTCCTGAGGATCCTGAAAAGGACAATGGAACAAAATTATGAAATTATTGTATTGTCATCGGTCCTTGACAAGTGTGCGAAATTTCGAATGAATCCAATATTTTTAAGTGAGTAAAAATCGAGTTCTAAGATTCCGTTACATGCAAGTGAAACTTATAAAAGCGTGTTAAAAAAGCGTTTTTTAGATATTTACTCTGTATTTGTTTTAAAAAGTATGATCACGAACCCGGGGTACCCCAGTGATCCTTCTCTATTTTCGACCCTCTTTCTTGTCATTCAGTTCATTCTTTCTTTCTCTTCCCGTCTAGACCACAGATATTAAAACAAATGTTTGGCGCAGTATAGCCGAAATCGGCCCTTGCGCCAATAAACCCCAAAATCACTCACTCACTCACTTAAAAAGTATGAATAATTCAAGTTTTGAAAGATGGTATTGAAATGGAAAATAATAGGGGAAACTGTTGAATGAAAAATTTTAGTAAACAAAAGGTTATCCAAAGACTTTTAAAATTGTTCCTTTCGAGAATATTCCGTAAAATTATTTTTATATCTTTCCTAACGTTTTTACTCGGCTCTACGATTAAAAAAAAGTAAGGTAAGGATTTTAAAAACTTAGAATCTGTGAGAGTTATTGAAAAATGTGAAATGACGTAAATACATTTGGAGTCATTTTGAACGCTTAGACTGGATGTCTAAGTCCATTAAGAATATTACCCAAATGTAATGATCTAGAACTGCCAGAACAACATTAACAATAAAAAAAATCTTCCTTTAGGTTATTACGCAAGGTCTGTGCATTTAGAAAGGATGTTCACGAAAATGTTGTTTTGTTCTGTAACCAGTTATTGATGAGCCGAGAAACTAATTCAAATTCAATGACACACAAAATGTGAATGATACAAAAGCTCAGAATAAATTATGCGGAAACAGTATGCACATGTATTGTTAGTCAGTAATCAGGGCAAAAACGTTAAGTTAGATGCAATTTTAGTTAAATTTCTAATTTGTAAGAAGTGAGAGATGTTTTGATTTGATTTTTTTTATTAACGTCGCTTTTTTAAAACTGCGAGAGCAACGTCCTGGCAATTGGCGAAGGACCTTACAAATTCGAACCTTTGTCAAGCGACGAGAACAACACCCGAAATACACCTCGCTTTCCAAACTTCCGCATCACGTCTATGTGAGGATTTTGCTACATGGCGAATCTTCAATTGCACCTGGACCCGAACCCATGACTTGTTAAAGTCGTCCCCGAGTTTGCTATCATTATCACTTGTCTATATTAAATGGCGAATCGAAATGGCTAAATAAACTTGGGTAAAGTGGTGAAACACTTGCTTGTCACAAAAATTGTTAAGGAATGCTAATTAAGTTTTCGATTTCAGTTTTTATGGTTACTATCTACCACCGTTTGGAATATGTTAATATAATATTAATTTTATGAAATATTCCTGCTTACCTTTTTTTAAACCAGTGCCATTGTAAATACTTAAGTCCAACAAAATGGACTCGGAACTTTGTGAAAAATTCAAGGAAAGTTCTGTGTTATTTTTTTTATTTTATTTTCATTCTATTTTTAAATAATATTTTTTAATGATTCATACATGTTTTCGTGTCTTTATTTATAATTTAAAAATATTTGTTGAATTCGGCAGAAAACGCAATCGGGAACATTTCCTATTTTTTGATTTTTTTAAATGCGCTGTATTATGTTCAAATAAATTCTAGTGTAGATATGAGAATATAAGTAGTTCTATAAGATTAACAATATGTTTCATGTTGAAAAGGAAAGAAAAAACCCGGAAAATTTTACCATTTTTTCATTTTTACTGTAAATTAGTTTAGTTTGAAAATTATTAAGAATGCGAAATTGATTTTTCTTGTTCTGAAATTTATTCTGAAATGGTATTTATCATGTTACTGAATCCACTTTTCTCTGAGAACTAAAAATTCTTTATTCTTGTTTAAAGAAAATAAAAAAGTAAAGTTCGTTCAGGAATCAAGTTTTTAAATTCACATTTATGGTTACTGCATATCTGAACCCTGTCATTACTAAAAATAAATAAATAAATAAAAAAAAATAAATTTGTCTCCTTGCATTCTTAATATTTTTTTATATACGATATATTAAAGAAATTTTGAGCTTGAGGGGCCCTGTTTCACTAGTTTCAAAACTTGACAGATTTGGTTTAAAAAAATCTATTATTTTATTATTTTAAATCTATTATCACATTTTATTATTTATAAATAATAAAATGCACACAGTGGGTTTCGATTGGTATATGAGAATCATACCAGGTGGCTTGGTTTTTTCTCTTGATAGAGATAGAACTTCCAAACTGCATTCTCTTAAGTAGCAAGTGGTGACATCAAATGCCTCATGTTCTGTTAGGGTAAGAAAGTTTTACTACCTATATTAAATCAGAAAAACACAGAGCATATTCTTGATTGTTTTGGACTTTTCTAGACAAGATCTTTACTCTGAGCTAGTACTTTCTTGGAGTCAACAATTTTGTCTGACATCGTCACACTTATAGGAGAATCTGCAACAACAGTTGTTTTTGTAAATTGTTCTTGTAATCTTATAAATATTTTATTAACGGAATATAAAATTATAATAACGGAATATATACATCAGAATATAAAATTACTATTTATGCTTCTTAAGATGAATGATGGAATTTTGCATATATGTTTCAAACAAATCGTTATAGATTAAGAATGGGCGAAATTCATGTGACGTCATAGTCACATGAGAAATGCATTCACATGTTTCCAGCGAATCAGCTCATATGCTTCGCTGTTGCCAACTTTTGCTTTCTGCAGATTCTTTTAAAAGTATATGTTTATAAGTAATAATAAAATGCTCATAGAAAATCAACACACACTTGACTTTAAAGTATACGTATAATATTAGATTTTTTTTCTAAATTTTGAAAAACTTTTTAATGCATTTTAATATTGAAACATTTTTATGCAATTATCAAATCTGAATTTTTAATTAAACTTTACAAGTAGTACAACAAGTACAAGTCTAATATCAGCTTTGAATCTAATAGAGAACACGTGATTGCATTTATCACGTGACCGTCATGAATTTAGCCTACTAAAAGTTTAAATTCAATTCATTAACACTTTTCTATATAGAAAAAAAAATCGATTATTTATTTTTATTTTAGTAAGATAATGAAATGCGAAGGCATTACATTTTAATTTGCTTAAAACCTAATATGTATCAAATGTACAACAAAACTTGTTATTCAAAACAAAAATATTTTTTTTTCTCTAGTTTTTGGATTATATTTCGTTGTTATTCGATTATTATTTATTTATTTTCCTAAAATAAATTTTTGATTTTTAAATTGGGATCATTTTATGTGATTCTGTTTTGTGGAATTTCCAATTCAAGAATGAGCAATTAATGGTGCTAAAATAATTAAGTGATTTCGAAACTCTTTTAATTTTCATGGTAGATGTTAATTAGGGAAACTTTCATTGAAAATATAATTGATTAAATTTATATTGAAGTCTTTTGTTTTTTTATTAAAATATTTGTGAAAAATTTGAATAAAATTCTGATATAAATATACCATTAAGTGTAAAGACGCAGCCTTTGTTTGTTTAAAATTAAAGTAACAGAAAATTTTTGTTCTGGAAGGAGTAATAGGTAGAAATGTACTCTGCCAAAATGTGTTAAAACTTTTGAATGTTTACTTTTTGTGCTGAAGCATTTTTTGTAACCAAGCGCTGAAGTAGCAACTTAAAATAAACAAATATTAGAATGATAAACAAAACAAAATGCTAAACATTTTAGTTTCTGGAAAATCACGCAAGAATGATTTTACCAAAGAAAATTTTTTTGCAAGGCACATAAATTTTTGAAACATATTTTTTATGTCTGCAGAAATATTTTTAAATTCAATTAATTAGTACAGGGGTGTCAAACTAGCGGCCTTCCCAACTTTTGTTGTGTAATCCACGATGATATCGAGACGGTGTTACGATGCATAATATAACGCACACTATTAAACGTTTCAGTTAATCTTTCATTTATTAAGAGTAAACTATACACAGTTATTGGCCTCCTTGCAATTTTTATAATTTCGTGTTTAGTAAAGTTAGTCATTTTTAATTGTAAGGATAGATAATGTGAATAGACTCACAAATCGATCCCCTTCTTTTTGTAACTATCACGTGACGTATTGTTTATGATTGGAAGCAGGAATTTTTTGCTGAATATTCCCTGATTAAAAGATTCGATTTTTCCTTTCTTACCTTGTGCTTTGGTGACTGCTGCACTATCCTAATTTTCACTCCTGTCTCCCTTTTTTAGCTCTCCCTATTGCGCCTGAAGTGGCTGATGTTACATAGCCACCATTCAATTTTGTCGGCTCTCATTACTTTACATTTTAATAGCATCTTTCTCGTTTCGGATATCATTGACTATTTTACCACTTTTCAATTTTTGATATAGTGTAGTATTTCGATAATCACATTACATTCTGTGATTTGATATCTTTTGGAATTTTACTTTTTACTTCAGGTTTGTCATTTTTACACCCATATACTCTATATAAGAATCTAATCCAACTTCTTCGCTATTGCTTTTCGGCTACGGTATTATTTTTATGTAGTTTGCGTGATTTTATTGTAATCGTCTGTATCCATTTTGTATGCATGTCGTCTATCTTTTGGGGCTACTTGCATGATTTATAACACGAATATGATCATATATATTGTATTAAAAATACGATCTAAATAAATAATTTTAAAATACATAATTGATGTGTGTGATAGAGCCATCTGCAGACAATTCTTTCTCGCTATATTATTCCCATCATCAATTGAGCGACTGAAGTGGACTATAGCAGCAATAATATCCTTCCATGCAGCTTTTGTTTTTCCTCTTGCTCTAAAGTTGATTATCCCATTTTTCTTTTTATTGCTTGTTTTTTTAATATCTTGGTGAAGTTTAAGTATAGGAATACATCTTTTAGAGCAGCTTCACTCAGTGCTGACCCCACCTTAGTGCGATGAGTAATTTGAGTAATAAATTTGTATTATAGTACTAATTGATTCTCTGTTATACGGTTAGGAAAAGTTTCGTGCTACAAAATGAGCAGTGCTAATTTGTCAAGTTGAAATGCGTTGATTAATTCGTCTATAGGAATTTGATTATCGATTCTCTTTTCGATATAAAAAAGGGGCTCACGGCAGATGCAGTACACAGAAGTAACTTACTAGCTTCATCATAAGTGCATAATTTTCTTTAGCTCTCCGATTCATGTCATATGATTCGTTCTTTTTTTAGAAATTATCCTATATATGTCATTTTTTAACCCATTTATAATGAGTGAGAAAGAAAAATCAGCAGACGTTGGATACGATTTGAGCTTCAACTCATTGGAGTGGCCGCGGTAGCCAAGTGGTCTAGGCATCGGATCGTGGCTAGCATGTTCTGAGTTCGATCCCAGTACCACTGAAGACCCGCCTTGTAGGGGCACGATGCACGTAAAATCTGTCGAGAGCTCAAACGTCCTCCCGTTGGTGTGGTGTGGTAGTTAGGAGAGGGGGGTGCCAGCTCAGGTGTCGTCCGCGTCTCTTGACCATGGTTCAAAATTACGCGGACCGTCCCCAAAAGCCCTCGTGTAGCTGAACAGTGGGACGTTAATATTCACTCACTCACTCACTCAACTCATTGGAGGCTACCGTTATAATGTAGTGCTGCGGTTCTTAAATTTTCGATCTCCGCGGCCGCTTTTTATATATCAGCCTGACTACACGCCCTCCCCAAGATTTTGAACACCCCTCCCTGACTCCCAACTCATGGCTGAGTGATTTATAGGTTCCTCAATAATCCTAAGACCGCCTTTCCTACTTATATTATAGACTTTTTTAACACTTTTTTCCCTTTAAGAAAACGGTGAACATCTAATTACCGTAAAATCCGATGTATAATGCGCACTTTTAACATATAAAATTTGATCGAAAATTATGGTTGCGCGTTATACGTAGGGTATAAAAACTTTAAAATATAAAAAAATGGGATGAGCATAAAAAAATTAGACTTCTACAAATATCCAAATACCGTTTATTTTAAAGTTATGATTTACTTTATGGACTTAAAAGAGTTGAGATTCTAGAAGTATACTATTTCTTCAAAATCCCGGGATAATACCCAATAAATGACTTGAAAACATAAGAACACTACGTACATGTACATTTCAGGTTTCTTCGTAAAAAAAGGGGGTGGGCGTTATGCGGCGAATATACATCAAAATTTTAAAAAATGCATCTTGAAAGTATAGGCGCGCGTTATACGCCGGATTTTACGGTATATATATATATATATATATATATATATATATTTATCGTATTTAAATTGTATATATATGTGTGTGTAATAATTCCCATTAATTTAATCTTGAACATGTTTTTAATTTGTAATGGTCCTGTCAATTAGGACAAGCGCGTAAATAATAACTAGCTACCCGCCTAACGGGAATCTTTTGAACTACATCCACCATACATATCATGTGATCTGAACTTTCATTTCCCGCTCAGCATGTAAACCAAGGTTTCTGGAAGTTCAGCCTTTTTTTTCTATTGTCCTTCGTTATGTAGCCGGCTGCAGCGCGTAGTGTCTTCATTGTCTTTGTTCTGTGTTGTGCCGTCCATTCCCTGTTTTATGTTTAAGATGTGTATGCTTGTGTGCCTCAAGACGTCTAATAAACCGGATTTTACTAATCACAATACTGCCTCGTCAATATCATAAAATATAAAAATCAACAATCATAAAAAATTGATCTATTATTAAGAAATTCTTACCGCTTACCGGGATATATATATATATATATATATTACAAAATATTAATTTCAAATAAGTAAACACTGTACTTAACAGTGTATTAATTAGTGATCTAGTCTAGTAATCAATTAGAGATCCAGTCTTAGTTGGCACATCTTTCAACTTTCCCACGAGGCCTTTCATAGTCTGTAAAAAGGGAGAACTCTTAACATTAAAGGAGAGACCTTCGCGGCCCCCTAGAAAGGCATTGGGAACCCCCGGGGGTCCACGTATCACAGTTTAAGAACCGCTAGTGTAGTGTGTATCCAGACGGGGACTCAGCTCTTGACAAATCTCGCAACAGAGCACAGAAAATATTTTCTTATTAATTTCCAACTCTAAGGCAAGGCAAGTGTTACTGACGACGGACCTTGTAACTTTGAAACTCAGCCAAGTAACGGGATTAATACTTGATCTGGCTCCCCACTCTCAACTTTCACACCACGCTAACGTGAGGACTAAGTCAGGGCAGATTTAACATGCATCAGCCCCTTTACATGATGATTTTTCAGTGGTCCCATGATTTGAACTCATGACTCAACGACAAAAAGTTCGTGAACATGACCACTTTGCTATCGTTGCCACCTCACATCAGGATAGAAGAACGAGCTTATGAAGAATAAAAGAAAATTGAAAGAGGAAAAAAAAAAAAAAGTAAACGGGAAGGATGGGGACAAAATATACAAATAAAAAACAGCAAATAGACAAAGAAAAAAAGTTTTACATTGAATACTCTTGAAGAATTATTTAATGCGTATGAAAGAGCACGTAAATTAATTGAAGAAAATGATCAAAATGAAAAAAGTATCTTTGAACAAGGCTAAAATTAAAAATAATATTCTGTGTTATCACATGATGTACGTAGTAAAAAAAAGATGGAGGAGTTGGTACAAAATATTTATCAGAGAAAATTAATGCTTTTCTTTTTCATTGCCTAATATTTTCAAAATTAAGAAGTTTCATTAATTTTTGGTAAAGAAATTTGATAGAAGCGGGTAACTCATTTTCTTGTAGAAATAATGTTTCACTCAGTGCTGGTTCAATTAGTGCAGTACTTTCGAGGAATCAATTAACCCTACTAAGTGTGGTGTTTCTGTAATTAATGTTTAATCATTAAACAAAATAATATATATTTAGAGTTATATATATTTGGTTATTAAATAATTATCAAAATTTACTCGGAGCTTATACTCAGTGTTATTTTTAACCCTAAAATACCACTTAAAACCAACAAATAGAAGGTAAACCGATTAAGATGGAAAGATAGGAATTGTAATATTTATGCTTATAGAAGTATTTTAAAATTGTATAGATCATTCAGTGCAGCATTTACTGTGGCTTAAGATTATAACAAAAAAAGAAACTTTGAAAGATCCCCAAAGCAGTATTCAGAGCTTAATATAGCTCCTCTTGTCTGAATTTTACTTATTAGAAAGTAGTCTCTGTGACTGAAAATGAGCCGACGCCCCTGAGTTAGCACATCCAGTCGAAAACTTTTATTTTTTACATTTTGTACTGCGTTCAGGAGTGCTGTCATCGGTTAGTTTTCGAAATGGTTAAAAGCTGTTAAATAGAGCGGATATGTATATAGTTGAGATTTTTCCTGTAATAAATTATTTCTTTTTTAAAAAAGAACATTTTAGAATATAAATTATAGTTTATTTATAAATATTTCGATATGCGGAAATGGGTGTTGAAAAATTGAACCCATAACGCCTCGATTGGGGGGAAAAAAGATAAATCATTTTTATTTTTACTTTAATATTGCGTTATATCAAGCTTAACGATTTAAAATTTCAATGGAGCAGAACGAAAGTAAGGTATGAAATGTTTGGAGGATGACTGAGAGAATGGCTGTTTACAAAGAAATGCATAGCACATTTATACTCTACTTATTTCATTGTATTTCTTGGAGATCTTTTGAACGGATTGTAAAATTCACGGTTCAGCAGCTCCGAATTCGGTTCTTTTCGATGGTTCTTCTAGTATAAACGAATTTCATAATTTTAAGAGTGAATCCTTTTTTTTAAATTTGATGACATGTGTAAATAAATGTTTTTTTTAAAAAATAAATATGCCTTTTTTTACTCTTAAGTTTATTTAAGTTTGATTTGATTTTGATTTTTTCACGCGTCGTACTCAAAAGATACTTTTGGGCTATTGGTAACAGGCTTGTAAATCTGAACTTTAAGTGACGAGGATAACACATGAGCTGGCACCCCACTCCAACGTAAGGACTTTGAGCCACGACAGATTTAACGTGCCTCAACCCCTTCACACGAAGGGTTTTCAGTGGCACCAGGATATTAACTTTTGATTCAACAGCAATAAGTTCGTGACCATGATCCTCCGGCTATCGCTGGCCAGGTACGTGGGAAGGATATTAGATATATTTTTAAGCAATTATTTCGCAATCTTGCATTTTATGTTGATTTATGTAGGAAATTCGGTGAGATTACTATAAAGGTTGAATTGTCGAATCAGCTACTTATCCCGCCAAAGGTTTTCTCGCCAAATCGATAAGTGCGCCAAATCTGGTAACCTTTTAATTTTTGAAGAAAAGTCAGATTGTGTTGTGGTAGGGTTGCTACTCCAAAACACAACACTCAAAAACGCACCAAATTAGCGATTTTTCAAAGTTTGTCGGACCAGTGGCTGATTCGACAATTTCACCACTAAAAACTTTCCGCTTTTTCAATGATTTATTTTTAATCATTTGATTATAACTCTGAAGCATTACAAATGTTACGCATGCCTGTTGGGTGGCGTAGTTTGCTTGGCGCAGGCTTTGTACACCCAAGTTTGCGGGTTCGACCCTGACCCATGTCGGAGTATTTCTATGATGCAAAAATTCGACTGCGTCCTTGTCGTATGATTCTGCGGCATGTTAAAGGCTCCTGGAGTGCCTGTTTGGCTTGGGTACTCTCGTAAAAATTAAATCCCTTGTTTAGTTTCGCATTGTCAGAGCTCAGGTGCTTCCTTCTGGTGAGGAAAAAGTGCGTCAAAATTACATTTTGGCAATTGATGTCCACCTATATGATGCCTCATCAAAAAGTAATACCAACTGCTGGGGAACGTACTAGGTTTGTGCAATGATAATTACCAATCATCAGCCTCAATGGAAAGAAGAAGGAAAAAAAACATATATTGTACAATTATTGATACTGATCTTTTAAACGAAAAAAATCTTTTCTGAGGAAATCGATGAATTCAGCCAGAAATGATTTGTTCTTGTATGTTCTGACAGGTGTATTAACATTATATTCGCATTTATTTTAATTCATTGTATTCTTGAATATATGTAGAGATGGATTTTCAACTGATGTACTGCAGGACACAGATGAGCCACAAAAAATTCTTAATGTCATTAATTAAATTACTTAAAAAAACACCCTATACATATATATATATATATATATATATAGGGTGTTTTTTTATTTAATAATACAGCTAAAAATAGGCATGCTGAAGCAAAAGTAAATGTGCAATTTACCAGCCCAACTATTATATTTATATTTTTTCAATATTTTCAACTTAAGATACTTAAAATATTTATTACCACTTAATTATTAATTTTGATTAATCTTTTCAATATAAATAATATAGGGTACTTCATTTTCTGATCATTCTTTCTTGGTGCTTAAAAGCACTTTAAAAGTTATAATATATCTTAATGTTTTTAAAAAAATGTTGAAATCAATAAATAATATTTTTACAACAAGATTTTCGTTTTACTTAGCTGAAACAATAAATTCTATAAAATAACAATTACTGCAAATTATTAAATTCAGCAATATATAAAATAGGCGTCAATTTAAGATAACTTACAAATGAAATAAATGCATTGGTAGTAATAAATACAGTGATATTTATAGACATAAATAGGAGTAGGTTAAATTGATGTATGTTTGTTTTTCACATTTTTTTTATTATTATTGACCATTCAGGTTTTAAAGTGTTTTGGCAGATTGCTTTTATTCACATTCAGTAAGATTTTTATTTTTATTAACGATGCCCTTTTAAAGCAGCGCGAGGGCTATCGGCGATGGACCTCGCAATTTTGAGGCTATGTAAAGTGACGAGGGAACAATATCTGAACTTGCATCCTACTCTCCAAACTTCCAAACTACGCCAACTTGAGATCTTTGAGCCTCGATAGATTTAACATGCATTGATCCTTCTACATAGCGGGTCTTGGGTGGCACTAGGACTCGAACCCATGACACGACAAAACTGTGGCCACGAATTCCCCACTCTGATCATAGAGCTGTAGCGACCTACGGCAATTCAAAGCGTAGATTTTCTTTTGCTCTGTATAAATCAATGAGATGTATAATTCAGAAACAAAATTAGTGTTGCAGCATTTCTTATTAAGGGGTCATAAAGTGTGTTTTTAATAACTGGATTGCGATGAAGGAATGTATTTTGTCCCTCGTCATTCAAAGAAAGAGGAATTTTATCTATTTAGTATTTTAAATTATGTATACATTGCGTCAGACTGACCACTTGATCGGAACATCTGATCATGCATCTCAGTGTCGTATGTCATGAAAACTAAGATGGATACAGTTGGCCTTGGCCCTTATGAGCTGTTGTGTTATCGAGTTTTAGCCTATTAATTAATTAATTCTAGTAATTTAATAAGTATAATTTGATTTTCCTTAATTATATTTTTTCTCATGATTTTTCTTTTTATTTTAGATTTTGCTTTTCAGTGCACAGTTCAAAGAGACGTCTATTCTGAAGCAAAAAATGTTACCCAAAATTGCACTTAACAACTTGTAATGAAACACCTATGTAATACTTCAGAGGAAAAACAGAGTTGATTGAAAAAAGTAAGTAAAATTTCATTGCTACAATTTACTTTTAAAATAAAAATAATTTTAGCTGCAATAAAAAAATATTTACTGTAAGAACTTAAGGTGTTAAGTCAGGAGAATAATAACTAAATCCACAAAAATTGAAAATATGTATGGTTTTTATTGAATTTTATGGTTGTAATTTTTATATGGTGCATTCTCAGAAAAGATTAATAATATAAAATACAAACAGTCGAATTTTATTGTGCTATAATTCCGTAACATACTCTTGCCGTTTTGTATATTATATTAAAAATCTATAATTTAGCACCTGCAATTCAATTATTTTTAATGTTCATAAAATTTAAAATATTAAGTTTGTATATTTTCAAGCAAATGATCTTGAAAAGTGTATATTTTTTAAAAACTTTTAATCAAATATTAAATATTCATTTTTTGAATAAACCTTAGAACGTTCTTTTTTCATTTGTATTGGGAATTTCTTAAGCATAATAAAGAAATAAAAAAAATATTGTTGATTGCTCTGATAATTTTTTTAAAAAAAATAAATATTCTGATATTTGAAAAATTAAGCTTTTGAAGATAAGGAAGCAAAATAAGAGTCTTTTGAATTCATTATGCATATCTTTAGTTTTATTTTATTGTTGAAAGGCTTAAGCAACTTAATATACATAAATTGATAGTTTTTAAAATCATTCGATGTGAATCAAATTTAGATTAAATGATATGTTAAAAATGCTTTTTAATACATGTTCTTATTTTTGAAATATTTATTAACCTTGATCTTGAAGAAACAAGTAAAAGAAAAGTCTCAAAGTTTTTAAAGAAATGCCAAGAGATTAAATAACTAATAAAATGCGTGAAATATAAATCTGAGAATCAAGATTAAAATAAGAAATGTTTTGGGTATTTCTTTCTTTTTGCATTTTTTTGCAAGTTCTTTTTTGTTACGTTGAGAGATTTATCTTTTACATAATACGTGAGTTGGGTGTTTTATTTTATCATATTAAATATACTTTAAGGCTACTTTTAGAATATTTTATGACGTGAGATTTTTTCTTTAGAACGAATGTTTCCTTATTTTAAAAGTTGCAATGACATCTATTCTTATTTTTGTATTAATATCGTCAATTCCATTGATACCGTTAAAGAATAAACCTCTGAATGAATAAGATCTATTATTAAAAAGTTAAAATTTCTCTCATGTACTCCCATTAGACGTTTTAGATGCATTTTAGCTCAAATTATCAAACAAAGCAATATATCTTATTACAGTATTCTATGATTGCTTTGAAGGTTGTTGAATTATGACTAGAGTTATCATCTACATACAGTGAAAATCGCTTAACACGAAACTAAAGGGAGTGAAATATTTTTCGTGTTAATGGATATTGCAAACATAAAAAACCCCTCATGTATCAACAAAATTAAGTTTATTAGTTTTTACATAGATATGTAAAAATGCATATGTTTAATAAAAGTTAATGAAACAAAAGCATTCACCAGAACTTAAAGAAATTTAATGCAAAGTTTTCAGAAGTTCATTTTAGTTGCATTATTGTAAAATACACGTGAAAAACGCGCTAAAATTACTTGGCCATGCCAATGATTGATATCTTGTTTTTTCATTCTCAGAAGGGAAGTTTTTTCGCGTTAAGCGACTTTCGTTTCTCGTTAAGAGGAAAAAAGCATGAAAATACATAGTTTGTCGGGACCGTTGTATTATTTCGTGTTAACTGATATTTCGTCTTACACGTTTTCGCGCTAAACGTATCTCACTGTATTTGTAAGATTACCCCCCCCCCCCTAATGCATTGCTTATAGCACAAGAAATCATTCAAGCATGTCCTCTACCGATTTACTAACATCTACAAGAGGGCTAAAATAGCTTGAGTAGCTCAAGTGTAAATTCCAAAGTGTTTTCTTATATATTTTTTTTTTTGCGTTTGTTCACGGAAAACCGAAAAAAACGTATTTGTGAGAAAGGGGGATTTTTGTACTGAAGATTATCTATATATATAAAGGAGAAAAGCGACTGACTGACTGACTAATCACGAAATCTCTGGAACTATTCAACCTACAGACTTGAAATTTGGTAGACATGTTCCTTTGATAGAGTAGACATCAGCTAAGAAAGGATTTTCCGAAATTCGAAACGCAAGGGGCGTTACGGGGGGTTAAGGGCTTTAATAATAATTGTTTCCATGTTTAAACTACTTGATGTACAATCTTGAAATTGGGTAAGCGGATTCCTTTCAGAGAGTACGGATCCGCTACAAAATGAGTTTGCTAAAAAACGACCCCCAAGTGGCGTTGCAGGGGCTTAGGGGGCGTTACAGATAATTATTTCTATTTTTAAACTATTTGACGCAATGTCTTTAAATTTGATATATAGATTCCTTTCGTAGAATAATGATCAGTTACAAAACGGGTTTTGTGAAAACAGATTTCTAAGTGGCGTTGCGGGGGATTAAGGGGCGTAATAGATAAATATATCCGTTTTTAAACTACTTCACCTACCTGCTTGAAAATTGGTAGGTAAGTTTCTTTCCTGGAGTAAATATCCGCTACAAAAGGGGTTTTGAGAAAATTGACCCCCAAGGGGTGTTGCGGGGGCGGGGGGTTTAAGGGGCGTTATAAATTCCTATTTTTAAGTTATTAGACGTACAGTCTTGAAACTTAGTAAGCAGATTCCTCTCATAGGGTAGAGGTACGCTAAAAATGGGTTTCGTGAAAATTGCCCTCAAGTGGCGTTGAGGGGACTTAAGGGGCGTTATAGATAATTATTTCCATTTTTAAACTATTAGACGCACAGTCTTTATATTTGATAAAGATATTTCTTTCATTGAGTAGAGATCAGCTATAAGAAGGTTTTGTGAAAACAGACCTCTAAGTGGCGTTGCAGGGGAATAAGTGGCGTAAGAGATAAATATTTTCGTTTTTAAACTATTTGACCTACCTGCTTGAAAATTGGTAGGAATGTTTCTTTCATGGAGTAAATATCCGCTACAAAACGGGTTTGGAGAAAATTGACCCCCAAGGGGTGTTAAGGGCAGATATAAATAATTATTTCTTTTTTTAAACTATTAGACTAACAGTCTTGAAATTTGGTTAGCAGATTCCTCTCATAGGATAGAAATACACTGCAAAATGTGTTTTGTGAAAATCGACCCCTAGGTGGTGTTGCGGGGGTTCAAGGGGCGTTATTGATAATTTTTTTGCATTTTTAATTAATTGGACGCACAGTCTTCAAATTTTGCTAAGCAGATTCCTTTCATAGAGTGCAATTCCCCTACAAAATGGGTTTTGTGAAAACAGACCCAGAAGTGGCGTTGCGGGGCTCCAGTGGCGTTATAGATAACTATCACCATTTTTAAACAATCAGACGTACAGTCTTGAAATTTGATAAGCAGATTCCTTTCGTAAAGTAGAGAACCGCTACAAAATGGGTTTCGCGAATATCAACTATCAAGTTTAATTTTGGGAGATTAAGAGGCGTAATCGATAAATATTTCCATTTTTAATCTATTTGATCATCCTGCTTGAAAATTGGTAGGCATGTTCCTTTCATGGAATTGAGTTCCTCTAACAAAGAGTAAAACGAAAATTGACCCCCAGGGATGTTTGCGAGGGGTCAAGAGGAGTTACAGAAAAAAATTCCTGTTTTTAATTGTTAGACCCATATACTTGAAATTTGTTAAGCATGTTTCTTTTGTTGAATAGGGATCCACTAAGAATAAATTTTAAGCAAATCAAGTTCTGGGGGTTGCAGGGGGTTACTGGGACGTATTGACAAAAAAATTACTTTTTTCGAGCTACAAGGACTATAATAATGAAATTTGGTTTGCATTTTTCTTTTGTTGAATTGAAATCCGCTAAGAGCAGTAATTTTGGAAAACGGCTCTCAACGGGATTACGGGGATATTTATAGTAAAACTTTTGCTTTTTTCTGTTAGATTTAGACTTGAAATTTGGCTTGCATGTTCAATTTACGGAGTAGAGATCCACCGAAATTTGGTTTTGCGGGAATCCACTTGGTTTTTGAGTTACGAAAGAGCAAACATCATTCTATGCTTCAATTTTAGAGATTTTTAGAAAATACAAATTAGATGAGTTTTGCCCTTTTTTTTTATCAACAGGTGACAGTTACAGGTATAAGTATATTTTTCAATTCAATCGAATTCTTAATGCTAGGACTTAGATATCAATAATTTATACATATATATAAGCAGTAAAAATTTATAAAACATCATGAAATACCCAGCGAAGCGGGCGGGTAACAGCTAGTTCTTCTATATAAGCTTAAAACCCATTTTGAAATATATCTATATATATTTCACAGATGTGTTACCAAATAATCATTCGCTTGAAATAATTTTGATAGAGTTTGAAATAAAAAGCAGCGGACAATATATATAGTTAAGAAAAAAACTTTCCAGCTAAATAAATATTTGTGACTGTATTGCCTTGAATATATACATGTTTTAACAGTAGATTTTGCTTATTCATATTTGTTCTAAAATCCTGTGTTTTTGCTCTGATTCCTTGCAACTGTGCAGCGCACTAAAAAAAATTAATAAGAAATAAAACTGCTATATACTCGTAAGGTAAAACTCAAGACAAATTAGGTTAATTTCTTTTTTACTTGAGGTATCCGACTACCCTAAAAATTGCGAATTTTGCCAAAAATTGCCAAATTTTTTTATGATTTTATTTTATACGCCATTATATTAGCTTTATAAAAATACCATGTTTATCATTTTCCGTTCACTAGAACAAGACTACAAGTGTTTTAGTAAAAGCAAATGCCATTACTTTAAGCGAGATGTGATACTTTAAAACGCGTTTTACTCGAAATATGTTTTTTTTTTTTAAATACTCAAAGGGACAGCGATTGCTCAAAAAGTTTTGTAAATAATTAACTGAAATTTTTTCTGCAAGTTCTGTAAAATAGTAAAATTGTTATAACCTTCAGATTTATCAATCACTGTTTTATTACAAAATTCACAGTCCCTTATGAGAATATAATCACTGTTTTCTTAAGCAAATTTCATATAATAACTGAAATAAAGGGCTCTAGTTTTTGTAAAAAAGAAAATATCTCTTATCCTGAAGGTCATTTCAAAAAGGAATAAATAGCAACACATCAGAATGAAAAAATTGAAAATATGTCTATAAACCTTTGGTACAGAATGGGCCGCGTTTATTCTATTTTTTGTAAATTTTTACCTAATTTTTCCCATTTTAGTAATAATAATTTATTTTTCTCTTCTTAATTTTAGCATAGTTTTCTTAAAATGTACTAAACAAATCTAAAAATAACAACAAAAAAAATCTCCATATCTCCCTTTTTTTAAAAAAAATTGTCGCAACCAGTCGGATACCTTAAGTTTTATTTCACACTTAATAAATTTGTAATTTATTATATTAGCCCTCTTTAACATAGTGCAATATACCGTTCGATCACATGCCAAAATCGAACAACTGATTTTATAACGTAATTATGCAATGTAGTCACCGTGGTCTATATTCTGAGCTAGGCCGCGGTAGCCTAGTAGTTATGGTCAAGAGTTCCTGACGGGCATGCCATAAGTTCGAGCGTAGTGCAACTGCAGACTCGCCGTGAAGAGGGGCTGATGCATGTTAAATTTGTCGTAGCTCAAACGTCCCCCATTGGCGTGATGTGGTATTTCGGAAAGGGGGTGCCCCTATATAGTTCAGGTGTCGTCTTCGTCACTTGACCGTGGTTCAAAATTACGAGGTCCGTCGCCAATAGCTCTCGTGTTGCTTTATATCTCGTCGTTAATAAACACTCAATCACTCATTATACTCTGATCTATAACGAGCTAGTACGAGGTAATTCACTGTTTTTACAATTTTTCCCATAAACTATACAAAAAAATTTAAAAATTCTGAAATACATATAATTTTTTTATGATCTTGAATCCAAAAAATTACAGAAATCCTAGTTTATGAGTGACAAAGGGTTAATATATCAGTTTATATTCCAGTATAAACTTAGATATTATGACATGAACGCATCAATATTGTAGTTATAAATATAATTTATATGTAGAATATTCATTTGGAAATCAAATTTAAATTGAAATTAAGAATAAATACAAGCAGACTTTTACTTTTGAATTCTTTTATAAAATTAATTACAATTGTGAATGTCTTACAGTTAGAATGTTTCAAATGAGAATTTAAAAATATATGGACATCAGAATATTTCTTTCCCCTTATTTATTCATAATACACTTGTGACTTCCCCAAATTTTCTTTTATTAGTAAAAAAAATCGAGAATTGTTTATTGAACCGTAGTTTACCTACCCCTAAAATAGAACAATGTATTACATCAGCAAGCAAATATTTTTATGGATGTTCACTCTGTTTTTGTATCACTGACATCAATGGGGGGAAAAAAAGGCATGGAAGAATTTATTTTTCTTGTTCAAATATTAATCCATCGCCAGCACGAGACATAACATCCAACACACACACATTCGTGACTTCTACTCATCAAAAACTTCGTGTTCGGTTCCAAAATGTCTATTTCCACAACATTGATTTCTGTTCAATTCAGAGAAATATTTGAAATATATTGACCCGTCATGTCTTTTCTGCTTGGATTTTATAATACCTTGACACCGGACACATCGATCGATGAGATTTGATTAATGGTTTTATTGACTTCTAGGAGTTTTTTATTGTTTCCCGTTCGTTTATTAATCACGTTTAGGCTTTTGATTAAATTCTGTTTCTGTAAAAATAAGGTTTTATTTAAGGGAAACTAAATAAAATGATGAATGGTTGGTGGAATTCCGTTCAGTTTTTGTGACATAATTTTCATTTCAAATTAATGTTTCTGGGAATATAAGGCTTCCGAAAGCAATAAAATTCAGAACAGAAGGTTCAAGCGTTCAGCCAAAATAATGGAAAGCATTTGTTAAAGTGGGTATTGAACATAAAATAAAATAAATGCCCTTATTAATATTTTTGGGGAATATTTCACATTATATGAAGTATGTTTGAATTTTCTATTTTAGAGGCACAACAGCCGCTAAATCTCTTTGAAATATTTCTGTTCCAAATATGTTTTGACTTATTTTTAGTGTTTCAGAGCTTAGTTTTGCTCGGAAAAATTAACTCTTTTAAATCTCGTGTGTAGAGGGAGAGAGGGGGAGAAGGGAATATTGAAAGAATTGGAAAATTAGTACATTAAAAATAGTGAATTTTTGTAGTGATAACTTCTTTAGGCGCATTTTGCCGAAGAGTGAATTTAAATTAAGAGCCAGGTTCTCGGGTGCGTTATGTTCAGTCGGCTTTTTTCGGCTGTAGTCGGAAATGCGTTCGGGTCAGCGACGCTAGTTTAGTTTTGAATTGAAAACCTTTTGGGAGCGTGTTTTTTTTCTGTAAAAATTTCATGCACACTTTTTTCCGTAAAAATTTATTTTCTGCATTTAAATATTACTGTCATGCAGCTCACTTTCATTCAACTCCAACGAGTGAACGAGAGGAGAAGCACAAGCAAAAATAACAAGAGAAGAAAGATTATTCTTATGTAGATCACAGATAAGAAGAAACGAAACATGGAATTTGTTTTTTTTGATTAAGTAGAAAGAGCATTTAAGTACAAAAATGTACCGAAAGAATTAAAATCCGATATTTTAATGGTTAATTGGCGAGAAAGTTGCCAATATTTTGATTTATATTGGTGACGACCACTAAGAGATTGCGAGAAAATAAAAGCATTAATTGTGAAAATGTACAAACCCTCTTCTTTTGTTTTCCTAGAGAATTTAAAAAAAAGTAAACGGTTCTCAGGGCACTTCTAGTTTTACTTAGTACACGGCGTTATAAAAACGGTACTTGCGTGTTACCGCAGGGGTATTGGCGACATCACATGAAAGAAAGCGCATGGTTGCCAATTCAGTGTGTACGACACATAGGTAATTAGGGTTGCCAAATTGGCGAGTTATCTTGAACGTTGGCATTGTTTCGAAGTGCGTAAGTACAAAATAAATATATTTTCTAAATATAATCTACATTAGTAATTTACATATAAAGTTTTTCTTAAATAATTAGACTAATTGACATTTAAATATCAAAAACTCGTATATGAATAAAAAGGATATATAAATATTTATACATTGCTCTTTACAGAAAATGGAGGAAATAAACAAATCCGCCTATGAATGGGTGTAAAAAAGAAAACTACTTAACGACCCGCAGGCGAAAATGTCTTAAAAGAAAACTTAGTACATCCGAACAATTTGATTCTCTTTCCCAGAATAAATCAGAAGTTCTCACTTCTATCGTGTGGCCATAAGCACACACACAACTTTTTTTCACCTTAGTCCTACTTTAAGTACATTGCTTTTCGAGTCTTGTCAGGCTACAATTGATTTTGAGGCTTTCAAACTGCAAAGATATTCCTGGAATGATGTTATTGGAAACATATTCCAAGATTATCGGAAAAATATTCCGATGCTGAACCACGATTGTCTTGGTGGACTGGATCACATATATATTTTTATTTACTCAGAGGTAGTCTTCGATACTATTAGTTGATGATGAGTAAGAATAATCATCTTACACAACACAACTCAACATGCAATGGTAGAAATCCTTAAAATGAAAATGTGACCGTGATAGTCGAGTCACATTTGCATATAGAAATCCTTGTATGCGAATATGATAGCGAGCATGTTCGCGAACTCACGGCTGGCTTTGTTTCTGTCGAATCAAATATTTTTTTCAGGTGCTACTAGAGACCCGCTAGTGCAAAAGATCTAATTCACATTAAATCTGCTTTGGCTCTAAGTTCTCACGATGACATGGTAGGTAAATTTGGAGAGTAGGGTAGCAGTCACAGGTGTCTTTCTCGTCACTTGACCGTGGTTTAAAATTACGAGGACCTTCACAATAGCCCTAGCGTTGCCTCTTCGAACTAGTACGTTAATAACTTATCAATCAAGCAACTTATTTATACATATTCAGAAAAAATAGCTAAAATACCGTTTCTATTCTTAGACTAATACAATTTTTCCTCTTGTAGATCCCGCTGTAGGTTCTTACATTAATTCATCAACGAAGAATTCATCACAACCAGGCATATAAGTACTCAATTCATCTTCAGTGTCGAAAGATTTTATTAAGTTTTTAGAAGCCACACGGCACACACAATTAAAACCAATATAAAAAATATACTATAATTAAAAATTAAAATATTTGCACGCCATTTTTATATCTCTAGCTACAGGATGTAGCCGACATCGCTTTCTCCGTCATTGTGGTTCTTTTCCCTTTCTCCTCATTCCGATGGCAGCGCCACCTATATAGTTTTGTTTTGGTCCGGCGAGTCTTACAGACTGGTACGGCGTGTAAAATATCTTTAGGGTGTCTTTTTGGCTTGGATGCTCTCGGCAAAATTAAATCCTGGTACAGGTTCGCATCGTCAAGAGCTCAGGTGTCTCCCTCTGTGGAGAAAACTGGGCATCAAAATTGCTTGCTGTAATCGGTATCGCCTATATAGTGCAGCGCTAAAAAGTGATACCAGCACCTGGAGAATGTACTTAGGTCTGCAAAAGGTTTAAAAATACCAATGCGCAGCCCCATTGGAAAAAAATATTCTTAGACTGGAATAATTAAGCTATATATTTTATGTTTATTATGATATTGATATTACCTTATACTTAACTTATAGAAATTTTTGATATCTTTCGGATAGCAAAACAAATTCTGGTGTGAATAATAATAAATGTTCAGATATATATCGAGAGTTTTAAGTTTAATATCATTGTTACAGTTGTTTTTATGAAGATGGTATAGCCTGTATACAAAATATACCAGTCTAAAACTATAACCAAAAATGATTTTATAAACATACATAAAAAAAAAATTGTAACATACTTTGACAAACCCATTCTTTTCTTTTAATGCTACGTTAAGCAGATCTTTTAAAATGCATTATACCCGCAGCTACATTTGTTGCGTCATTAGTCAAAGGCCGAAATTTATAACACTGAGGTATATTTAAGAGGAAACTCTTTACTAAAAACCTTTTTTCTTTTCCTTTATTTAACAGTGAAGTGATATCTTTTATGAACTATCGAAAGACGGAATGCATGATCAAAAGAACTAATTAAATCCCCCTCCCCTGCTAAATAAATGGTAATAGAAGTAATAAAATTTTTAAAATGCAGTTAAAATTAAAACGATCGTTTTGAATAATACGGTGTTTTAGAAGCTTCACACGCACGCACACGAATACTGCTGGGGACAGACATTTTCAAGTGACGGAGTGTCACCAGAGTCGGCCTTCCATTCTCTTCATCTATGCCAATACAACTTGAAGAGTTTAAATCTTGATAAATTAAAAATGCATTAGAAACTGCTGATGAAATAATTTACGGTTCCGCTACTGTGCTCTAACCAGGCTACATTAAAAACAAATGGATTTGAGATAAAAACCAATTTTGTTCCATGAAAAATTTGTTAAATATTATAATTGCGGATATAAATGTCGATATTAATTGTCAATCGATCTTTAGGCTATTATTTTTTTTTATTTTTTCTTATATTTATTGGTATTTATTAGATATGCGGGAGGTTAACGAACTCATACACTTACAACCGACAAACACATTCGAAATAACATAATAAAAAGAGTTTAAAAGTTCATTAACTAGGATAGAATTTCCACCATTTCATTTCTATCTTTTATTGCAAGATTAAAAATAGACTACATTCATTCATTAATTTCTTTCATAATTCACAGACACACACACACAAAAAAGAGATTCTGTGTCGTTTTATTTGATTTGAAGTTGATATTAAAAAAAGAACTTATTCCTGGGATGATTTTTCTGTTTGAGCAACTGTTGACGGGTGAAATCCAGTTGCGGGATTTCCGCCAGCCGAGTTGATTTAATGTCTATTGTCGTGCTCCGCCGTTGCAAAAGCCTTTAAATACGGGTCGATTGTTTTTGGTTCACGTTTCCATGTCTTCGTGTATGTTGATGCATAGGAATGGGCTTTTAAATCTCGAAAAAGGAATGCCGGTTCCGTAATCCAGCAGAATTTCTGATATGTCTTTCTTTGATGCTCTGGCACGCACGGTGAGGAAAAGGAGCTAAGTGCGCATGCCAAGTAGGTGATAAACGAGCAAAAATATGACTTTATTTTCGAATTATTTGACCATTGATTGCGCAATGTCTATTTGGTGACACTGATGGCAATATCTACCTTTCGTACTAATTCTGAATGAACGCAAAGGCGGATAGATAGATATATTCGGTGTAGAGTATAGTTTTGTATTGATTTTGAGAGAATATAGAAATACACAGTGCAAATCGTTTAACACGAAACTAAGGAGACTGAAATATTTTTTGTAAAAAGAATTTCGTGTTAAAGGAAATAAAAAACACCCGACATATATTTGATAAAATTAATTTTTAGAGTACATTTTACTTACATAGAAATGTATATATGCAAGTATTTAATAAAAATCAACGAAACTAAAACATTCACAAGAAGTTAATGAAATTTCATACAAAAGTTTTCAAAACCAAAATCTTTACAGATTTCCATTTTAGTCGTTAGTTTTTGATCAACAGCCTTAAGAAGCTCCATCTTCATTTTAAGCAAAATAGCAGTTTGCTTTTTCCTTGAGCTTTTAGCCATTGCGATCGTAAAAGAAATAATAGGAAAAAAAAAAGCGCGAACCAAACTCACTGATTTTTATACTGCGATGTATTCGTCACAGAATTCCAAAGCCAACTGATGAGAAATGAGATGTTTTTGTGTGGCATTTGTATGGGCGGGTGGTGAAAGTAGCTTAGATAAACAAAATTGGCTCGTGTTACAGGCTATTCCGAAGGTATTTCAATGCCAAGTTAACCTCCTTTCTACGAAACATATGAAACAGAAACTTTCACGAAACTTTCATTTCACACACTCTTCACACAATCTTAAATCTTGTCTGCGCAGCTAGTGTTTTTCTTATTTCATCTCAGAACGGAAACCTTTTTGTGTTAAGCCATTTTCGTTTCGTGTTAAGAGAAAAAAAATTCATGAAAATACATAGTACTATACTGTTTGAAAAAATTGGGACAAATGGAAAAAAAGTGTTTTTTCCCCTCTAAAACCTTAGCTTTTTATCATTACATACCTTAGATATACTGAAAAATCTGTATATTAGTACGAAGCCAGCCGTGTAAATATATCCCCCCCCCCACACCTGACAGAAAAGGAGAATAAATTTTGATGAAAGCACTTCCCGCGATAGCACGGGAACGATTATTGTGACATCAACCCACATTGCGCGCTTCCATGAAATTGGGTTTTCGTGCTGATGTAATGTCCCGCAATGGCGCAGGATTCGGCAGCGAACAAATTAAGCACATACATCGGTTGAAGATTCATCAGTTCACACGTATGTTCGCTGCATTGATTACGTCCACGTTCCACGGTCTAGCAGTCGCTCGTTGTTGTTCAAGCATTCAGCTTGACAATTTTGAGTTGTGATTTTTGTAATAAAAATAGCAATCTGTTACATTTTAAAAGAGGAATACAATGTCAAGAAAAGAAAACATTCAATTTTAATTCAGAATGGCCACACCAACACCAATGGGTGGACCGCAATACATTAAAAACATTAGAAGTAGCCCGTATCCTGAAAAAGTCCCCTACACCTGTGATAGAATTTTGATTCCGCAAAGACCCGTCGAGTGAACTGTGTGGCTGTTGCAAGTTATATGCTGATAAGCCTCAAAAGTTTATACGCGGTGTAGAAGTTAGGAAAATGATGTAACAGTTCAGGTGTTGTATTCTTAGTTTGACTATGGTTAGAAATTTCGCGGTGTGTCTCAATGGCCATCGTGTAGTTCTAGAGCAACATTATTTAGTAATCAGATCTAACTATTGAGATTGGTAATACCATTTGGATATTTTTGCTTCTAAATAGCTTGGGATTTTTTTTTTAGTTTGTGAATTTATGACATGAGAGGAAAGAAGAAACGCGTTTTATTATATCCTCATAAAAAAAAAGTCTATCTCTCTACTTTTATTTTTAGTTTAAAGTAAATTAAGATCTTGCACTTTTATAACTGTTATACAGTTTGATGAGAAATTCTAAGAATCAGCGGAAAATTTTGTTGTGACATTTTTCTGACACACTTCACACATGACAATAAATTAGTAAATTTTTTGGCACAAGAATTTATCCAAGAGTTTATTTAAAAATATATTGCTATATATTGCTGATATCTAAATATTTCAGTTTTAACAGTATAACTGAGTTTTTCATTAACGGAAGTGAAAAAAACTTTTAGAGTAAATTTTTTCTAAAGTCTTTTCCTGCGGGGAAAAAAGCCTTAAAATGAACAGATAAAATATATAAAATAAATATATTAAAATTGGATTGGAGGGATTATTTTGTTGAAAATAATCCGTTTTAACTCTAAGACACTTTTGCAAAAACAGAAAGTACAATAATAGTAGAAATCAGAATCGCGCCATACAGTTTGTTTTGAAAGCAGGTGGAGAAATGACGCTCTATTTCATTGAGAGATTTCTGAATCTAAGTGGGTTCTCTCTTCATACTTAAATTTCTACATGGGCAATTGGTACAACTTATCTGACAGGTAAATGAATTGTTTGACCAATTCTCGAAGAAGAGTCAAATGTTTATTTTTAAGCTTAAATACAAGCTCTAACAATTATAACATTATAATGTGATGGTGTTTGAAAATGAGTAAGACAAAAAGAACTTCTTTAAAACTTTCCCATTGGATTAAATTAAAAGCAACACAAGCTAGATTTTAAATTTCAAAATAATAGAAATGTGTTTGTGTGTGGGTAATTTCAATATCTAACGTATCATGCGCTGATGAATAATTAGAAATTGGAAATACATCAATTTTTAGCTGGGATATAAATTCAATGAAATGGAATATTTTTATTTCACTTCATTAAAAATAAAAAAATTAAGCATTTAAAGTAAAGTAGTTTAATAATTTAATGAATGAATGAGTTTTTATGTAATTTAACGTATAATAGGACTATTGCTTCGTATATGCAGTTTTATCATGAAATATGTGACACCATCTAAAATCTTAGATTTTCTAGAAGCAAATACAACAAATGGAGGAATAATTATTTGCTGCATTTTTGAAATTTTGACTCATTAATACGCTTGAATTTTACATAATTACTAACACAAACAAAATATTTATTAAAAGTTAAATGGGGTAATAAAACATATTTAAAGTATTATGAAAGTTAATATATATCGTGTTTAAATTCTGTACAAAATTAGCACTCTTTATAATTTACATCGCAGTTTCCAGAATGAAATCTATAAATGCTTAGTAATAATTAAATACGATATAGAATAAATAATTAGTATAAATATTTTTGATTGAAAACTAATGTTAAGTGTTAACAATTAACTTGCAAAATACGAAAAATTTAATAATTTGTAAATAATAGGTATTTTAATTTTTGTTTGATGTATTAAAAATTACGTTACGAATCTATACTTACACTCTTTAAGTAATTTTAATTTGCCAGAATAGTCTGCATCTGCATATCATTAATTAATTTTAATTACATTTTCTAATTAAAGGTAAATTTTAATTTATGGAAGCAGGGATGCGCTTTTAAATTCTTGACAATAATGCATACGAGTAGAAAGTATAGGCAGTTCCAATGAATAGGTTATTTCTACATTTAAAATTTTTTGTATAGTTGTTCTTTAAATTTTACCAATTTTTTAAAATTTCTAATATAGTTAATGTTTTATTATTTCATTGGTCGAAATTGCTTTCTTCGATGCTATTGCTTTTAATGTTACATTTGATAGTGGAATGAAGAAAAACATTGTACTTGGAAAATCTGAAATAATAAATTACGATTATTCTAAAATGATTAAAAAACAATGAAAAATATTATTGTTATAAATATATTGTTTGCTTTTAGTTCATATTCTAACAAAATAGTGTTTAAAATAATATGCTGGATTCATATTTAAATTAAAAAATGAATGTCTCTTAAGAACATACACTTTTTTAGAGATTTTAAAATTATACTAACGTAAAATAAAGGAAAAATTGTTTTATCAAGATAAATAAATATATTTATAAGTAGCGAATAATATTTATCTCCTTTTATATATATTATCTGTATAGTACTTTTACTGATCGTTTCCTTATTTATGAATTGTATATATTTTTTTCAATTTGTGAAACATTAAAAATCTAAATAACGACATTTTTTTTTTTTGTATTTGAAATTAATGAAAAATAAACATTTTAACAATGAAACAATAAGTTATAATAATTTATGTTAAATATTACCTAGTTCCACGTTGATATTCTATGAATTTTGTTCCAACGCAATCTTGAAAAAAAAAACACACACAATTTTTCTAGTTCTAAGAATTTTTTAAGCTCACGAAAACAGATATCATTTTCGGTCAGTTTGAAAATCTTTTGTTTTTCTTTCTTTAATTTTACAGTCTTTAAGTTCGCATTTAATGATAAGTTTACATGTACAAAATCTATTGACTTTCAAAATGAAAAATTTTCTTTCTCTCTCTCTCTAAAAATATATAGAGAGATAGATATATACATACAACCATTTTTTAAAATTCACATAGTTAAAAGTAAATATGTGCATTTAGTTGAACGTTTTTATCAAAAGTTCTTGAGAATTTTTTTGAACTTTATATTCCGTTGTTAAATTACTTCCTGTATCAGGTTTAAATTACTGGAAAAGATATTGTGTAACGTATATTTATAGTTCCAGAATAAAAATCATCTACTGTAAAATTGTAAAGCCTAGGGATATTCCAGAGAGTAAAAAAAAATATATATATAGTTAATTCTCTTCTGTGTGTGTTTGGTGTATTCTTTTATTTCTTATAAATAATTTTCGATCATTAAGTTTTACGTATTTCAGTTTTTGCATTTTTATTTGCATGATATTAAAGAAGAGGATTTTAAAATTTTTTTAGGTATATAAAAATGCATTATATTAATATATTTTGCCATTTTTTTTATATTATGCCACCTTATAAAAAAGTTTTTCAGATTAAATGCCATTCTCACAATTGAATTATGAAAGATCAAATATGGAATAAATTTTGCACTGGAGTCAATAAATAATAATGAAGAATTTTTCTTTCTGAAGCAATGTACAGCATCTGTGAGAAGTCTTATATTTATTTAATAAAAAATAGATCTTTAAGTCATGTTTTGAAATAAAAAGCAAAATAAGTAAATTATTTTCGATGCGTGATTGCTTTTAGAATATCGTGTTTTTTTTTACCGGTTTCATGTTTAGTATAATATTTTAATATAAAAATTTCGTAGTGGTTATATTTCAGAATGTGTTCTCTGTGTAATTTAAAACCTACCTTTCTCTAACAACGTGCAGTAAATCTGTTTTGCGCTTTTATTTTAATTTTTAAAAAAGTACGTGATGGATTTTTTTTTTTAGATTTTCTTGAGTTTTTTTTTAAAAAAGTTTTTGAGAGGAGAAAGCGAAGGAAAAAAGCATATAAAAATAACCAGCATTATTTTTATGCATAGTTACTACTTAACGAAAAGAAAAGAATGCAGATAAGAAGAGTGTTTATAAATCGATTATAAATCTTCCCCAGTAACATTCCTTTCTGATAAAATAAAAAGCAGTAAATGAACAAATTTTAACCTCATTTTTTAATTAATTTTTTCCACATCCCGAAATAAAAGAAGCGCAGGATGAATTTATGTGTAAGTTGAATTAGGAGCCTTAAATTGCGAACCATACATTAATATTAAAAATTTATTAGCATTAACAAGCTAATCAACGATTTAATCATAAAATGTATTAAAAAGTGTTCCAGTTTTTTTTAAAAAAAAGAATAACATTATTTTATTTAAAGAAGCCAAAATTGAGTAGTTTCAAAATTTATCATGAGTTTAATAAACCTAAAATTGTTTTAAATTTACATTTTTCTGTGAAACAAATATTTCTTTTCCCTTTGAAGGGTTCATAAGATTTTAGAAATTATTATGGTTATCTGTTCAAGACTGGTTATCTGTTGTCAAAGAAAGTAAATTTTTAAAAATAAAACTTTTTGTGGGTATGATTAAAATGAAATTTCTAGAAACACGTAATTTTTCAACTAATCTCTATCCATTCTTTTTTCTTCTTTTTCGTTACTTGAAAAAAAAAGTAAAAACTTTAATTATATATCTAAAAAATGCAAACATCTTCGGGCGATTTTTATTTAATTTCACAGTTAAAGAAATTAAAGAAAATTCAATTTAATACTATTCAAAAATCTTATATGTAACGAAAAAAATAATAATGATGGAAATATCATTTATAATGGAAAATTAGTGCCGCATTAAAATCGTTTTGTCCCAAAACATGTCAAGTAAGAAGTCAAACGAAATAGGAATAGTTCGAAAGGTTTTACGACAAATTTTGTCGATATTACATTTGTTTCAATTTCTGATAAATTTGATCTCGTTTTCAATATTTTTTAAACTCTTGATTGCAAATTAATTTAAGTAAAATATCAATCATGAGTGAGTTTTTTTTATTTTAATCCAATAAATTCAAGAGAAATTTCAAGAATATGTTATATCTAGAAGAAAAGAAGTAGAGTTTGAAATTTTCAAAAACATATTATAGAAAGGAAAATCTTCTCTGAGCTTGTAAAAAATGTGTTGAAATTGGAAAGACATAAATATAATAACTAAACAAAAATATTGACTTTATAATTGCTTAAACATTTTGTATAATTGTTCATTGATTGTAGTCAGTTTTAACCATCTAATATATGTATTGAAAGCTTTAAAATGTCTATTTTATTTTAAAAAGTTTTATACAAGAAAATCTTTTTTCTCACCAATAGATTTTCAGAAATTTTTTTTTATCAGGTTGATATGTACAAAGTTGTATTTAAAATAAAATAAATCAATATTCTCCCCTAAATGATATCCCTTAAACATTTTATGAAAAAAATAAGTCATTGAAATAATCTAAAGAAAAGAAAATGGCAATTCTTTTATAGAGTGTAGGAGTACTGTTTACAGTCTGAATACTTATCAGTTTTGGAGTAAAATGTAACGCTTTCAATTGAAGAAGACAGGAAATATCATTCATAAGAAGTTTATTCAAGATTAACTGCAAACAATGACATAACAATCTACATTAATTCTCAGTCTCGACGCCGTGTTATCTCTTCCGGAGTGGCATCAATTTGTTCGTTTTTACGTCGAATTTCGCGAATTGTTTTTAGAATTGTTTACAGCTGTTCCTTGACAACTACTGTAATGTTCTCTCGTATTTTTAACATTGTAAATCTTGAACGACAACATGTGTGATCGAAAAGTTGAGTGAAGTTTTTGTTTTAATGGTTATGATTTTAAATCTCACAAGGGGAGGCCACGACTAAAGAAATTCATTTGGGGACGAGACTTTGTGCAATAGTAGTACTCCTTTAGTGTTCAACCCTCAATGTAATTCCTCCGAATGTCCAGTCCATTCAGAGAAAATAGCCTTCGAAATTCATGCTTAGCTTTTATACAATTAAGTTTGAATTTCTACCAGCGACACAGCAGCAATATGGTGGGTTAAGTACCGTTTACCACACAGTAGGCTTCAGTTCAAATCCACGCAATCGTTTTTTTTTGTTGTTAAAATTCATTTAATTTTTTGCAATTAAATACTTTTATTTAAAAAAGGTGTATTAAATATTAAATGATATTTTAAATAATTATTTTTTATTTTAAAAGAAAAATAATTACTGTAATTATATAATTATTAATAAATAATATTTATTATAAAAATATATTACAATAAATATTAAATGACATGTTATATAAAAATTAGTTGCCAATAGTTTTATAATATGAAATACAATATATTATAAATAAAATGTTATATTAAATATTATGATAATACACAAAATATATTACAATAATTATTTATAAAAAATTATTTTATAATTAATATAATCAAAACAAGATATATCTTATATTATATATTATTAATTTAATTATTTTACAATTATAAAAATATTTTATTTAAAAATTATCAAATAATTTTATTAAGATATATATTGCTTTTATTATATTAGTTATAAAATAATTATAATATATTTTATGTATTATTATAATATTTTATGTAAAATTTTATTTATAATCTATTGTATTTCACATTATTACATTGAGGGTTGAACACCCTAAGTGCGTACCTTTGTGTACTACTAATGCACAAAGTCTAGTTCCCAAATGAATTTCCTTAGTCGTGCCCTCCCCTTGTCAGTGTGAAAATGAAGAAAATAGTGGTATTTGGCTTCTTAATTTATAGTTTACAACTAGAAATTTGGTGTGAGTGTTGAATAGAACTTGCATATTTCCAAACAAAACAATATTTTTAAAAGTTATACATGCTTTCATATATTTTATTTGTTTAATAAATGAAAATTTTTTTGATTTACAGTTCAATTTGTTTTCACACGGATGCAAAAAAAAAAAAAAAAAAAAAAAAAAAAATTGTTAGGACAAAAACTATCAAATTTATGACTTTTAAAATAATCCACCACTCAAAATTTGTTTATTTTATATCTATAAAATATTTTTACGGATGTGAATAAAATAATAGCAAATAATTCAATTGAAGGAATACCATGTAATTGATTCGTTTTGTTTTTGATATTTGACGTCATTTCAATTTATAAATAAATAAAGCGTAACAAATAAAAAAGTTGTTTCATTAGATTTTATTAACGTCATAATTCAGAGCAATCATGTCTAATCTTAGGATTAAGTGGGAAACTTGAGATTATGATCAAAGAGTAATATGTCAAGTTTACTTTAAAAATATTTGGTAAAAAATACGATACGGATATTGGTTTTTGTCCATTGTTTTTCATATTTTAATATAAAAGTGAAAAAAATGATTATATTGTAATATTCAGAAAGTCCTTAGAAAACCTCAACAAGCATGACTTCCAAAAAATATGAAAAATTGTGGGTCGTAATTGTTATGCGAGATCTAAGTATAGCTTTTTAGTTAGAAAATCATTCACAGATATTTTTTTATTGTACATTTTTTGTGATTCTTTATGTATTTCCTTTTGAAGAAAAATTACTAGATGTTTTTCAAAATTTTTGCTCGAGTAACTAAATGGCGTCAAAATTATTTAGTTTAAATGTCCGGAAAAAAAATTCATTCATCAACCTTGGCAAGAATATCAGCCTAAAGAGTCAAAAAGCAACCATTGGAAAAAGTTACAATTACTAAATGCATTGAGACTTTTTTGAAATTATGGGCTTACTTTGGGACTGATGCCAGTTTTTATGAATAATATTGCAAACGTTTAACCTATTTCATGTTTTGAAGGTGGTCCGATAGGCTTGTTTTCCATCAAGCAAATTATTCATAACCTTAGAGAATATGGTGTTTGGATCTTTCTTTGATACATATAGAATATGAGCTGAGTAGTTTCCACAGTCACAAGTGCATTTTAACATAATTTTTACTAAAATATCTATTTTTAAAATTTAATAGGTCTTCAGCTTTAGACATACTATTTTAATTTTCAGCTGTAATAATTGCTTTTATTGTATTTTTCGATCACATCTCTTTTTCGAAAAAAGCTATCCGAATATATTTTTTAAAATTTTTCAATTAGGAATCAAACCAATCACTGTTAACAAAGATTTGAATCGGTATGATCATCATTTTGAACTTTTTAAATTAATTATGTAATAATAATAATTATTCCAATCGATTCCGTAAAAATGTTACATATTCCAATTAGTTCTATTTAGAAATATATAATTAATGAAGAAAGAGTTTATTTTTTTTACACATCATTTAGATAATAATGTGTTTAACTCATGTCCTTGAATTGGAGAAAAGTACCACTTTGATTTGTGCTATATAATTGACTTAATATTTAAATCAAATATATTTCAATTGTATATTTGACATGTTAAAATAAAATGATGTTACATATACTTATCTTTTGTTCTATTTGTGTGAAATTCACTCAAAAAGTTGACTCGTAATGTTATTAAAATAAATTAAAAAGCGAAATTTTTATCGAATATTTTCCACATTCTGTCTATTTATATAATATTTATTTTGATTTAAAAAAAAACAAGCATCTTTTAAATAGGTATAACATTTTCTGTATTGCGTTTTGCTACGAAATTAAAATAACATTTTTTAAACAGAATTTTTTCTTTTCAACATGTAGAGTTTACAGTTAGTTCAATGACGGAGAAACCACCGTTTTTGTTATTTTAAGGGGACCAATTATCTTAAAAATGGCCAAAATATCGATTTTTTATTACCTCATTTTATTTTTGTGACTTTTTTATATATGTTTACAAAATTTCATAGCTTTAGCTATATTATTTAATCAGTTATTTATCTTTTTTTAACAGAATTTCTAATAGAAAACTGAAACTAAAACACGTGGCGCCTGCATTTGTGTTTTTGCAGACATTTATTGACATTAAAAAAAAGTTTAAACAGATTTTTCTCGATATTTTATTTTTCAGGATGATTACGTACTCAAAACACTAAGCTTTTTTGTAATCAGTATAAAGTTTTAAAACTATCTCTGGTTGTTTTTCAAACAATATATGAAAATTGTCTGTGCATGGTGAAAAATCATCAAATTTAGACATGGTTGTTCTTTAACTGTTTTTTATGGTGCCCAATACGAAAAAAATAGTCAGAATGAAAGTATTACTCGTAATATCAACCCCATGAAACAGAATGGTGAGGAACACTTCGTAGAATATTGAAATATTTTTAAACAAATTTAAAATGTAAAATAATTGTTTGTTTAAAAATAGTGTTTTTCTTCGGAAATGTATATTTTACGTATGTTTAAATAGAGTACATTTAAATTTTAAAAATTTCATATAAAGTTAAACATTTTTGCATAAATAGAGTACAAGGTACCGTGTCTCGTTAATCAAAACATAGGTATGCACGTGCCTTTATTTATTCATTGAGAATAAATTGAAAATCTTGTATTCTTGTGGTTTTCTTCTGACGAAAATAAAGCATATTTATACTCGTATATGACTAAATTTTTTGCTTATTTTTTGTAGTCTCTCCAGCAATATTTTCTTTTCCGTAAAAATACCGGAACATCATAAAGATTAAATGAAAAACTGTACAGCGTTTTATCACTCTTCTAGCCGGAAAACACTTGATTTGATTGAATGATAATAAAAATACTTAGTTCCTTGTTCAGAAGCAGCTAGTTGTTCAATGACATTCGAATATCAACAAGATATTTCGAAATATTTTAAAAATATACAAATATTATTGTATTTTTTTTTTTTTAAAGAACATTTTCCTGAAAGTAGTAAAAGAAAGTGGAAAAGGAAATACAAACTATTGTTTACGCATGAAGGAATACTAATTTTTTTGAGATGCGTTCATTGCATTGTTTGATAACTTACTAGAACCACAATGGAACGAGAAAGCAAAATGTGTGTCAAAATGATACGAGATTGAAACTTAAATCAATTCAGTAAACTCCTCATTCTCAACCATTCATTGATTACAATAATGACTTTGCATCATTCATTTTAAAATTGTATCAAGTTTATTCATTGAAGAAAAAATGGGAATGAAATCATAATTCTTGGATCATGAATTATTTCCCCCTTTTGTGCTATATATTGGCAACCAAATCTTTGCAGACACGGGAAATCCCCATATATGAGAGCCATTTCATTGTGGCACTATCTTGTTCCCAAATTTTGACGCTTGAATTAATCTTAATTTAAGCTCTCGTCAGATGCTAAATATTTCCGTGATTTAATTTTGCCGAGAGTTTCCGAGCCAAATTGATACTCAATGGACCTTTTACAAGCCACATAATCATATGACAAGCCTGCGTACTATTTTCGCATCCAGGAAACCTATTGACTCCAGCCGGGATCGAACTCGCCACCTTAGGCTTACGAAGCGGGTACGCTACTTCTAAGCCGCCGATGCGACTCGAGATTATGAATTAATCCAAACGATAGTTTGAAACTAAATTTTGAATAACATATCTCATCGAGGAATTAGAAAACCTATTGTGATACCATTAATGTAAACTACCATCTTTAGGTAGCTTCAAGTTACTTAGAAAATATTCTACTGTTTGAATTAAATGTTCCATGAATACTTTTGAAACAGATTTTGAAAAAGCGTGTAAGTGAATAATTTTTATTTTATATTTAGTGGTCAGTTGAATTAGAACACACATATAAAATTGTTTTTCAATACTATTACAACAAAAAATATTTAAATGCAATTGTTCTACTAAAAAGAAAACAATGATATTTTCAAAACATTTTTCTTCTATGAAAATATAATAATATTTTCCCTATATATAACTAAGACTTCTGTACAGAGCATGAACTAGGATTTTTAAAATATATCATTTATAGCAGTGGATTTATAATCATATTTTAATACATTACAGAGTAGAGAAATTTTAACAAAAAACACAGTTTACTTTAAAAACAACAACAACAACACCGTTTTACTTTACTTCGATGGTAACTCTAAAAAATGTGAATTTTTCAAAATTCCTATTTCAGGTTCTGTAGAAAAGTTTTAAATATTTATAGGCAAAATGTTATTATATAAAATATATTTTCCATAAAAGGGTATCGTTTTGAAAATATGTCATTTTTTTTCTTTATTTTTTTGTCAATTAATTGCATTTGAATATTTTTTTATTGTAATAAAATTCATAAAACAATTTTACATGTATATTATGATTCAGACGGCACTAAATATGTGAAAACAATTTATACTGTTTTTCAAAATCATGGTCCCGAACGTAGTCGGATACCTTAATTCTTTTAAAGTAGTTTTTTTTTTCAATTTAAACCATGTGGTTTTCTCATAACTGATGCAGTTAACGTTGACTTTTTAAATAGTTAAATTGTAGTAAAAATATACTACTGGACTTTAAAAAGTATCTCTATAAATGTTTCTTGTGTGAAATAAAAAAACTAAAGAAAATTTTATCCTTTATAAGAAAAGAAATAGCAATAACTCTTCCCATCTGTACATATATGCCTTGTCAACAGCATATCATATATTTTTTTTACGCCTGCGAAGCAATAAATCACATGGGATGATAAGGATAACTTTTTTTTTCTGTATTCTTATCGATTATTTCTTAAAAATAAATCGAATCTTCAAATTAAATATTTTCTTAACGTATCGGTCAGTTGTATTTTCGCGGGAAAAAGGATTTAGTTTCCTTAGTTTTAAGCATAGGTGGAGTACAAATAACTTAAAATTATGGCTAAAATTTATTCTCTTATTTCAGGCTTTACTTATTTTAGCTTTTGGTAATTCCATGTTATTTTTTTGAATTCATTTTACTTCAAAAATCAAACAGCACATACTTTTCTCATTTTTCGAACACGCTCGCGCGCGCGCGATATGATATAAATGAATTAGCAATAAAAAATAAACTAAGGCACACCATGTTGTGATGGATGTCCCCTCACATCTATCAGTGTTTGGGAGTTAGAATGAAGATCAGCCATAATTAAAACAAATATAATTTATTAATCCTTTAATAACTCAACAACCCAGGCTAGGAAATGCACCTATAAATAAGTATTGGAGCAAAAACAAGGTAGAGGAGATATTTAATATTTAATTATGAATTGAATCCCTTACTTTTGGAACGTTTTGGTAATATACGTTCAAAATAATCGTAATTCTGTTCTCAGCTATTCGACTTCCTAGTCGATATTATTCTAATTCAAGTATATCTTATTAACTAAATCGTCAATTATCAATCTTAAATATTAAGTAATTAATCGGCGAGTCACTTTCGACTTCTATCATCTAACTCAGAGGTTCCCAAACATTTTTGTCTCGTAGACCCCTTACCATGTTTTCGGGTTTGGGGTAGACCCTCCCTAATTAATATTGAGTTTCTGCAAATTTATGAACTTAAATACTTTTTAACACTAGGTACTACACTCCTACTTTAAAAGAACTAAATTTCTAATTGTAATGAAGTATAGTGTTTAAAATTTAAGAAGCATATGTTAATTAAATTAAAATTAATTAATAAATAAAACTGTTAATAAACTAAACAACAAACAAATTATTTTAATGGGAGGGATGAATCTCTACCCGTGTTTTCTACAATATCAAATTTTCAACATTTGGTATCTATCTCTTGTCCGGTTTAATTTTAAATCTCCTCTGTTAGAAGTGTCCAATTTTTTTTTCGAGATTGGCAACCACGCTGAAATTCCTTTACTCTAGGAAAAGCAATGAAAAACTTCCTCACAATATTTCAAAAGTCGGAACAAATAAAAGGTTTGACTTTTTAAAGTCAAAATTGCTGGCATCCGTTTCTAAACTTTAAGATCTCGTTAGTGCTTATTAGTTCCAATTGTAATGTGACATTTGTTTTCAATATGACCATATGAATTCATTGTCTACTGTGGTATTGCCATAGCCAAAGCATTCTCAAACCTGGTTTGAAAATCTGAATAAAAGGCATTTAAATGTTGAACGTAGGTTAAACCGTTCTGATAGATTGTCTGTAACAAATTTAGAAAATTCAGGACCTCCAGTATTATACTTCTTTAGCTTAAATCAGGAAAGAAAAGTTGAAATGATTCTTGTTTTAATAAAATTTATGCTCTCACCTTGTATATGCAAATTAAACTCATTAAATTTAATAAATAAATCTGTTAAATAGGTAAAATTTGGTTTACACTTCATGATAAGTTTTCTTTTAAAATTAAAGTCGCGATCTAATTTAATGAGAGCCAGTATCACATGGACCCCCAAATTAATTTTCGGCTGACGTAGACCCCTTTGGAGGTCCTCATAGACCCTTGGAGGTCCTCATAGACCCCTGGGGGTTTGTATAGACTCCTTTGGGAATCACTGATCTAACCCCTAACTTCTCTCTCCCTCGAACCTAAAAGTTAATGCTAAAAAAAAGCCTTGTGATTTACATAAACTGCAACTTCTTTGGGAGAAAATTTTCACAATAGAACAATATTTAAAGAAATATATTTCCCCAAGAGGGTTAGTAGGAGGCTCGGGAATACACCTGTTACAATGTTTGAGATCGTTAGAATTTGAATATTTCTTAAAATATTTTCGAAATAATTTCTTGACACTTTTATATTTAAAAGCTTTATAACACAACAAATTCAAATATCTGAAAAAATTTTGGTGGTGTAATATTCATTTATTCTGAAAACGTATTTAATAATTCGTATTTTTTAACATTATTCCTCGACATTAACATTCATAAATTTACATATTTTTATTATTTTACTTTCTTCTTGAAATCTAGATAAACCTAATTTATTTGAATGCAAATAAACACATAAGAGGGCATTCACTCTTTAAGATATACAGAAAAAGTTAACTTTAGACTTCAAATGTGAAGAAAATTACAAATGCTGATTATTTATATTCTTTTTATTTTAAAAAAAACCAGCGAATTTCTCTCTCTCTCTCTCCTTTTTATTTCCGCAAGATAAGATACGATCTCTTGAAACACACGTGAGGAAATAACTTTGATAAAGAAAAGTTTATATAAAAAGTTCACTGAATTCCAGCCACATGAAAAAGATTTCAAGATTTTATATTATTCTTATTTGTTTGAATAAGAAGCTGTATTCTTTCGTAATTAAAGTTATTTTCTCATAATGTTAAAGAATAGAGCCTAAAATATTAATTTTTCTTTCAGACTTGAAAAACACCATAGTAATAATATAGACAAAAGTAGTACGTAGAAGAGAGCTTTTCATGAAATAGAGAAATTAATTCAAAATGTGTCTGTCAAGTGATTTTTAAGATAAAATAATAAAAAAAGAAGTGTGTATTTCACGCTGTCCTTGCATTATTGTGTTGAAATATAACTTACACACCTGTTATACGTATTTAAATATCAACCTCATAAATAATTCTGTCACATAAAAGACAGGTGACTATTGCGGTATTACGCGCCGATAGTTAACAAGAAAGCGATAGTTATAGTCACGTAGTGATAGGACAACGCGATGAATTGTGGTCACACCCGTAAGTGCGGATTGAAAGTTCTATTTTTTGTTGCAACAATTGAATGCTCATTGATTTTTATGGAGAGAGTTGCTTGCAAAATTAATTGAAGCTTTTTATTTCATAATTGTTTTAAAGCTATAATAACAATATTTAGAATAAATTTTATTCATGTCGCTGCAGAACTATCTACGAGTTTATTGACGATTGAATTAGGTGTTGAAATACATAATCCCAAAATAATGCTACCTTTCTCATAAAATGCTATACTTCAAATTGTCAAAGTAATCGAATTTAAGAAGTCCTATTATTTCATTCTAAGATATAGGCCGGGGTAGCCAGTGGTTATGGTTTTGAACTCGTGGCAGGCGCGTCATGAATTCCAGTCGTTATGCAACTGAAGACCCGCCGTATAGAGGGGCTGATTCACACTGAATCTATCGAGGATCAAAACCTTCCCATTGGCGTGATGTGGGGATTCTTGCTCAAGTGTCGTCCTCGTCACTTAAACGACGTTAAAAAAACGAAGTCCGTCACTAATAACCCTCGTGTTGCTTGATAGTGCGAAACGACCTTTAATAAACGCTCACTCCATTTTATGATTTTTGGTGGGATAGTGACTTGAGCATGACTTTTTTTGGTTGCTATTTTACTATTCTTTAGATCTTTCTGTCTCCTTTATGTATGCGTAATGTTTATGTAAAGCTCTCCTTCTCTTGTTTTTATTATCTTCGGAGTGGTACTCAAGTCAATATACTACAGAGAAATTATTGACGGGGATCTAGAACTAATGATGATTTGGGGTCACATTTCTATACGAGCATAAGTTACAAATCCTTTTATATTGAACTATCTCGGTTTTTTTTTTAAAAACTTCTCTCATTTGATCCTCTTATTGTTTTTATTTTTTATTAGTTCATTTACAATGCACGATTTGAGTTCGGAGTTATTTTTTAAAATTCTGGAATAGGAAGAGAATTTTCTAAATAAATTTCATTGGAAATTAAAGGCTTAAACGTGATTGCGTTTATTTCGGAGGAAGTTCAATAAATATTCTTCGTATGTTTGTCAATTGTATCCAATTTGAATAAAAAAAATAAAATAACATATCATAAGTTGATTACTGTTATATTACAAACCATGATATATGTTGTTGTTGTTGCTTATTCACTTGATCTAGACCACAAACTAGACCATGTCCAAGAGACCGTGTCGCTTAATTAAATTAAAAACAACATCCTCCTCATTTAGTAATTGGCCCACAGAGGCACCAATACATGCAACGATATGGAGGGAGAAGCCATAGCCGAACAGCGGCAAGACGCATAAGCCTTCTGAGATCCATTAAATATTAAGCTCTTGATGGGACCAGTCCTAAGTCTAGATAAGGTGGTCTGAGCAAGTCTAGGACAGGTGCACTGCAGGGACAATCCCGGACACTTAGCGGCATACCAGGCATGTTCAGGCGGAGACCTCCAAATAGTTTTGATCTTGCCCGTGAACAGGGAGTGGACCTCGGAAGCTTGTAGTTCAGAGGAAGAGGCAGTGGGAAGTTCGCTGCCCTCCCGAGCAAGCAGATCAGCAACTTTATTTCCGCAAACCCCAATAAGCGAGGGCATCCACTGAAAGCATACCGAACTGACCTGGGTCAATGCAGCTAATTTCGAAATTATATCCTGTCCCAACATATCCAGGACATTGGACCAATCCTTTAAGAATTGGATAGAGTTTTTGCTGTCAGTCAAAATCCAAGTATCAGATGCGCGATTGTCCAAAGCAAGGTTTAAGGCTTCTCTAATAGCAACAAGAGAGCGGAAAACTGAGCTGTTGTTAGGGTTTCTAAAACGACATCGAACCCATGATATTGATGGGAGGCTGGCAATGGGGTTGGTCCCCAAACAATTCGTAATTTGTGTATTCCCCTTGTTTACAGGATGTTATTGAAATTCGTTGAAATTCCTTAGACCGGGGACCCGGGTGATGTCGCTCGGAACTCAAGGGTGAATTAACCACATAAATTTAATGGAAACTGTAACGTTGCGCCTGGAGATTTGACCAATTGGGGGTCGCCGGTAAATAGTGCGTGTAGGCACAAATGGAGAGATTTGCCCTCCCTTAAAAAGCGCCGCGCGACAATTTTCGAGATCATCATCATCTTCTTAATCTTCTTCCTTTGACTTCTTATTAAGAAGAGAAACTTGAAGTCTGGCTGTCCGCGAGACCATAGCCGCCTCCATCACTTGCCTCCGTTTCAGATAAGTGAAAATCTTAATCTTTATTCATTGTTCTCTAATTCTTAATTTTATTTGTGTTTAATTTAAATTCTAAATTTGTAATGTAATCTAATTGTAATAAACTAAATTTAATTTAATTTTAATCTGAGTATGTTCATTATATTTCGCGTTGTCTTTGAATTTGATTAGAATGTACTAGCCACTATGTTGATGTGGACTAAAAGTTTGAATAAGCGAACCTGGGTAGTTTTTACGATGTTAGTTAAATTAAGTGGAAATTTAAGAGTAAATTAAAAGGATATAAAAAAAATTTGATCTATTGGTAAGAATGAGCGGAAATCTACTGTAATGCTTCTATATTATGAGCTTTATACCACATCCTGTGTTTTATTTTATTGGGGTCATATTTGGTTTAGCAATTAGTTTACTAAAAAATATGTATTTGGGATCTAAATTAAAACCTAAAAGCAAGAGGGAGGGGGGGGGAAGCCATGGAATGACAAGGGTTTAAAATAGAGGATTATTAGGGCGGGTGCGTCACCTGTGTTTACCAAACATAGCAAATTCCTTGGAAAAAGGCAAGGTCATTCGGATTCCTTGTAGTCGTATATTTCAACAAGGATTTTAAAACCAACTTTTAAAGTGCAGCCAAACGCCTATTAATCGATCAATCTTTAGTGGATTAAGGACTCAGACTCATGTCTAGACATGATAGTTCCCGATGGTCCACAATATTCATCACAATTCGTAAATTTGATAAGACTGACTCCAGTTTCACGTACCATGGTCTCTTAGGGATCATTTAGTAAAATAGTCTGGGAGTTCACATTTTCCATATAAGGGCACATTATAATTAATGTCGTGTTTTCGTACAACCTTATAGATTAAAAGAATCCTGATGAGTCATTAATAAGATATTAAATTTATCATTCTTAGTAAATTTATTTTTAAGAAATATTTTTTATTAATACTATTTTAAGTCTGTTTTTTGGCATCTAGTTATGCAATTTTGATTTTAACTTGTGACGTGCTGTGAAGCAACACGAGTTGCTGTGGGAGTTAGACCTCACTATTTTGAACACGGGTGACTGGATGACCCCCAGGCTCGTATCCTTTCTCCAGATTTCCACAACATGCCAATGGGACAGTGGCGTAACGTACACCCCTCCACCCCGCATCGTGGGGGGGGGGGTAGGATTCGAAGAGACCCAAAGTCTGACTGACGTTAAGCACATAGTTCTTCGTAAGATCCGGCTTGGGGCCCAAAACCTGACTTTGCAGGGGGCCCTGATATTTATTCTCCGTTACGCCACTTCAACGGGAACACATTGAGCCCCGACTGATTTAACGTGCTTCAGCCCTTGTATACGGATGGTCTTCTGGGGCACTAGCTTTTGATCCCGTGACTCGACTATGTCGGTTATAAGTTCGCGACCAGGAATCGCTCGGTTACTGCAGCCCTATTTTATACAAATCAAATTGCAAAAGTAGGAAATTGGATCAATTTTTGCTATTTTAATTTCTCATTTAGTTTAAGTTAGAGTTATATTTACGTTGCACTATAAAGCTGCACGCGAGGGCTATTGGTGACGGACCTTGTAATTTTGAACACAGAGCTACCACACCACACCAATGAGAGGATACTTGAGTCTCGACAGATTTAATATGCAGCGGCCCCCTCTACACGACTGGTCTTCTACGGCACTGGCTCGAATTCATGACATGCCTCTGCCAGGAGTCCATGATCTTGACCACTAGGCTACCGTTTCCTCACTTTCATAATCTAAGATATGAACCTTTATTTGCTGTTGTGTGATATAATTCTTGTAGTGCTTCTGAGTGCAACTTAATAAAGAAACCAATCAATCAGCTTTTGCATCATCTCAGGCTCTACAACCGTTAGCATCTTTTCATCATCATTTTTAATTATAAAAATAAAGTATCGAAATAGAGTAGAAATCCAAAAATCAATTAAATAATATTTATGAGACACAAAATAATATACTTTAGCTAAAGTTTAGCTATTTGTAAAAACTGGAATTTCTTTTAAGCAAGCATTCGGGGGGGGGGGGGCAAGCATATCAAAAAGTCGAAAATAAAATTTAAAAAAAAATATTAATTTACTGAAGGAAGCAAAACAATAAGTTCTGACATAATAAAAAATAAAATACACGTTAACCCGACTTAGAAACTTATAAATGTATTACTTAATAATGTATGTGTGATGGTTAATTTATCAATACTAAATTAAGAACAATTTTAATAATTACTAGCAGGGCTTCGAACTAAAAAAATATATAAGTTCAGTTCCGGTTTTCGATCCGCCAAAAATAACGGTTTTCGGTTCAGTTCCGAATGAATAATTTTATTTTATATATTTTCTTATTTGTACTAAAAATATAATTCTATCTCGAATAAAATTTTAAATTTATCAAAATTTAGAAGATTTTATTCTTTAATTGGTACATCATATAAATTGATACAATTAACCAGGATGTATGATACGAGTGGTGAGCAGGGAACAGCGAGCATTGGCATTGTTATCCATTTTCAGAATCGCTTTTGACAGCTAGGTTTATGATCATATCAGTCGCCCATCCAGTACAGTGGTTAGCAACACTGACTGCTGTTCCTTAGGGTCTGGGTTTGAATCCCGGAGAAGGCATGGATGATTCTAAATGTATAGTGCTTCCGCAGCATGGGGGTACTCTAAATAGTCGTCGAGCCGCAAGTCCTCTCGTGAGGTTGGAGGAAGGGAAAGAGAGGGGGAGGCCCCTGACCACTCCCAGGGTGTTCTCCCTCAAAATTGGTGTGGAACTGAGCCAAATCGTACTGTGACCTGCATGGTGCTCAAAGCTATGGCTAACGACAGGCGTACAATCTAGACCGATGCCATGAATTTCGTGGGCCACGATCTGACTACGTCAGGCAGGTGGCATTAGCAACAGCAACGACAACATGATCATATCGATGATATGTACCCTTGTCGTTTGACGCTTGTAATGATGATAATTATATGGTTGATATTAAATTTGAAAATGTTGATAAATTTGGTTACAGTGACAAAATGACTGAAGATACAGCGAACCGAAATAAACCGATAATTCCCCCCCGGTTCTGTTCTGGTTTTCGTTCTTACCAAAATAGCGGTTTTTTCCGGTTTTTGGTGCAGTTCCGGTTTGAAGCCCTGATTACACTTGATTCCCATGGGCTGATCTCGCGGAGCAAAAATTTTTCAAAGAAAGACGGTTGCACAGACGGTCGATAAGTTACCCAGACAGTTGCACAGAAGTCCGCTAGATTGTCAGTTGTAATGGATGTAAGAAAGAGAACAAAAGGAGGGCAGACTATTTTTTCCGTTGACTTATAGAAATGGATGATTGAGGAAATATATACTTTAACTGAAAATTATTTTGCAGTCTACTTCAATTTAAAACTTAGAAGGGAAAAGAAACAAAATACTTATCTTATTATTATAAATATATTTTACTTAAAAGAAATGCATATAAAATTTCGCAAATATTGAAAGTTTGAGAAGCACTGCTTTTTAAGCACGTGATCTTTTACATCGTACTAAAGTAGTTGTACGACGAAATCCACCCAGAGTGTGGCTAAAGGTTAAATATGTGAAACCTTGACATTGTTTAATCTCTAGACTGTTTCTGGAAATTATTTTATATAATGGGATTATTAAAGTATGCACACTCATGACAAGATAATGAAATTAATTATAAAATGAGTTTTTTAATTCATTGATTTTAAATATAACCTATATATCCGCAAAAGTGCAGAACATTTAAGGTATCCGACTACTTGCGACAACTTTTTAAAAAAAATGGAGATATGGAGATTTTTTGTGATTTTTAGATTTGTTTAGTACATTTTAAGAAACTTGCTAAAACTAAGACCAGAAAAAGAAATTATTACTAATATGGGAAAAATTGGTAAAAATTTACAAATAAAACATAAACGGGGCCCTTTCTGTATCAAAAGTTTATGAACAAAGTTTCTATTTTTTAGTTCTAATGTGTTGCTATGTTATTCATTTTGTAAATTACCTTCATTTTAAAAGCTAGAGCACTTTATCTTAGTTATTATATGAAATTGCTTTAAAAAAAGCAGTGTTTATATTCACATAAGGGACTGTAAATTTTGTAATAAAACAGTGATTGATAAATCTGAAGGTTGAAACACTTCTATTATTATACAGAACATACACAAAAGATTTCACACAGTGGAATATTTTCAAAACTTTTTCAGCGATCGCTGTCCCCGTTTGAGCATTTTCAAAAAAAACGCATTTCAAGTAAAACGCGTTTTAAAGTATGACATCTTGCTTAAAATAATGGTATCAGCTTTCACTAAAACACTTGAAGTTTTTGTTCTAGTGAACGGAAAATAATAAACTTGGTATTTTTATAAAGCTAATAAGATGGCCTATAAAATAAAATCATAAAAAAACTGTCAATTTGTGGCAAAATTCACAATTTTTGGGTAGTAGGATACCTTAAGTCAAATTCCAAAGCATTCTTAGAAAGATTTTCGAAAGTTAAAACAAACACTTGTATATACTATAATACGCAAAATTCTTTCGGATGTGTACAATAAAGCACTTTTGTATCATCAACGCTTTCTTTTAAAATATCCATTTTTGATCAAGACAACGGATTACGTTTCCTTTGACTGAAACAAAATTCCTAAGCCACGAGTAAGCCTAAAGACAACAGATTATAGATCTTTTTTCGTCTCTTTATGAATATATTCATGTGTATGCTATTCATTCTCCATTATCCGCAACGTGTTTGTGCGAGTAAAATACTGCGGCGTACTCAGTAGGCAATAAAAACAGAATATCCGATTTGTCAGGAGCTGAGATAGATGAGAATTTAGTCCGACGAAAACCCCTAACTTGAAAAGAGCTTTGATTTTGTTTTCATTACCGAATGTGACAATGGAATAGAACGGGTCGAAGGACTAAGCACTTTTAGAAATGACTCGGTATTCTTCGTTCAAGAGGGAAATAACAATAGGTTGAATATGTGTTGGCCACGAGGTCTTCCAAGACAACGCTATAGGGTAAGTTGAATCTAAATGCATTGAAACTGATGTATATGTATTTAAGCTCTATTGAAATACAGGCATTAATTGAACTATCTTGCTGAGTACATTTATACATTTGGATGTCAATTTGATATCCATAAATTGTTACAAATTCATGGATACCTTGTTCTAACTAGTTAAAAACAGAAGGGAGACGTAGATTTTGAAAACGATTACAATCGGTGGCGCACACAAGTCCTCAGGTCCGGACCCCCTCCCCAAAGCCCTTGATTTTTTTGATTGATTATAATCTTATGTATACAGTACGTGAAATTCAAAAAGAATAATCTTATTAATTAATGCTAATTATTTATTCAGCAATTAATTTACTATTTTTTGTTCCCGAAAATCGAAATAATCAAAAGAATATGTTGGGCGGCGTTTTGAAGCATAATACGAGAGTGGTGGATTTCCGACCTTGCCCCCCTCCCTGAAAAATTCCTGTGTGCGCTACTGATTGGAATCTATACATTTTAGAATTTAAGAGCGTTAACTGCAATGAAATTGTAATTTTGGAAGTCTTTATGAAGAAAAATTTAGCTTTAACTGTGTGAGAGTGATACTTCCAGGGGAGTTTTGGCTCTTTGGAATTAATTTGCATTCTAAAATATATATTTAAAATTTATTTTTAGAATGCTGGTTATTATTTTAATACGATATACTGAGAAAATGCATTTAAAGCTTATTTTTAGAAAATAAATTTATAAGTTAAATTACGGCAGCTCGTGTAAAATTAAGAAAAATAATAGATGTTGTAAAATGGATTTAAGAAAGCGAAGGTCGTATTTTAAACTCTCGATTATAAATTTAATGGAATATCTTAGTATTTTTGCGAAATATGAGACGTGATTGTATTTGAAGAACCATGACAGAGTTTCTAAAATTATATTTCAATATTTAAAATTCAAAATCATTTAAATAATTCAGAAAAATATGTCAAATAATATGCTTTCCTCTTTGTATAAATTCCGTCAGGGATAAATTAGATTAAAAATGCATAAAATGACATTTTCTTCTATTTAACCTTATAGAATAAGTAACCAGACTTTATTCAGGTGTTCTTTCAAGCTTTTTAGTCCTATTTATTTTGTTTGACACAAATTATATTACATTAATATTTATCATGATTTGTGGAAGTCATGGCCTGACCTGAAGTGAAACACACGGCAACACGTAGAAAATTCATCAAATTCTGATCCTCCGTTATATTTGTTGAGAATGCATCTTATCGGATAATATCGCTGGCAACACCTTTGATATGAAATCGCCAATCCATTATTCCTATAACCGATAAGTACCAATGGGCTCAATTCATGTGACGTCATAGTCACTTGATAATGATAACCACGTGCTTTTAGCCAATCAGTTTAAAAACTCATGTGACTTCACACTATAAAAGCTATCTTGTATCTCCATCTAATCAGTTCACTCTCTTCGGCGTTGCCAACTTTTGCACTTGGTAGAAACTTTCTCTTAAAAAGTGCATATGTAAATAAATGCATTTTATTTTAAAATATATGCATAAAATAAAATTTTTTTTAAATTTAAAATTTATTTCTAATAAATTTTTTTTATAACATTTGAACATTTTCTCCCAATTATGAAATTTTATCTATGTTTTACAAACAGAACAAGTACAATTAGTTTAATATTTGTTTCGAATTCAATGGAGAACACATGTTTGTCTTTATCATGTGACCGTCATGAATTGAGTCCATTAAATACATTCAGCTTTTATTGACGATGTCATCTGGAATGGCAATACAAAAATGTTGCTTGTTGCGGTGATCAATTTCTGCTAACCACAGCCAATGCATTTCCTAATTTTGAGTCGCTATCAAATGACTATGTCGACATCTGAACTGTATGTACGTCATGAACTCGCGATATTTTCGTTATGCTGTGTCAGGTTTGCTTTTTAGATGCATCATAACACTCTTTAAAACCAAATATTGATGAATTGTTACGAATAATTTATTCTTAATGATATCAAAGTATTCTAAATCGAAAGCAGTTTGTCAAATAAGTACCTACATGAATTGCAAAAATTAACAGCAGATTTTAGAACAATGTATATATATATATATCGTTACGCATTTCGGTACCATTTATTTGTGAATGTAATAAAGTATATTTTTACCCGGGCAGCAGGCGATTAAACATGTGGTCATGGCCATAAGTTGATGGACAGCAACGTCCGAATCCTGGTTTCATCAATGATCGTGAAGAACAATGCAGGCTTTTTTTTTTCTATATTAACTTCAACAACATTCTGAATTCCCCACCATATGTGATCATTACCGCGAGTCTCGTGACTCAAAATGCTCATGCTGGTGCAGTGAGGAATTTTGGAGAATGAGGGTGTCAGCTAAGGTGTCGTCATCACCTCTTGACCGTGACTCAAATTCCGAAGTTTTTGTTAGTAATTTTCACATTGCTTCCAAGTGTGACATTAATAAACAAACATTCAGTCAATCTTGAATTGGCGTTTAAATCTAGCTGTCGCGGGTTGCTTCTCAGTAACCCCTAAAGGGAAATATGTGAACCTTCCCTAACCGATAGGGGATTCAAATCAGTCTGTAAACAGTTTTGGCCGATAACGGAACCCCGAAATCAGTGAGTGTGCCTACCCACAAAGTTTTTTCTATATTTTAATTTATATTTAATTGTTTGTGTGTTATGTGTCGTAAAATAAATATTTAAAAACGAAAATTAAGGACTGGTATTAGAAAAGTGAATACGCAACCAATACGCGAAACTATCCGTGAGTTTGAGCATTGATTCTATTAAATAGCCCGTTATGCGGAATGATTGCTATTGTTTGAAAGTGTCTTCGGCGTAGAATTACGAGATAAAGCCTCGTATTCAAATTAACTCGGGGTTTAAAAGTAAGATTCGTCACTGGCTGGATTTTTTTTTTAATGAACATAGAATTCTCTCCACCTGAAATATTTTTTGCATGCTTTTTAAATTAATATTTTACACCTTTTTGGCGATAGATATGATGAAAACTAAGAAAATCTTTGATGTGTTCCTTTTATCAAAAAATATCACCCTACTGAACTTAATAATGCTGATTGTCATTCAATAAGAAACCAAAGGCTGTTATTTTTAGAAACGTGTAAATCCAATATATCTACCAACGAATCTCTTAAACAAAATATACCAAATAGTAAAATTTATTTTTTCCCCGCATTTTTTCACTATAAATTTATTTATTTAAAAAATAGTTATTTCTTCATTCTTTGGGATAAATTTTCTTAAATTTTCAAGAATTTATTGGGGTTGGAAAAACTATTTATACAAAACTGTGGTTTCGGAACAATTTCTTAAAATACCATAAATTCTCCATTTATTAAAAGAAAAAAAGGATCTGAATCAGTTGAACGTAAAGAAAGTCTGTTAAGGTTAAATTTGTGAGAATACTATTAGATTTATTGGTAATTTATGCCATTCTATTCGCTGCCGTGAGTTTAATTCCTTTTTGCTATTCGCGACCTCATATAAACTAATGTAAATGATGAGATACAGACACATTTGTCTCGATGTGTGAGAGAAATTTTCATTCTCCGACTCGTCTCTGTGATTTTTTTCCTTTTCATTCTGGGCCATTCATACGTTAAGCTTGACAGTTCGAACGGCTAAGTGTTTTGTGGGCGTATCGTGTATCTCAGGCGCCATTCACACATTCTCTCGCCAAGTGTGACGTCATTTGGGGAAAGTAGCATCGATGGAAAAACTGTGGAATAGTTCGAAGGTGATGTTTTCTCTCTACTTCTGTTTATGTTTATTCGTCGAAATTCGATCCGTTCGACAAGTGATTAGTCCCTTGTCGGGGGTGATGAGAATCATGTGTGAAAATGTCTGTTGGGTGGTAGTGTTACTGAATACTTCGAAAAAAGGAAACAGTTCCTTTTTTTTATTGTGCTAGAAAGAAAAACAACAAGTACTTCTTACAGGAAATGATTTTGAAAATACATTTTTTGTTCATTTATAGCAAAGGTGCCAAACTCAAAGGCTGACTTGGGTCAAATAAACAAGGTTTAACTGAAAGTGGGCCTCAAATAAAATCAAAATTCATAGAAAATTAGATTTATTTCGAATAATACATTATAATAAACATATAAGAAAAGAACAAGAAAAATTTAATATGAACGTCCTGAGACTTGACCAGTGGCGTAACGTACACCCCTGCAGTGCGGGGGGGGGGGGGTAAGGCTTCTAGGGTGCCCAAAGCCTGGCTAATGCCATTATTGTAGATTTTCTGAAAATTCGCTTCACATTTTTTAAAATCGAATTTTTAAGCGATTTTCCAATTGGCTATCTAAGGTCATTCAAAATAAAACTTTAATACGGTAATTAGATATCTTTGTAAATATTTGTTGCGTGGGGATAATAAAAACCGCTGTGTGTGTGTGTTCAAATTTGATTGGGTTTCAAAGTTGTAACTTTGTGTGGAAAAGAGACAGACTGGAGCACTATCTCACTCGTCATCCTCCTCGCTCGATCATGGCTCAAAATTATGAGGTGACAACTCTAGAGTAATTTTAGTGGATCAACCAGTTCAAACAAAAATTATTATACGAAACTGGAAGGGCAAATACTGAATAACTGCTATAATACGAGTACTAAATGTTTGTTAATGGTGTTTTTGTCTCATAATTTTTTTCTGTGATTTGAATTTCCTTTCGTTTTACAAATATTTTTAACAAGTAGAGTTAAATCTATAAAAATTTTTTTTTTGAATTCCTACATATTCTCTTTATTTGAGTAAACGTGAATGTGTTGTTTATGTATTTTTAGTTAGGAGGAAATGTTTATATTTTCAAAAAATAAATAAAATGAAGGGTTTGTGAAAATCCAAACAGTTTCAAAGTTTGAAAAAGATCCACACTTCAAAGGGAAAGAAAGTATTCTTCCAAAACATCAATTGCATAAATATGCTATGTAATTTTGTTTATGCATTTATTTCAGTTTCGGAATTTTTTTGGGGGGGGGGGAGTTATGTAGCGTGATATTATGTATCGTTTTAACCAAAAGTGTTTTAAGTGTTTGGTGTTACGCATTGCCTGTCTTTTACTTTTCTTTTCTGTTGCAAATACTTTTTATGCAGCATTTTGTTACTTTTGCCCTGAGTCTTAAATGCTAAACCAAATTTTCGCTTACGATTGGATCCACCCAGCTTATAAATAAAATGAGTCAACAGTTGTAATTTTCTTTTAACGCCTCATCACACAGGACTTAAAACACTAGTCAGCAGCGGCATATGAAGCTGAACTTTTAATAAATACCATTGTCTCCAAAAAAATCGATCGAATACCTAACATGTTAGAAATTCTATAATATCACAGTAAATCATTGCAGATAACATATTTGGGGGCTGCGGTAGCCTAGTGGTCAAGGTATCTGATCGTGGCTGGCGTGTCATGATTTCAAGCCCAGTACCACTAAAGATCCTCCGTGTAGGGGAGTGAGCAATGCGCGTTAAATCTGTCGAGAGCTCAAACGTCCTCCCGTTGGTGTGGTACTTAGGAGAAGGGGTGCCAGCTCAGGTGTCGTCCTCGTCACTTGACCATAGTTCAAAATTACGAGATCCGTCGTTAAAAGCCCTCGTGTAGCTGAACAGTGCGACGTTTATCTTTTCACTCAATCATTCACTACAGATAACATAAATACAAAGAAAGTAGATTGTACTTTCTGTGGGCCCTTTTACTCAAACTATCTTGTGCTGTAAGAAGGGGTACATGGTCGCGGTAGCCTAGTTGTCATGGTCACGAAACCGTTGCCGGCTTTTTCGAGTCGTGGATTCCCGTTCTGATGCCACTAAAAAACCTGTCGTGTGATGACAGCTCAGATGACATCCTTGTCACTTGACCGATGTTCACAATTACGAGCTCCATCGCCAATAGCCCTAAAGTTGCTTCGAAATTCGACGTTAATAAACACAATTTTAAATCTGATTCCTTCCCCCTCTCCGGTTTTAAAGCATTTTACCTTCCTATAATGCAATCTTTGTTGAACTCTCGCTTATATAACATTTACATTAAATTTGAAATATTTCTGGAACTTATTCTCTCCTCTGCTTTTAAATTACTCATCTACGAAAGAAAACGTGAATCGACTACTCTTTTAATCTCTCGTTTCTTTTCAAATCCCACATCCATCCCACGAATTTAATCTCTATGGATACGTACCAAATTTTGGACATCGCTGTCGAAATGCAGATTCTAATATGAACGAAACAAAGAAAAAAATATCTCCTCAATTCATTGAAATCTAAATGGAGCACTATCAAAATAGGGTGATCTATCCAAGAACAATAACAAAATCCGATCAATTTGTGTCAGAAAAAGAAATGCAATCGGATTCCAAATCACCATCCTTTTTATGTCGAGTGGCATACCGCGCACTACCATCCCGATCCCCTTTTCCGTTATGAGAATCAGTGTCACGGAGATGGTCTCTAAACGAGGTCGTAATCGCCACGCGTTCTTCCGGTGTTCTGCGCAGTGAAAGCGACGAACATAATCTCGCCTAATTACATAAATCTCGCCACGCGTTTCTCTTTTACTGCAGTGACGTAACACACAGCCTGTCACGGACTCGCAATGCATTCATGCAGTCACTTTTTTTTTAGAAGACGATTTAAGCGGCGTAGGGAGTGAGGGTCATCACCTATTTCGCAGTGTTTGGGTCATCTTCATCGATAGCCACTGCGAAACAAGGTCACAGAACACAGTGGTTACCGTGGACGACCTTCTGATGAACGTCTTATGTACCAAATAAATTTCGAGGTCGTCTTTTCAAGTTTTCGCATGAAAATTAAAATGAAATCTGCGTCATTATGGTTTACGAAAAGGATAGTTTCTTATGTGTGGAGCGTAGAAACGCGAGATGTTTGTTCTTTTGTTTTTTAATTGTTAATGTTTGTGGTAACTTTTCCTTCGTTTCACAATGGGTCGTGTTTATGCATACACTATGACGCTATAAAATAAAGGATTTACTTGACCTCTTTTCAATTTCTTTTTGAAATTTTTTTTTCCTATTTAATTTGTTTGTTGAGACGATTTAAGAATTATATAAGGGAATATACTGTAAAATGCCACATTTCTCTTTAAAGATAGCTTTACTTATTGTATATTTCAGATAAAAATAAAACAGTATAAGATTAGCATCATCGTGTAACTTGCCAATTTACATATTTGATTTCCTTTTAGTGTCAAATGTTCACGTGACTGTGACTCTTGAAAAATATTTCAGAAATGTATATGTCACGCACAGTCCACCTCAACACTTCTTTCTTCATGTCACTTTTCTCTCTTTTCACGTTTTCTTTTCTTTTTGTTTCCTGACCCAATATGTGACACGTTTCATTTCCTTCTTGGACATTAAAAAATATTTATATGAGATAAACATTGCTTCGAAAATTAAACCGGGTTGCTTAACCATGCAACTATTCCTTTTTTGTTACAAATTTGAACTAACCTTCAATGGACTGCTTTTGCCATTTCTTCACAAAATTATGATCAAAAAGAAACAAAATATTGGACAAAATATTGATGGAGCGCAAAGCTCATCTAGACCGTGCGCTGTGCGGAAAATCAAATGAGTCCTGGAAGTGACGCTCGTACAGAGCGCACTGGCAAATCACTTAACTATTAAATCCATTGATTAAAGTACGATTTCATTAATCACGACCGCCGACTTTCAAATAGTTCGAGTACAATTCCAGTAAAGACCGTCTCAATTATGCGGAATAAAGGAACTCTAAATTTCCACACACACACATCACACCACGTGAGAACTTCGAGTCTCGACAGATGTAACATGAATCAGCTCCACTTTACTATAGGGTCTTTAAAGGCTGGAGGATTCGATCACACCACTCGACTGCTACAGTACTGGCCATGGATTTATGGTCACTCACATTTATCGTGTGGAACAATGGGGGTGGAGCATGATACATTGAGCCTTCGCGTGACGTAATGTGGAAGACAGAAGAGGAATCTATCATCCTAAGTGTAGTTTTCGTCTAAGAGATAACGAAATGACGATGAAAATGAAGTTCCTGCACCGAAAGTCGTAGAGTAAATTTAAGTGCTAATTGAATTTAAACTATCCCCACAATCTGTAGATAAATAATTTTAATGGGAATTTTTTTTATCACAAATACGAAAAATTATAAAGAATTTGGCTACACTATTTAATAAATCGCTAAGACCATATGCGTTGGGTTGGTGGCTCTCTGTCAAAACTGGTTAAACAATTTCCTGACTGTTTTTTTTATATGTAATGTTTTAAAATATAGTCCGGAAATATATTAACCCCGATAGTGTGCTCTCACAGATGTCAATTTTTTCCATGGATGTGCATTTGCCTTTGCAGTAACTTTCCGAGAAAGGAGATGAGGTCAGGTGATTTTGAGTCCAAGTAAATTGTCTTTCTTTATTAATTCAACAGTCGGGAAAAATCTAGTCCATGGTCTGGTGAACTTCTTTGAGTTGAGTTACTAATGCTGAACATTGTTGAAAGTGGAAATAAAAACAGTTAAGAGTTTTGCTATTGATTTGAAGATTTTTTTTTTCTTGAGGGTTTTTATTTCGTCCACATTTCGAATGGTTAAATTTTGGGAATAATTCAAACTATGCATTTTTTTATAAAATTGTGGAATATAATATCGTATAAATAAATATTGTAAATGACAAAAAATTATAGTTTGTTTCATACGTTAAAATTTAACTTTACTTTTAAGTATATTAGTTACTATTGGTATTTTTTAATATATATATATATATGTGTGTGTGTGTGTAATGACTTCTTCTAATTCTCCTTAACTGTACCTCGTGAAATTATTTTCTAGTTCTTTCGCCTCTGACTGTTATAATCTTAATCTAATTGTACGACCGCATAATCTTAATCTTAATCTAATTGCTCCCGCTCATTTGCAGCCAATCACGACTCCTGTTATAAAGGAGTCGTACCACCTTCACCGCCACTATAAAAGCTCTGAACACACGGTTACGCGCGCTTCTTCTCTTCTTGTCATCATGTAGTCTGCCGCATCTAGTGTTTGTGTATTGTGTGTGTCTATTTGTGATTACGTACATCTATGTGTCGTCCTTGTCTTGCTTAAATGTTTTCAAGATGAATAATAAAAAGTTTAATTTACCACAAGAATGCCACTGCAAGCTCCATTCAAAAAATCCATCATTACTACATCGTCGTATTACACACACACACACACACACACACACACACACACACACACACACACACACACACACACAACACACACACACACACACACACAACACACACACACACACACACAACACACACACACACACACACACACACACACACACACACACACATATATATATTTCATTTAAAATCAAGAAAGAATAATGTGAGCGATGCACATTTTCTTTTCAATATCATAAGGAACCCTTCAATTTTAAGAGTTTTGAAGTTAAATGCTAAAATTTTATATGAAAAAAATTGCCTTGTTTTGTTGTGTGTGAGAAGATTGATGTAATAAAATAAATTTATAAAATATTTAAGCATTTATATTTTCGTGCCTTATTGATGGATTAATATTTTTTGATACTTTAGCTTGTACTTATAATTTTTGCAATTGTATTTTGCTTCCATTATAAAATGCTGCTCCTTTGGCTAAATATATACTCTCATCAATTTATACTTATTGATGGCATACAATAATAGGGTATTGAATAAATCTGATTTAACAAACGGAAAAGGGGAATGTTATTAGGATCTGCAAGAGAAATCCTGACTTCTGCTCAGTATTTCGGGCAGAATTCTTAGCTATTGAGGAGGCTTTGAAGTTTTGCTTCACTGAGAGTGTCAACACAAATATTTGGATATTGAGTGATAGCCGAAGCTCTATTCAGTATCTATCTGAATGGTGGAGGCATGGTGACAGAACGACAACGAGTATTATCCGGCTATTAAATAGCTTGAATGCTAATGTTAAGATCTTTTTTCAGTGGGTACCATCACACGTGAATGTCTATGGGAATGAGATTGCAGATGGCTTGGCCCGCGAGGGCAGCCATGAAGATTCTACACATGGTGGCTGCCTTACTTTTTCAGAAATTGCTACCCGGGTCAAACAAGATATCAGTTACTCTTGGAGGCAGGCCCCCGTACATGAATGGTATGAAGGAAATCGCCCTGGTGTTGCTTTACTTGGGACAAGAAGTAGGCCAGATGAAACTACTCTTGCTAGACTACGAAGTGGACATACTCGAGCTCAACGGCATGTGGATGGTCTTAAAGTTTACCCTCCTTGTCCGAAATGCAATGTAAACCAAGCCGCTCCTGCCCACATCTTGGCTTGTATTGGATGCCATAAGAGCCAGCTGCTCTCAAGTCCAACTACAGTTCTTGATTGCTTAAAAACGCACGGGTTCATGGACTTGATCTAGATGTTTCTGTCGGTCAAGTGGGATAAGAAACAATAACAACATAAATCTGATTTATAGCGAAATAGTACGTTGATAAAGACTAATTGCTATTAGAAGAATACGAATAATAAACATTCGGTGTAAACAAATATACCCAGTACTTAAGACACAAAACATATTATTTTAATCGAATTAAAAACAAACAAACAAAGGTCATACTTGAAAATGATAGCAAATTTGCAAGATTATTCACTGAAAATCAGTTTATTTTAATTGTTGCTAGCTTTAATTTCTAATTCGTAATTGATTTGAATCCTGTCTATTAACCTTTTTACGATTAAGAGAAACACTCCCCCATTTTAAAATTGGCTATTGTCGTATTTAATTATAACCTAATTTGTGTATTTTTTTTTAATGCAGAATGAAAAAATAGAAAAGTGTGTCGTACGCAGTTACTTAAACGATCCATATCAAATCAATAGGCTCCAATAATAGAATATTTCGCGAGCTGTATTTTTATTATTTCAGTTTATTGTGTGTCGTGTTATAATATATTACGGTGTTTTCTCTCATTCTTTATGCTATTCGGTAAGCCTATTTTTGTGTAATAATAACGTATATATGAACAACTGAAAACATATATACGATATTGATAAATGATTCTATGGGTGCAATTCCATTGTAATCCCATTACACAAAACATTGTTGTGTATTTTTCTTATGAATTTTATTTATTTTACGGATAGACAAACGAAAATAAACAGGATATACTAAAACTTATTGTAAAAGTTAATAATCATCTCCAGCGAACATGCATCAATATTGTTAGAGAAGAAAGAATACCTCAATACTCGTGGGTGTCTGAATTGTCGTATAATTTTAATTAATTTTTAAGTTAATGGGGATACAATATGATTCAATTGACAAAAATTCAAATAAATTTTTTTTTTGCCTAAATAATTTTTTACGTAATTGTCTATAATCTCACAAAATTTAAAAGCTCTTCGTTGAAAAAAAAATCAGAGTTATGATAACTTTTATGTTCGTTTTTATTCACATCTTAATGGCAAATAAAAACTTTAAACCTATTTAATCTCAGAGGGAAAAAATAACTCATTTATCTTAATTTACAATGTTAGGCTTTTTTTTTCTATCGTGCTTAAGGCTTTTAAATTATTTTTACCTATCGTTAAAAGTACATGTAACAAAAGTTGATATGCATTTTTGAATCAAAGCAATGCTTATTTTTATAAAAAATATTTGAATTTAGATTTTACACATTTTTTAAGGAATTTTCAATAGGCATTCAGAAAGAAAAGTATTTTACGTATATCAATCAAGCTAGCAGTAAACCCTTACCAATTTTTGTTTTACATAGTATTTATGAATCAAAGTTCATATGTGTATATCAATTATTGTAGGAGGAGTAACGTTTTTTTCAAATCTCTTTTTCCTAAATTTGAAATCTTTTCTTTAAAAAATTAAATGGTTAGTATTTTGCAGTATTTTGAGAACAAATTCTGTTTTACGTAATCTATATACATTGGTTACAAGAAAAAAAAAATGTAAAAATAATTAAATCAAAGATTTGTGTGTGTAAATCGTACCATGATCACGCAAAAAGCAACATGAAGATGACGGACCTTCTAATTTCAAATCACGATTAAGTGACACAAAGCACGCTGGAACTGGTAACTTTTTTTCTAATTTTTCCACATCACACTTTAATATTTAGCGTGTTGTATATTGCTCGTCGGATCTTTAGTGTAAGCAAGACTTGAACCTACGGCTCGATTTTAAAATCATCAATCATGAAGCTCACAACTATGAGACATTTTTTATATTATTTTATACGGAAAGTTTTAAATATATACCATTCGGTGTAATAAAAGTATAATAAGTTTTGGATTATTTAAAAAAAATTTGAGTACTTTTTTAGGCAAAAACCTTAATGATAATCATATTTAAATATAAACGCTATTCAATGAAATGAGTTAATATTTATTAATACGAAACCTTAAATTGTCTTGCGTCAGTCGATTTGATGAAGTTACGTCATCATCTCTTTGTATCAGGTGACAGTGGGAATGCAATTTCGTTTCAGGTCTGAAAGCAATGAAAGGGAACGTGGATGAAGAAGTAGGGGTAAGAGAGGATGTTGCAAGAATAGTCTTGCTTTATAAATTTATCACCTGTTTCTTCAACTTGTTTCGAAAGGCGCATCCTTAGAAAACATGTCATATAGTAAACTTGTGTGGTATTCGCATTGTGTGTAAATCATCCTTATTTAATTAGCTGTCATATTTCCGGAAAAATTTCTCTCAAAATTCTCTTAAAACTTTTCGAGAAATATATTTCCAACAAGAGATGTAGATATTTTAAAATTATTTTCGCAAATGTACTTTAATTTTGAAAGAAATATACAATTTGGAGATGAAATAAAGTCATACACATGTATTATTAACTACAGGTAAAGGGATGGTGGATCATTAAAACTAATTTCTTGAATTGCTAGCTTAATTAGCTGAAATTGGAATCAATATAGTGAATGATTATTATGTTTTACTATTTAAATATATATATATTTATTTAAAAAATATTATAAATTGATTTTTTTTAAAAAATTACATTTTTAAACTATTATTAAAAATGCTCCTTGCGTATTATTTTTCGAAATATGTACATAATTTTTGTTTTATATACTTATGAACTACAACAAAATATATCTGTGCATGGATTTTAAATTTAAAATAAAGTTTGACGAGAAGAAAAGGTAAGTTTTCTATACTCTATGAAATATTTCACCAATTATCACACATTCAAGATATTCAGAACACAAAATATAACCCATTAAGTTTTTGAAAAACTAATGTACAAATGTGTGAATTATTTCATCTTTCATAAGTTGTGAAAATTTCTAAGAAATATGACGCAATATGAAACGCAAGGAGCATTTTACGTAACAATGAAAGGGGGAAATTTAACGAACTAAGAAAAAAGTACATTTTAAACATTTATTTTTGTAAAATAAAAAAATAACTCAGTAATTATTAATCAAAATGATAAAATTTATCGACAAAATTCTTCAAAGAAATGCAAGGAATATTATTAGTATTAAAAATCAAAATTGCACTTTTGACCAAAAGTTAACATTGCGGGAAGGGGGAAAAAAAAAAAACAGTCGGCGCGCGCGCATTTTTTAGAGTGAGGAAAACTGAAAATTCGATTAATTTTGACCTCCAGTTTTAATGGCTTATGCTCAATCTAAAGATATGCTCAGCTCGAGAATCTAAAAGTGACCTCCGGAAGGAAAGTGTGAATGCCTTTTCAAGAGTGACAAGGTCATTCAAATTAAAAGTAGAGGGGGGGGGGGAATTTATTCCTTGAATTTTGTGGTATCCACTTATAAATGCACTTATATATTCATTTCGATTAATATTAATATTCGGTGATGCTTTAATTTTTACTTTCTTTAAATAAGCTAAATTTTAAACATATATATGCGTCACCTTAATATACATGTAACATTCCATTTTAAATTTATTTAACCATTTTCCTGGTATTAAAAATTCTTGCTTTGATTTTTTTCTTCTTGAGTGGTGTGTATACGAGAAGAAGACTTATTATTCGATTTTTAATAGGAAATTTATATTATACCTTGTAATTTATTTACCAAAAGAACCTTGAGAATTAAATGATTAAAAAAATAACCATGAACTGAAAAAAAGGAAAATACACTTGTAGTTTACAACGGATTTTTGATTTGGTATTAATGTCTAGTCTAGAACTGAGAAAATAATGAATTACAGATAGAATGAAGAAAGAAAACGCTGCGCCGTTTATTGAGATAAAAATGTCTTTTTTTTGTTTTTTGTTTTGCCCGTATGTAAAAAAATATATATCTGAGAAAAGAATCATATTAAGCTGGGAGAGAATTTTGCTTTAACCTGCTGTTTTTGTAAATTAAACTTCTCATATTCAGAGTAATTATTTGTGCCTTGGAAATCTGGTTTTAATTTTCGCCTTCATTCTTAATACTATCGCAAAGCTGACAAAATCCATTTGCTCTTTCATAAACAGTATACAAATTAGAATTTTTGTACTGCACAGACGGTTCTTGAAAAGATTTGCGAATGCATATTTATCAATTACACATACAGTGGGTACAAAAAGTATTTGCACACATACATTTTTGTTCACAATTTATAAGAAAATGCATTAAGAAATACAAAAATTGGCATTTTAAAAATAAAATAAGCCTATTCATTTAAATTAATTACAAAAAATACAATAATATTAATAAACATTTTTTGCAAAAATATTAAAATATCTTATGTCAAAAAAGTATTTGCACACTCAACTCAACTTTAGCAAATTTGCATTTTTTTGCTAATTATATATATTTGACAGTCATCCCCCGCAGTAAATAACATACGTAAGACGACTATAAAAGGAGGTATTGTCGAAACTTTATCAGTTGATTGTCGATTTCAAATTGTAATGGCACCTAAGAAATCTGAATTGCCGATTTCGTTGCGAGAAAAAATTGTTTCTTTACGTGAAAATGGCCTAAGTTATCGAGAAATAGGTAAAAAAGTAAATGTTTGCTTCTCTACTGTTCGGTATGTTATAAAACGTAATAAAGAAAGAGGATCTACATCAAATAACTTGCGCTCTGGACGCCCAAAGAAACTTTCACTGCGAATTAAGCGAAAAATCATAAGAGAAGCATCGAAAAATCCATTTGTTAGTGCAATTACATTAGCCAATGATGTCACTTCAACATCTGGAGTTCAAATCTGTGCCCAAAGTGTTCGAAATGTCCTGCATGATGCACAAATTTATGGGAGATCTCCAAGGAAAAAACCTCTCATAACTGAACGAAATAGACTGAAGAGACTTGAATTCGCTAAGGAATATATCAATAAGCCAATTGATTTCTGGAAAAATGTCATATTCTCCGACGAGAGTAAGTTCAATATCTTTAAATCATATGGTAGGAAATTAGTTTGGAGAAAACCTTGTACTGCTTTTCATACCAAAAATGTGTTACCTACAGTTTAACATGGAGGAGGTTCTGTTATGATTTGGGGGTGCATGGCTAGCAAAGGAGTTGGTAATTTGTGTTTCATTGATGGGAATATGACGGCTCGAACCTATATTGATGTGTTGCGAGATAACTTGCCACAAAGTGCAATAAAATTGGGTATCAGTAATTCGTACTATTTTCAGCAAGACAATGATCCCAAGCACACTGCCGCTATAACACGTATGTGGTTGCTTTATCATGTACCCAGAAAACTTGCCACTCCATCACAATCACCAGACTTAAATCCTTTGGAAAATTTGTGGAATTCTGTGGATTTAAAAATAAGAAAAAGGAAGATTTCAAGCAAATCTGGCCTTAAACAAGCCCTTATTGAAAAGTGGTCGAATACTGACCCTACTGTTACAGAAAATTTAATTAAATCAATGCAGTAATAGATGCTAAAGGAATGCATACTAAATATTAGTTATTTGAAATTTGCTTATATATTTTATTTCTTTTGTATTCATGCAGGTGTGCAAATACTTTTTTGACACGAGATATTTTAATTTTGTTACAAAAAAGCATTGTTATTTATATTATTGTAATTTTTCTGTTTGTTTTGGATGATTAAACTTATTCTGATTTGGCAATACCAATTTTTTTTTATTTCTTAATGCTTCTTTTTATGCAGGGCCGCCACGTGGGGGTGGCAAAATTGTTCACCGCACAAGGGCGCCTGAGGCAGGGGCGCCAAAATTTATAGTACTTATAGTTTTTTTAATTTAATTTTACTTACATAAAAGTAGTTAATAAAAAAACTTGCAATGGTACATGTTTTATATTTTTTTTAGCAATAAAATAAGATTTTATTTTTTAAATTTTATATTTAAATTTAATTTTTGTTTTCTGCGTTTAGTTTTCGTTTGTGTAAAACAAAATTTGATTTCCGATACGAACAATAAAAACACTTTCCGTGTGGAGTTCGCACTATTATACGGAACGTGTTCAAAATCTAAGAATTTGTAACATGTAACAACAGGAATTGAGAATGATTTGTATCGGCATATATTTTTATTCATTATATGATGAAAAGATGTTGTGGCTCAACGTCGTTGTTTTGTTTGCTTTTTGTTTGCAATGATAAAAAATACATTTTTAAAATTATGTAAATCGCTTGGTTTTTCTTCTCCAAATCATATTTTGCTTCATGTATACTGTTATTAAATAATTCTCAAAACTCGAAATAAAATCTTTATCGCAGCGTTTCTCAAACTGTGGGGCGCGCCCTCCAGGAGTGCGTGATAACCCTACTTGGGGGCGTGAACGTATCGCGAAAAATCGAAAACAAAAGATTTAAAATAATTATCAATTTGATAAAATAATTTACAATTTAAAATAATTACAAAGTAAATACATTATACAATAAAAAAATAAAATACAAATTCCCACTGATATAATACTCAGCACTTATAATTGTATCAGTGTTGCGCAAAGTATTTGATAATTAAGTTATCAATATTCAATTAAAAACAAGCTTAGTAATTACTAGTGACTCCCCTGGTCTTGTCATAACAAAATATTTATCTTGATAAATAGTGCGATTTATAATTAAAGTCGCATTGTATTGTAATTAGGGACGTCTCAAGGCATGGGCCAACTAGGCCCGGGCCCAGGACCTCGCTCTCGGAGGCGGCCTCATTTCGTTCTCGACTCCGTCTTAATAAGATCATGATCCGGATAATTTTAATGTCATCAAGTATTATTCCCGTACATTCCCTCCGAAAAAAACAGTTAATTTCAAACTGCATGTCAATTGGCAAAAGTGATAAGACTTTATTATTATGTGATGACCGTTGTCCAGTGGCGTAACGTACCCCCCGCTACCAAGCCCGCTTTTCCGCTTAGGCACATGACTAGGGTACAAAAGATTTGGGGGCGCAAAAAATTAAAAGGTGATAAAAAGAGAAAAAAAATTTAAATTACAGAGAATTATGGAAATCGCTTAGCTTTTCTTCCCCAAATCATATTTTGTGTCATGTATACCTGTTATTAAATTGTTCTACAATCTCGAAATAAAATCTTTATCGCAGCGTTTCTCGAACTGTGGGGCTCCCCCCCCCCTAAAGAGGGCGTGATAAACCTACTTGGGGGGGGGGAAGCGCGAGCATATTACGAAAAATTGAAAATAAAATATTTCAAATAATTATCAATTTGATAAAAATAATTTGCAATTTAAAATAATTACAAAGCAAAATATACTCTTATATAATAAAAAATGAAATACACATTGAAACTGATATAATACGCATTACTTAAAAATGTATCAGTTCTGCACAAATTATTTAATAATTAATTTATCAATATTCTATTAAAAACTAGTTCAGTAATTACTAGTGACTCTCCTGGGCTTGTCATATACAAAATTTATAAAAAAAACTTAATATTTATCTAATTATTGCTCTTATAATTAAAGTGGTATTGCATCGTGTGTGTGTGTAGTTTTACCATCAAAGTACATTATAACTGCATTCAGTACATTGTTATTGTAAGAAGTGGGGCACGATGAAAATTATGACTGAAAATTGGGTCGCAAATATTGAAAGTTTGCGAAGCACTGCTTTATCGCGATCTACAACACTCTTTTTGGTATCATGAATTCCTTTAGATTCTAAGCAGGATATCTATACACAAAGGCAGCCGAATTTGTGATTTCTTCCAATTTTAAGAAATAAATATAAAAGGTTGCAATATAACTGTAATCGTCGCAATTCAGTTGAAAGTAATTTCGAATTTGTAGGGATTTCACCTAAATTCTTTTCGTTGGTTGTTCAGTGTTGCGAACTTTACTTATTGAAAAGTTCTTATTACTTTCAATATTTTCATTTTTTATAGACTTTTATTTGAAAATAAACTTCAAGTTCCATGAAAAATTTTACCATACTTATTATTATATCTTATAAAACCTACACAAGAAGCAATTCCTTTCTAGTTACATTCTATTTTTAATAACAATATGATTCGTAATAAGCTAGTTTCCTGTTTCAATATTTCACAATCTTCTCGTATGATGATGTAATTTTGTTCCCCCACCTCTGCGTTTTTGCAGATATGTTTTATTTTTTAAGTAATTATAATAATATTTTGTATTAAATTTTCTTGTTCATGCATATTTTTGTATCATTTCCTGTCTATCTCCGTGCACCATTTTGTACCTCTAAGCCCTCTTTTGGATGTGAGTTCTATACTCCCGAATAAATTAATAGCTAGGGATTCTCCAACGAAGTTTTATAGCGTAGCATTACGTTTCTGCTTCCTTTTAACGTCAGTAAATACTCGAGCACATGCAAATCGTAATAGATAAATTATAAAACTAAAATTATAGATTACAAAAAAAAAGAAATAAACCAAGTGGGGAGCGTTTAAGCGCAAACAACGCCAAGAAAGAGAAGACAGTAAGTAAAAATTGTAGCTTTGTATATATTTAAAATATTCCCAAATTTTTACTTTTTTACTTGATAGAATTCAACCAAAAAAAAAAATAGAGCCCTCATTCTTTTTTTTTTTTGCACCAGCAGGTCCTTTAATACCTAGTTACGCCACTTCCTTCAGGAAATCACTTTTTTTTCAAAGAGAGTTGACACAATTTAAAATCAGTTATTTCTTCAATTTTACTTCATTCCTTTAAAACTGAAAACGGTACTATGACTTTAATTTTGATTTATTTTGTATTTTCCCTTGAGACTTAAAAAAATGTACAAATATTTTTATCATATTAAAATAAAATCAAAACATACATTTATTATTTGCTTTCCTTTACAAAGGAGGCAGTGAAAATAATGTCCAGCTTAATGAAATCTGATTAAATTTTTTTTTTTATTTTGTAAATTTTCCGTGTTACATAGGCTAATTTTAAGATTTTCGTCTACATTTTTTCTATTTCAATGTACTTTTATGTTGATTAATATGCATCAATATTTGTTTTCTTTGCTTGAATACATCTTCCAAAAACACACTTTTCTATGCAAGAACAGTTTTATAAAGTTTAATTATTAGTGTAAACATAAAATTTCAAAAAGTAATACTTAAGGTAGAACTGGCATGGAAGTTTTTTTCACGAAATTTCAAAGTTTAATTCCTAGCATTGATATTGTGCACTGATCGCACTTGCATTGAGCTATAGAAATAAAAATAAATAAATAATACCTACAATATTTTTTCATTTTTGAAGGAATGCAAAATGTTAATGCCTCTGTTGTGTGTAAAACTTTATTTAAATAATATAAAAAATATTAATTGGAGCATGACAGTCTTAACGTGACTGTTGCTGCGATGGGGGACCTTTTACCCGGAAGCTCATGTCAAGTAAGTGTCTGATACTTTCGATATCTTGTTTCACTAACATCTGGTTCTTTCTTGAAGTATCGATCCCGTCTAGAATTCACTTTACTTTATAAATTCTCTGAATTTTTCTTTGTAAAAAAAGAATAAAAATAAATGCAGTAAAGTGATTCAAATGATACTACAGAAAAACTAGCTTTCAGAAACAGAAAGATTTGCTTTCATAATAAACAAGGAAACAAAAGCTGATTGTAAATTAATGTTTACAACATGTGTAAATGATAGAAATGCTGGTTAATATGAAATTTTTTGCCTTAATTTTGTAGAATTATTCTTTGTTGAAAATTTCATTTACCTTTTTGTACAGCGTTTGTGATGTGATTTATATTTGCACAATTCATCATATTCTGAATATAATACTCTTTATGTCTTATCATACAAAGATTTAAAAATTCAGATTTATCGTAACCAGATTATTCACTGAACATTTGATTACTGAAATACATACATTTGTGTTAAAATTATTCTTACTTTTTGAGAAATATATTACTCCGGAATACTCTACTCATATCGTAAAGCATTTGAAATTTACTTCAGATCACAAAAAGAAGACCCCCCCCCCCCATTTTTGAGAATTTTTTATTTTATGTACACGATATCTTACTTTTTCATAGCTGTAGAGCAGGGGTGGCCAACCCGCGGTACGCGTGCCACATTGTGGTATGCGGGAGTCGTAACTGTGGCACGCGCGAAGATTTATTGCAAAACTGTTATGAAAATTTTCTGAATTAATCGAATTACAACAGAAAATTATCATGAAGAGAATATGTAAGCAACAGAAATTTTCAGCGTGAGATTTTAAAGGCGCCAAGCAAGATTTTTTCTTTTCTTCAGTATAGCGCAAAAAATGAGTTCATGCTCTAAAACTTACAATTCCACAGCATTGTAACGTTCCGAGAAAAATGTTGCGTAACGTGAGTAAAAACAAATAAATTCTCTCTCTCTCGGACGGTCAAATTTGCCCAAAAAGTCACCCTCTCTCGGGGCGGTTATTTTTTAACCTTAGATTTCCACTCGAATTTCAGCTTCCCCTTGCAAAGCTGTTTAGTGTTTATAGCTGTTGGTTGTCAGCGTGATGTCAGATAAAAGGTTTTTCCGAAGGTGTTGGCTATTTACTATTTCTGTAATGTCAAGAAGTAATTCCGCAATGTATTAATAGAGCAGTTGTTGATATGGTAAAAGTAATTTTATCTGCACAAAGTAGCCGCTTTATAAAGCAGAGGAAGTGAGAACTTGCATCTATGACTAATCACAATACTGGATTCGGAGCCTAGAAAATTTGTACTGTAACATCCGGCAAATTGTTTCTATCTATCGGACTCAGTTGATTTGAAACTCTGTTTAGCAAGACACACGTTAAGCTTTTTTCTTTTCCTAAAATTGTTTTTAGATATTAGCGTTGAGCGTAGTTGTTTAAAAAATATATATTTTCAATTTGTTTATGAGTAAATCTTCGACATTGAAAAGAAATTATGAAGAGGATATTGCAGCACGTGATTTTAATCTTGTTTGGGAAGAAAAATATTTGTTCACTCATCAAAATGCTTCCAGGCCTGTTTACTTGATATGTGGAATTTTTAAAGCAGTTTCAAAAAATTTATCTTGGACCGTCATTTCAAACAACTGCATATTGATTTTATTGGGTTGAAGCGAGCGAACTATTTTTTCTGGCGTAAGGATATCTGTGTGATGCGCCCACGCGTTCTTTTTCCCGCTTAATCCAACGCACTTCTTCTACGGGGACCACACGATCTACACGCTGTGTGCTATGAACTTTATTTATGCTGTGTGCGGTATTTCTTAATCGTTTTATTTAATTGTCCATAATAAAGTGTGCTGTCCAGGAGAGGCCTGAAAAATTATTTTTACAAAAAGAACAACAAATTGGTAGCAGAGCGTGGTTGATGAACTGTGAATAGTCTTAGTGAACTTTTTGCCAAAAATGGATAAGATAACTGTCCCCAATTTAAATGGGACGAACTATTTTATATGGGCTCTTAAAATGAAGGCTGCTTTGAGCCTGAAAAGATTGGATACTATGGTTATCAACGAAAAACCCGAAGACCTTAGCCGTAAGGAGGATTCCGATTGGGAACAAAGAAATGCTGACGCCGTCTCGTATATAAAGCTATCCCTTGCCGACGAACAGGCGCTACAGTTTGCGGAAGAGGACAACGCCAAAGTGCTGTGGGAAAAAATTAGAGGGACTTTCATCGGAGTTACGGAGGACCGCAAAATCGACGCGGGCAATGAACTCAAAAACCTGATCATGAACAAAGGAGAAAACGCGGTGGATTACATTGCAAGAGCGAGGGGCATCTCGACTAAGTGTCACTCCCTCGGCTTAGAAGTCTCACAGAGGGAATTGGTGTATTACACAGTTCGAGGACTGACAGAAAAATTCACACGCCTTAGGGAAATTTTGAAGACCCAACGAGAGAAATCTTTAGATGAAATCCTCCAAATTCTAAGGAAGAAGAAGCATCCGTCAACTTACCATCTAAAAATCGCATGGAAGGAATAAATGCTGGAGCATTTTATTCTAGAAAGAAAAATGAAAGACAAACGAGGCTTTGCTATATATGCCGAAGGCAAAATCACATTGCAAAGGATTGTTTTTACAAAAATAAAAACATGCCAAACAGAACGACCCAAAGAAATAATCCATCAAGAAATCCAGGTACTTCTTCAAATTCAGTTTACACAGCTTCAAACCGCGAAGAAAACGTCTGTGATAACACTTGGATCCTGGACAGTGGAGCATCCTGTCATATGGCCAAAGACCCTGCATGGTTTCAGCAAATAAGTCCAGAAAATATGGATATTTATTTGGCAGATAAAGATTCCAAAATTGTAAGTCAAGGAACAGGTAACGTTTCGGCTAAAACTGTGAGTACAAAGCAGTGTAATTCTATTAATTTGACAATTACTAATGTCAGTTATGTTCCTCAATTAAGATGTAATTTACTGTCTGTAACATGTTTAATGGATAAAGGTTGTAAGATTAAATCAGATAATAATTGTGTATTGATATATGATAAAAATAATAAGTTAATAACAAAAGCATTTAAAAATAATGGTAGATTAGAAATAAAATTAGAACCTGTGTATAATTCTGAGTGTTATTTTTCTGACCAATCTACTAATAATTATGAAATTTGGCATAACAGGTTATGTCATTTAAATTGTAAATATATGCTTAAAATGAAAGATTATATTGATATTGATAATGTAAATAATTTCAGATGTGAAACTTGTGATATAAGTAAGGTAACCAGAAAAACTCATCGTAGTATTGAAATAAATCAGAGTTCACAAATTCTTGAGTTGCTCCATGCCGACCTGTGTGGTCCAATTAATATCGATCATATGGTGGTGCAAATATTTTATGGTAATTGTAGATGATTTTCTGGCATGTACTTTACTTATTTCTTAAAAAATAAAAATGAAGTGTTGATATATTTTCTCAATTAAAGCTAAATATGAAATTTAACTGATAAAAGGATTAAAAGATGAGAACTGATAATGGGTTAGAATTTGTAAATGAGCACTAGATACTTTCCTTGCTAATTCAGGAATATTCATGAAAAAACTATTCCATACAACAGTGAAAGTAATGGTAAACAGAAAGAGCGAACCGTGTTCTTTTAGAAAGAGCTAGATCTTTACTATATGAAAGTAAGCTTCCTTTAAAATTTTGGGCCGAAGCTATTAATTGTAGTACTCAGTATCTAATGTAACACCACGAAAAGGAAAGAAAAATTCCATTAGAAATTTGACAGTAATAAACCGAAATTAAATTATCTGAAAAAATTTGGCTGTGTGGCCTATTTCACGTTCCGAAAGTTTGAGAAATAAATTTGAAGTTCAGGAAGACGGAATTATGCTAGGATATGCTAGAGAAAGGAGGGGATATCGAATTTATGATATGAAAAATCAAAAAGTAATTGAAGAGAGATCAGTTAATTCAATGAATCTTTAAAGGGTAGTAGTTATTTAGGTGAAATTGAAAATGAAACATGGATATTGACTCGTTTTTTGAAATCTCTCCGAAATAAATGAATTAATCAAATTCAGAAAATAGAGTATTGTCTAATTTTGAAATAAATAATGAGCCTGTGGCAATTGAGAAGGACAACTCAATTCCCTTCAGACTACATCATCGCATCAGACAGGCAGAATCCAACTCCCAGTACTTGAGTTGAATGATGTACAAAATCAAATCCCTGTTAGAAGATCGGAAAGACTAAAATCTAAGCAGATGTCAGTTCATTTAACGGATAATGTACCGAACTCTTATTTTGAGGCGAAAAATAGTGCTAATTGGGAAATTGGAAATTAGCAATGGAGAATGAATTAATTCGTTAGATAAACATAAAGTATGGGAAGTAGTACAAAAACCTGCAAATCAAAATTGATAAAAACTAAGTGGTGTATAGTTTAAAACAAGATGATGCTGGAAAATTTTTAAATACAAAGCCAGGCTTGTAGCAGCTGGTTTAATCAATTAAAATATAGATTATTCAGAGTCGTATTCACCAGTTGTAAATATTGAATCTTTTCGATTGTTAATTGCACTTGCAGCTAAATTAAAATTAAATGTAATTTCTTTGATGTAAAAACTGCTTACTTATATAGTGATTTAGAAGAGACTGTGTATGTGTTACCTCCACCTGGTTATGAGAAATTAATTGGAGATGACAAAGTTTGTAAATTGAAAAGAGTATTTTATGGTTTGCCACAGTCAGGTAGAAACTGTATATGAAATTAAGGTGTGAATTAGAAAATTTGGTTAAAACAATTAGCTTCTGATAATTGTGTATTTATTAAAACTATAATCAAATTGTTCTTATATTATGTATGTATGTAGATGATTTAGCTATTTTTTGTAACAATGATAAAATGTATGAAGATATTGTAAATAAGATTAAAAATGTATTTGAAGTGGTTGAAAACAAAACTGATAAGTTTTTAGGTATGGAAATTGAAAACATGAAAAAGGTATTTATTTATCTCAGTGTGAATATATTAATTCATTATTGATTAAATATAATTTAGAACATTGTAAAAGTGTTAAGACTCCAATTGTGAAAGGGAAGATAAAAGTTTTTCTTCTACAAATGAATTTATTGACATTACTATGTATCAGGAATTAATAGGTGAACTTTTGTATTTAGCTAATAGAACTCGCCCTGATATTTCATTGTAACATCTTATTTATCACAATTTAATCATAAACCAGAGAAAAGACTTATAATTTGGCTAAAAGAGTATTAAGATATTGATGGGTACAAAAAAGAAAAAATTGTTTTATGAAAAAGAATTTGTATTTAAATGCTAGTTCAGATGCAAGTTGGGGAAATGCAGAAAATGGAAAATCATTTCTGTGGTGTAATCTTACTTGGTAATTCATTAATTTTATGGAAATGTCGTAAACAGAAAAGTGTTAGTCTATCAACATGTGAAGCAGAGTTATTTTCTATTTCTGAAATTTGTAAAGATATAATTTGGACTGTAAATTTGTTAACTGAATTAAAATGTAAACAATTTATAAGTAATGCTGTAACTTTAAATTCAGATAGTCAAGCAGCAATTCAGTGGATTAAGGGTACCGTTCTTCAAATAAATCAAGGCATATGAATTTACGTTTTTCATTTTGTGAAAGATTTAATTGAAGATACTGCAATAAATTGGAATACATTCAAACTGATGTTTTAATGCAGATTTTCTTACTAAAGCCACGAATGTACAAAAGTTACAATATTCAATGGAAAAATTTTCATTACTCTCATGATTTTTATGTCACTGTATTTGTTATATTTTATGTGTATTATGTATATGTGTTATGATATTGTTTTGTGTTTGAAAAAAAAAATGTATCACTCGCAGGAGGGGTGTATTGGGTTGAAGCGAGCGAACTATTTTTTCTGGCGTAAGGATATCTGTGTGATGCGCCCACGCGTTCTTTTTCCGCTTAATCCAACGCACTTCTTCTACGGGACCACACGATCTACACGCTGTGTGCTATGAACTTTATTTATGCTGTGTGCGGTATTTCTTAATCGTTTTATTTAATTGTCCATAATAAAGTGTGCTGTCCAGAAGAGGCTGAAGAATTA
>BMAO01036361.1:0-41121 GCA_019973975.1 Trichonephila clavata | reverse complement strand
CTGTTTTCACAAAACCCATTTTGTAGGGGAATCGCACTCTATGAAAAGAATCTGCTTAGCAAAATTTGAAGACTGTGCGTCCAATTAATTAAAAATGCAAAAAAATTATCAATAACGCCCCTTGAACCCCCGCAACACCACCTAGGGGTCTATTTTCACAAAACACATTTTGCAGTGTATTTCTATCCTATGAGAGGAATCTGCTTACCAAATTTCAAGACTGTGAGTCTAATGGTTTAAAAATAGAAATAATTATTTATATCTGCCCTTAACCTCCTGCAACACCCCTTGGGGGTCAATTTTCTCCAAACCCGTTTTATAGCGGATATTTACTCCATGAAAGAAACATTTCTACCAATTTTCAAGCAGCTAGGTCAAGTAGTTTAAAAACGAAAATATTTATCTATTACGCCACTTATACCCGCAACGCCACTTAAAAGTCTGTTTTCACAAAACCTTCTTATAGCTGACTCTATTAAATAAATCTATTTATCAAATATAAAGACTGTGCGTCTAATAGTTTAAAAATGGGAATAATTATCTGTAACGCCCCTTAAGTCCCGCAACGCCACTTGGGGGCAATTTTCACGAAACCCATTTTGTAGCGTATCTCTACCCTATGAGAGGAATCTGCTTACTAAGTTTCAAGACGGTACGTCTAATAACTTAAAAATCTAAATTTATAACGCCCCTTAAACCCCACCCCCGCAACCCCCTTTGGGGTCAATTTCCCCCAAACCTGTTTTGTTATCGGATATTTACTCCATGAAAGAAACATTCCTACCAATTTTCAAGTAGGTAGTTCAAGTAGTTTAAAAACGAAAATATTTATTTATTACGCCACTTAATCCCTTACAACGCCACTTAGAGGACTGTTTTCACAAAACTTTCTTATAGCTGATCTCTACTCTATGAAAGAAATCTATTTATCAAATATACATACTGCGTCTAATAGTTTAAAAATGGAAATAATTATTTATAACGCCCCTTAAATCCCGCAACGCTACTTGGGGGCAATTTCCACGAAACCCATTTTGTAGCGTATCTCTACCCTATGAATAGGAATCTGCTTACTAAGTTTCAAGACTGTACGTCTAGTAACTTAAAAATCGGAATTTATAACGCCCCTTAAACCCTCCGCCCCCGCAACACCCCTTGTGGGTCAATTTTCCCAAAACCCATTTTGTAGCGGATATTTACTCCAGGAAAGAAACTTACCTACCAATTTTCAAGCAGGTAGGTGAAGTAGTTTAAAAACGGATATATTTATCTATTACGCCCCTTATTCCCCCACAACGCCACTTAGAAGTCTGTTTTCACAAAACCTGTTTTGTAACTGATCATTATTCTACGAAAGGAATCTATTTATATCAAATTTAAAGACAGTGCGTCAAATAGTTTGAAAATTTAAATAATTATCTATAACGCCCCCTAAGCCCCTGCAACGCCACTTGGGTGTCGATTTTCACCAAACTCATTTTGTAGCGGATCTCTACTCTCTGAAAGGAATCTGCTTACCCAATTTCAAGATTGTACTTCAAGTAGTTTAGACATGGAAGCAATTATTTATAACGGCCCTTAACCCCCTTAACGCCCCTTGCGTTTCGAATTTCGGAAAATCCGTTCTTAGCTGACATCTACTTTATGAAAGGAACATGTCTACCAAATTTCAAGTCTGTAGGTTGAATAGTTCCGGAGATATCGTGATTAGTCAGTCAGTCAGTCAGTCAGTCAGTCAGTGAGTGAGTCGCTTTTCTCCTTTATATATATAGATGAATGACTTTAAGACTAATTAATAACATTCTATGGAAGACTGGTTCTGTAATTCTAAGCTCTTGGGTGAGAAAATAATAACAGCTGCATTCCAGTTCAAAAATAAAATGATTAATTCTTTCTAATAAAAGGATAGAAATAATGATTAATTCTTCATATAATTTAAGCCAATCGGACCGCCATGTGTACATAAACGTATCACAATTTCGATCGAGCAGGTAAGATTTCGCCGGTCATGAATTTATCAGCAATTCGGAATCTAAATGTGACACCAATAGTAGTCATACCATATAGTAGTCAATCAATGACTACTATAAATAGTAGTCATTGATTGGTAATGTTAATTATAATGAGAAATAGAGTAGATTTTTTTCTTCTTTTAATATGTGGTCATGGAGTTAGGGATTTTTAAAGTATGATCACAAAGATCAACTGATTATTGAAATATTAAAAAAAAAATAAAATAAAAAAACTTCTTTTTTCCTTAAATTAAATAAAACCAGGATTTTACAGTTACAATTTTTTCTTTAATATTCAAAGAGCAACAAAAAATTCCTCAGTTCTTAAAGAGAAAAGCATCAAAGCTTCATGGACAGAAAAGTATCAATAAATGTTTTTTAGGTTCGGATAATTTAAGCAAAAAATTTTTGAAATTAAATTTTAACAATGAAAATGAACGGTACTTTTTTGATTTTTCTTAAGGAAACTATAATTGAAAATTTAATATTTCAATTATGATTCATTATTCGTAACGCAATTTTACGTATCAGGATAAATAATGTAGTATTATTCTAATTTCAGTTATTTAATACCATATTGTAAGTTGCTTAAAATTGTTTTTGTGGCTGATTTATAAATATATTATCAGATTTTGGAAAGGTTTATTTACAGGTGGCTTCATTTTATAGCAAAATAAATTTAAAGGAATTTAGTGGGAATACATGTTTAGAGAGATAGATAATTTATCAGTTACTTCTTTTTTACAAATAATTCACTCCTTAACCTTTTTTTTTATATATATGCGATTTGTTTTCTCAATGAAAAAATTGTTATAACTACACATACTATCGTGAAAGACATCTTTTCTTTCAAAATCCGTTGCGTAAATAATAGTCATATATTGATTTTTATATTTTCAAAGCATAACTATACTCTTGTGTATCATAAAGCAACTTTTATTTTTAAGACGTCTTAAAACAAAGAACCAATTTTAAGGAATTTAATGAATTTTATGATTTGATTAACAGAGAGAAAGTTTTACTGTTTTTAGAAAATATGCAAAAAAGATAATCCACAAAGAAAAAAAATCATAAGCAACGTATAATGTACAAGTCAAACTTAGTTTCATAAACTTTCATGCCCCTTAATTGTCAATAAAACCTTAGATCGGGGGTGGCCAGCCCGTGGCACGACTGTGCTGTAATAGTAGCACGCGAAGACTTATGAAAAATTTAAAAATTCAAAAAGATAATTAATATTATTACTACAGTTTTATATTCCTTAGGTAGGTTTGGTCGGTATTCTTTAGTGGTCACATACAAGCAGTTTTTCCCCCCCTCCTCTTCCACAAACGTTTCCTGCCTTTTTAGCACGTTTTTCACATAGTGTAAAAAAGTAGTTCATTAGTTGCATTATTGTAAAATACAACATGTGAAAAACGCGCTAAAATTACTTGGCCATGCCAATGATTGATATCTTGTTTTTTTTTCTCACCCTCTTTTTTTTTTTTATTCTTAATCTCTAAACCCATTTATATTTCACAATATTTTGCAGCTTCCTGGTTTAACTCTTGGCTAATAATATTAGTATACTTTCAGGTTAATTTCCTGGTTTTTTTTAATTATTTTATCTATTTATTTATTTTTTTCAGCAAAAAATGATATCTCCAATAAAATCCAATAATCTATCTCCCCCCCCCTTTTTTTCTCTCTCTTTATTTATTTATTAATTTTTCACTGCTGCTATCTTTTTTTATGCTTCGTTAAAAAAAAATGGGGGGAGGAGATCTGGCAAAAAAAGTAATCCTTCTTCGTATGAATCATTTTCTTTTTCTGAAAACTGAACCAAATGGCGGGAAAATATCAACAGGAAGTGGTGTCATCAACTGAAAATTTGATTCCAAAGAAACTTTTTTTTAATGTAATTATTTATGCTTCCTGTTTTTTTTTTTCTTTCTATGGTGCATTTGTTTTGTATAATTTTATTAATTATTTTGTATTTGTAAAAAGTTGGAATTGTTTAAAATGCAAACTTTGATTTTTTTTTTTTACAATAAAAATTGGACGTGAGGGTGGTTGTTTCCCGAGGGATCGGTTGTAGCTCTAAAACCCTCTTCGGGTGAGCTCGGTTCCTCTGGGCATTCATCATCGTCAACAACTACAGTTTTATTGAAATGCGGTTGTCCCAGACAAAAAAAAAAGATATCAAAATTTATTTTAAATACACTTAATTGAATTACAGTAGAAAATTATAAAGTAGAAAATACTCCTTCATTCTTGTGCGAGTAGGCTTTTCAAAGGAAGTGCATTCGTGAGATTTTGGAATTTGATGGAGCATGTTTTAAAATATCTGGAAGAGAACAATGAGAACTACCCAGTGAGTGTTTGATACTCAAGAATGCAGATTGAGTTTGAGATTTAGCTTTGCTTGCCAATACAATGAGGCATTTAAATTTATGACTACAATGAAAAGAGTACACTTTCCTACTCTAATTGATCATGTATCTTCTTTTCTTCTCGATTTTGGAGATAAAGATTAACAATTTCACTTTAATGCACGAACTATCAATTAAAGTTAATAATGCCTCGAGTTACGATAGTTTTAAAAGTTTAATATCCATTTTGCAATATTCATTCAGTGCTAGGTTTAATGACTTTCAAGACAGTAGTAAAAAAAAAAAACCATAAAAAAAAGTTGATATTTTCATACATTTTTTCCATGATTTCTCGGCAAAACGTTTATTGTTACCCACCTGAAACCCAAGTCGGAAATATTGATCTACAGCTCTATACTACATAAAAAAGCAAAAATATAAGGAACTTATTTGAACTGCAAAGAATCCGAATTATGTTAAATTTTGAAAAGTTGTACGAGCAAGCAATTTCCAAATTTACTCGATTTGGCTGTCAGATATTGTTGTAGGTTTGGATCAATATGTTTTGAACAAATGTTTTTTGTTATGAATATAATAAAATCAAAATATAACTCAAAATTTACTGATATACACCTAAAAAACAACATAATTTTGTTAGCATCTCCTAATACTAATCTTAATATTAATGAGTTGGTTAAAAAAAAAAAAGACTACAAATTCAAAAGCCACGTTGAAAAAGTACTGACTGCTTAGTAATTATTTAGAACTAGATGTCTCAAGTTACTTATTTTTTTATAGCTAACCTAATTAATTTGTGAACCTGTAAAAAGTTAATTAACTATAAAACTTAAGTTTGTACTTTTGTCTTATTTATTATATTATCTTTGAATTCCACTCTTAGATTTACATAAAAATGCACTATTTGCGTAAAAATTCCATAATAAGCCTACAAGTAACATTTTTTCACCTTTTCCTGTTGTTTTGTTTGTTGGAAAAGTTACAAGTGGCCCACCTAATTTTTAATCGTTGGTCACCCCTGCCTTAGACATATGGTTCTGCCTCTCCGTCTTCAAGAAAAAACAGATACCATCTCTTTACCATTGTCCAAGATTCCGCGAAGTCTGAGTAAAGAACATTCTCTCCCCTTCCCCCCTCGTTTCCTGTGGGAGGGGGGGGGGAGGGATACAGTGTTTATGAGCAAAATGACAAGCCGAAAAGGCTTTACGAGCTGAAGGTTCTCTTTGGATGTTTACATTAAGAGTGTCGAAATTTACAATGCTTTCCAGCGTTTTATATTTCTTTGGGAAAGTTTAAAATCTTTGTATTAACAACCCATATAGGAGACCGGCTTTGCGAAAACGGAAAATTAAATTTTTAATTTTTAAAACGTTTTTTTGGTTATTTTTCAGTTAAAGTAAAATTTTAATTTTTTTTCGTACTTTAATTGTTGATTGTATATTAATTTTATTTTCATATTTTGAAGAAAAATAATTTAAACTTGGATCCTTAATGGGTTAATGATAGTTCAAATGGTTAGTTTGAATTTGGTGTCAAAGCTATTAGAGAGAAGTGTTATCTCAGGTGTCGTTCTTGTCATCAACCTGTGGTTAAAAATTAAGTCTTTGCGTCGCTTCTAAATGTGATAAATATAACCTTTCAATCAATTATTAAAAATGCAACCTATGTATCGATTGAGTAAGATTAATGAGATTTAATAACGTTATAGGGGAATCTTGTTCTGAAGCCTTAAACTTTTGTTGGGTTATCTTGGTTCCTCTTAGGTAAGAAAAAAAATAACAGCATCCTCATTTCAATTTACAAATAGAAGAAAAACATAAATATAAATATATATATATTTGTTTTCTTATAACTTAGGCCAATCTTACCACTATGTGTTAATAAACATATTACACATTCTATCAAGTAGATCAAGATTGCACCTTTTTTTTTTTTTTTTGCATGGCTTTATCAGGAATTCCATGATTTGAATACAACACTATAGTATTTATTGATTTGAAATGTTCACTTTTATGAGAACGAAAAGTAGAGTTTTAATTCTTTTATACATATATATATACGCATAAAAGAATGTATATATATAATAATGGGAAGTAGCGTACACAGATTATTTTTATCACGGGGGTTATATTTTTAAAAAAAACATAGACGAAAACACCAAGACTTAATCTCTTCATGCTAAAATTAAAAATTTATTCGTCTTTGGGTGGGGTTTGCATCCCATCCTTCTGTACTCCTCTTATAATGGAATTTCTGATTAGAAGTATGATCAGGTTGTCTGATTATTCAAATATAAAAAAGGAATAAAAATCTGTAACTCTCTCTCTCTCTCCCTCTTCCATGTTTTTATTTTTCTTCCATTAAACAAAATAGAACTACTCCACACACACGTTTATAAATCAACAATAATCATTTACCATATGCTACAGAAGAACGCATTAAAAATGTATGGGGAAAAAAAAGTATCAGTATATGATTTTTATGCAACTGCCAGGAATCACTTTATTCATAGTATTTTACTAAAGATAGAAAATAAAAATTTAAGCATAGGCTTTATTTATAGTTTAGTTTATAATAGCTAAAAATTTTGTAGTAAATTTAATTCTAAAAATAAAAAGGAAATAGATTATTGGACAAATCAGTTTAAAATGTCAATAAATATGTCTTTCACACATAAAAAAAATCACCTGATTACATAACAGAAATTAAGATAATATTTTCACATTTTAAAATAACACTTACATGAACAGATTTAATTAAAGTACTTTCATCTACAAAATGTGCTTTAATATACCAATATATATTATAAAAAACATCAATTTTCTCTGCTTGTAATTAACCTTTTTATATCTTACATAAGGATAAAAGTCGAAATACGTAATTCATTTTCAAAGTATTATTAATCACAGTAAATGGGTTATTAAAAAATTATATAACAATCTTTTTTTTATTTGTAATTAAGTTTCTTATTTACTAAGCTCAAATATATATTTCTTCTGCAAAATTAAATTCACTAAAAATTTTAATTTAGATGAATGAAAAAAAAAACAGATTTTTATTTTTTACAGTGAAAATTAGATACGTAAGGGAATTTCACTATTATACTCAAGACATGGAAGAAAAAACTGCCTGAAAAACAATCTCCCAAATAGAGAAAATCTCTTGTTTCAATGAACCACTAGGGCATAGAAAAATGCTATAACGCCAAACCAGGCAACCCAGAATAATGACGTCATTGCCACATCTACCAATGACAAGCAACCTCTTTTCCTTTGACCGTGCCGAAAAGGAACACCCAAGTCGTGAGTAACTCAAAAAGTTCTCTCTATTTAACGTCATGCTTCAAATCATAACCAAAACTTTAAGCTGGCAAAAAGTTGAGGTGTACTGCACTTCTTTCTTAAGTAATTCTAAGTCCAGTTGTATCTATACAAATAAATAAAATTGAAGTGTCTGTTTGTAATTTCAAATTAGCAGCTTTTTACTTAATGCACTAAAAGTATATACGGTACTCATAACAAAAAACCAATTTTTAAAATTTTTGTCTGTCTGTCTGTCTGTCTGTTTGTTCCGGCTAATCTCGGAAACGGCTGGTGCGATTTTAAAAATTCTTTCACTAATGGAAAGCTACATTAACGGGGAGTAACATAGGCTATATTTTATTCCCGTATTCTTACGGGAACGGAAACTATACGGGTGAACGTGAAACTGAATGCCAAGATGAACGCCAAATTGAACGCCAAGCTGAGCTAATGAAGTCGTTGTTTTGGTTACTGGCGACCGATGCTCTTCCTGAGACATAATAATGTTACGCACACATGATAATACGCTGACACGTGCCATAATTTTTTTATGATAGTTATCTCACTGTTCAGTTAAGTAGAGCATCGGCTGTTAAGCAAAAAGTGTTTACGGTTAGTTTTAATCCTTTCTTTTTTTTTATTTACATTTTTAGTCACATTTAAACAATAGTTATTATAATCCCAATCTATATCTATACAAATAAATAAAATTGAAGTGTCTGTTTGTAATTTCAAATTAGCAGCAATTGTTTGCGGGGGCGGGGGTTTAAGGGTCATTAGAAATTCCGATTTTTAAGTTATTAGACGTACAGTCTTGAAACTTAGTAAGTAGATTCCTGTCATAGGGTAGAGATACGCTACAAGATGAGTTTCGTGAAAATTGCCCTCAAGTGACGTTACGGGACTTATAGATAATTATTTCCATTTTTAAACTATTAGACGCACAGTCTTTATATTTGATAAGTAGATTTCTTTTATAGAGTAGAGATCAGCTATAAGAAGGTTTTGTGAAAACAGACCTCTAAATGGCGTTGCGGGGGATTTAGTGGCGTACTAGATAAATATTTTCGTTTTTAAACTACTTCACCTCCCTGCTTGAAAATTGGTAGGAATGTTTCTTTCATGGAGTAAATATCCGCTACAAAACAGGTTTGGGAAAAATTGACCCCCAAGGGGTGTTAAGGGGTGTTAAGGGCAGATATAAATAATTATTTCTATTTTTAAACTATTAGTCGCACAGTCTTGAAATTTAGTAAGCGGGTTCCTCTCATAGGATAGAGATAACCCAGATGTCCGGAACCGTATCCTTCTGAAATCATTGACTATACAGACCCGGGAATTATCAGGGAGCATTAATTTGACCGATTATTGTGGTATCCAATAGATGTCATCCACAGTCCACTATAACCAAGCTCTTTTGTGAGATGACGTCAATTGAAAGATTAAAATCAAGAGTTGAATGCACATATCGATTACGATAACGATTGCATTCTTCTCGGTTTCCTAATCGAAATTATTTGCACTCATACATTATTTATTCATTTTAAACTAGTAGTTTGTAACATTCTTACCTATATATATAATTAGATGTTTAATGTTTTTTAACGCCTTAAGTGGAACGGGAGTGTATACACGTCCTGCTGATCTGGTGTCTTTAGTGCTCCGGACGTGTATACACGTCCTGCTGATTTGGTACCTTTACTGCCCTGGACGTGTATACTCGTCCTTCCAAAGGAGAACTTTTTGTATTGTGCTATAGTGTTTAAAACTAGTCCCAAGGCTTTGGAATACAATAACATGAGATTGACACAATCTTTCTAAGGAATAAACTTATTTCGGAGAAGAGGTGGGGACGGAATTTGAAAGAATATATTCCAGGAATTCGTAGATAAGCAGTTTTTCCTGTTTTTCGTTAGAGTGTGATCTCTTTTGTTTTTCATTTTCTATCATTTTCGCTTACCGTGTGTAATAAGAACTTTTTAACTTTTTGTAAAAATGCACGGGAAGAGATACTAATTTGTGTGTTCAACCTTGTTTTAGGATACATCACAAAACATAAAAAAATATATATATATATAATTTATTTTTTCTTGCATTCTAACTCTGTAAGGTTAATTTTTTTATTTTCATTCTATTACTTTATTCTTTTTCCCCCTTCTCTTTCTTTTTTAAAGTGAAAGTAAACTATTTTTAGGTGGAAAAACACTCATTTTCTTTCCCTTTATAAAACGCGCAACAATGCTCGCCTATGGGAATAACGATGATACTGGGGGATGGATTTCGTAACATTTCCTCGGTAGTCAAGGGGTTAAAGAGAAGGGGAAAAAAACAAGTGTTAAAAAGGCTGTATAAATAGCAGAGGAAATCGTAGAATATTGTGAAGAACCGTAAAATAACTCTACCATGTTTGTGTTGGGAGTTAGAGAACAATGTTAGAAATTTGACACATAAAGGGATACCAAGATTTAAGAACCGCTGATCTAGTGTAGCTGAGCACAAAATGTAGTCGGTTTTCAACCTCCAATAAGGCGGAGTTAATTTATAAAAAGAAATTAGGCATATCTTATTAAAAAAATAGTTAGAAAAGCCCCCCCACCCCCCGAAAAAAAGGGCTAAAATGTGTGATCAGGATTTTCTTTTATTTTAAAAAAGATAGAAAATTAACTTTAAAACTTTCGCAGAAAAAGGATAATCTATTGTTCCGACTACACTTTATGAGAATTCACGCACTACGTGATTATGAGAAAACGATATACATTATATTGACTTCCTTTTTTTGCTCAATTAATCATTGCATTTTATACATCCCTCATTAAAGACATTTGTTAATGATACGATGTAATGAAATCAGAAACATGTATTACAACTGCATGTTTTTGTCTAAAAATTAGACATTCCACTTTTTTTTTGAGAAAAACTTTTTTTAATGTTGCTTTCAATATTTAGTGAAATCTGATTTTTATCCAGTTTATCATACTGTCGTATTTATTGTTGAGTGCATTATTTATTTTCAAAACCTTTAGTATTATCTAAACGTTATATTCAGTACCTCAATTTAAGTTCTATTGTCCATTTTACAAATCACATGAGCAATATGAATCTTTTTACTGAACTTTCTCTCCATAGATGACGCCAAGTGTCTCGTTTAAAGTATTTTCGTTTGGCTGCCATGAGATCGCGTTAACTTAATAATGTTGAAAAAAGAGCAATTAGTGCATTTCATTATTAATATATTTTTTCTCAATGACAGAGTGTTTGTGAACAACAATTAGGAATTTTATAGAAAGTTTATTTTCTTGAATAGCTTGTACATTTATCATTTAGTCATTGATGCGTCTATTTTACATATATTAAGAATGAATTTTAAGGAGAACAGTCTCGCCATCTATTTTCAACAAATGAAAATTGAATTGAATTATTTTTTTGTTTCAGTTACGTAAAAATTAATTATATAATTAACCCCTTTACATGTCATCAAAACAAGAGAGTAAGTCATCAAAAACAAATGTTTAGAAGTATTGGCCTTCTTTTCCCCAAAAAATAGTAATGTTAAAGGGCAGTGGATTCCGTTTGTACCTCGAAATTACTCAATCTTTCAAGAACTGATCGAAAAAATTTTAGAAAATGAAACTATTGTGGTATTTTAGTGCAAATTTCGATCATAAACCTGTTATTTCTGTTTCATGCTGTAAAGCTTAATGAATCCCGGTTATATGTTGAAAAAAAGTATTACTATTCCTAACCTGTCTATGCGTAAAAGATATTCTATTCTTTGGAGATTGCAAAATAAAATTAATTTCACAATTTAATATTGCCAAAATTGGTAGAATTTTCGAAAAAATAGAAAAAGACATAATTTTGGTCAGGTGGTTTTAGATACTAAATAATTAATTTTCTGCTATATCAGCAACCCAAAACAATGATTATTGAATTGTGAGTAGTACAATGTATAGTATTATAATTCGTAACCCACCTCTCTCTCCCAGCAAAGTCGAATTATACAATTCAAACTACCTTCCACTAAAGTATGCATAATATGTTCGAAATCTGAAGAAAAAAAAATTTTGCTTTGAATCATCAATTTGAAATCCATCCTTGTTTGACTTTCCGGCAAATATTGTGCAATAGTGAGGATATTTTTATATCCAGACAAAATATCTGCAACTAAATTAATTATTTTATGGTTGATGAGACTGAATTAAAAATATTGTAGACATTTTTAACTTACATATGAAAGATAATAAAAACAAAATGCTATACTAATGTGTAGGCAACCATCAGTAAAATTATACACGAGTTAAATATTTCTTAAAATCACAAATATCCTCGGCCCTTTTCCGTTTCACCGGGGTAAACCTCGCCAAGCTGACGTTATTGGTGACAACACATCCATTTTTGATGAATTATGAAAACAGAGTTTCTGAAAAGAAAAGAGCGCGACTTGTTTTGAAAATGTAGTGGTAAATGGCTACCAGCAGGAATATTCCGTTTGACTTCGGTTGTATCATTTATGGCAATTTTATCATTTGTGCTGGCGAATCGGAAAAGTACCATTTCCTCTAATCTCTCCTCTGGTATCTAAGTTATTCAAAGATCCTTAGATAAGGATCCCTCTTTCAAAACAAAATAAAAGTCACACATTTTTAAAAATGTAGGTATCATTGAAATGAATGAGTTTTTCATAAATTATTTTTAAAGATATGTTAAAAAAAAAAAAATAGAGGACTATTCCTTATGATTTCATGCTGGCATTGCTCATATAATACATGTGTATGTACATTTCATAATAAATATAAATAAAAACTCAAATGAAACAGGAAAAAAAAAATATTAAAAAGATCCAAAATTAAATTTGGTACATGGATAAGAGATAATATTTTCAATTTACAATAATAGATGACAGCACTACAAATTTAAATTTTGGAATCATTTCTTTTACTTCAAAATGGTTCAGAAGAAAAAAAAGTATTTTATTTAATGTGTGCACAGTTACCGGAATATTGCACTATACATTTTAATCTTTGGGTGGAACTGAGTTAAATTTTGCATATATATCATGTTTCAATTAATTTGTGTTGTGAAAACTTTTTTTCTTTAAAAATTCGAAGAAATCGTACTGGGTTTTCAGTTGCAAGAAACATAAGCAATTGTAAATGCATTCTTAAAATCTATAAATTATCTGAAGACTTTTTTTCTCTGATGAAAATATGTTTTTCTAACCTCATCTGTCCAAACATCAGTATATAAAAGCATTTTTAACTCACCGTACATTAAGTTGATCGTTAAGGAAGCCGTAAATAAAAACTTATTTGCTGCATTCTGATTTAAAAATTTAAAATTCTGTACAATCTTTTATCTGCGAGCTAATTATCTGAATGCAGAAAAAAAATAGTTATTTATGTAATCTGTCATAATTCAGCTTCTAGTAAGAATAATTTCTAAAATTCCATGAAACATATACTCTTGAATAAAAAAAATTAAATAATTCTCTTGTCAAAGTTCAACAAGTTTTATCTTTGAAAAAATAATTGCTTATGAATCTTGCAGCTGTAGACTTATACATGGAATTTTAAAAAAATAAGCAATATTGATAATTTTGCTGAATTTTAGTTGATTAAATCAATTTTAAAAGATAGTATATGCGCTAAAACACTATTAAAGTTTTTTTTTCATTATTAAGGTTAATTTAAATTAATTCTAGTTATTTATTAAAGTAAATTTAAACTATTTGAATTCTACTAGAGCATCATTTTTGCATTGTTTATTGTTGTAGGTCATATGCACTGAGGTGCGTAATGATTTATATTCTTATTTATGTAAGTTTAAAAATCTATTTTCAAAAATTAAATATTAATTATTTCTTTTATCTATGAATAACACTTTTTAATTTGCGAAATTTAAGTAGCAGATATATGTATAAAATTTTAAATACTCTAAAAGAGCAAAGTATTTAACAGTTCAATAACTGGATTTTTTACAATGATTCATTAAAAAAGTATTCCTAATATCTCACAAATATTCTATTTGGAACAAATTATTGTATTTTTGGTATATATATATATATAAATGTATTATTTTTTTTACCAAAACGACCTGGAGGACTTTTAGAAAATTACACTGTTTTTTAGACTCTCGAAAATGAATTTTAGAATCTGCTACTACAATTTAAAGCAACACGAAAAATAATTTTTCAAACAACTCTCCCAAACTAACATATTATTTTTAATCTACATTAATACATTGCTCGAATGAAAACAGTATTCTGTGTTACATTTTTCATATGTTTTAAAAAAAAATATTGAAAAGATATTTCAATCAAATAGCATTATTAATATTTATATTGCATATATCTTGTGTACTATAATATCATGTGTTTATTTTATGCAAAGGTGCAAAAATAATGGGTATTTCAATTCGAACAATGTTACAATAAAGTCATAAATAGCAGAACCATTTTCCATAAATATGAGTTGATATTTGTATTTCAGGGACGACAGATTTGCATTTTGAAATACATTTTCCTTTATGATGCGAGTTTTATTGACCAGATAAAACCCGATTATTTAGAGGGAAAAGGAAAATTATGTGATATTTTTTTTATATTATTTATTACGTCCTTGAAAATGAAATAAAATTTGAAAAATAATATAGAATGTAAATATGTTTGTTATTTAAATTTCTTTTGTTGTTGTTGTTTACCGTTAGATACAGAATACATGTTTCAAAAAATAAAAATGCTTATTTTCTAGATATAAAACTTTGGAAATAATAAAAGCAGTAATATTTGCAATGAGGGAAAAATTAATTCAGAATATATGTTATTTGAAATTTATGTATTAGTTGCTACATTAAGTTTATCCCAATACTCTTTGCTGATCAAACAACTTTTTTTAGTATTCAAATATTTATTTTTTAAATATAATTTTTTTAGAAGCACATAATTTTTTCTAACTTAAGTAAAGCCATCTTGCTATGAATGCTTAGAACATGCAAGCAAACACACTAAGCAAACTAAACACGCAAGCAAACTTATCTATATATTAGCATACATGTATAATTTTTTTATTAACACAGAATTTATTTTTTAACTTAAGTAAAACTCACTTGCTATGAATGTTAAGAATATGCAAGGAAGTACACAAATACATACTTATACTCTAATGGGTAAAAAAGATGCCTAAATACAAATAAGCTAATTGTTTCGTTTTTGTTAGATATTCAAGACTAACAGCTTTGGCGAAAATGATATCAGCAAACAAGTAAAGTGAGTGAGTGAATATTAACGTCTCACTATTCAGGTACTCGAGAGATTTGTGACGTCCTGGATCAACGTTATCATGAGCTGGCCTCCTATCCACACCACCACGTAAGTCATGCAACTAAGGGCTCTTTCACAAGAGTCAATTGGTGCCACATGCTAACAGAATCACAGACTGTTGGGAGTTAGTTTTGAACAGAAATCGCCTGGAGTACGTCCCACGTAGTCAAATGGAATTTTTGGCTGTCTCTGCTGCCTCTAAAGAATTCGAAAACCCGACTTTCCTCCATAATAGTTGTCTCAACTGAAGTAAAATATAGTCCGGAAGCTACTATCTTCGTAAGTAGCCACTTGTGGTTTGAAAATGGAAAAATCTCTTCATTGGTTCTTTTGACTAAATCATTGTACAATGAATCCAACACTCCCTTTTCGTTACGGAACTCTCTTTTAAGTCAGCTTTGTGTCAATGTATGGCATAAAGGTTTCTAGAGGGAAAGCCGACCTACAGTACTACAGGTTTCTTCCATAACCCACAATTTCGAATCTAATAAGCTGTTTGAGCATAAGTTATTGTTTGAAGTTTAGAATGCTTTAGCAGAGAAAAAGGCAGTTGGTTTCGTTTGAGAAGAATTCCATTGTAATACTCCAAAAACGGTCGTAGCGATTGGTATCGCAAATGTTACAGTATTACGCAGTTGAGACGGAATTGTGTAGAAGAAAGTTATAATTCAGGAAGAAGTACGTCAATTACAACAGCATTGCTCAAACTGTGGGGTGAGATAACTCTACGAGAGTGAAAAAAGCATATTAAAAAGTTAAAAACAATGAATTATTTTTAAAAAATTAAATGTAACAAAAAATACCAATGAAATACATTTTGACAAAATAAAAAAATGAAATACACATTTATACTGATATAATACATTTATAAATGTATCAGTAATGCACAATGTACTTTATAATTAATTCAACAATACTAAGTTAAGATTAAGTTAAATAATTACAAGTGACCCCACATGGGATTGTCATATATAAAAATTATATACAAATATTAACACTTATCTCGATAATTTGTACGTGTTATAATTATCTCTTAACTTCCGATTAAACGTTACGCGATTCAGTCCCCGTTACCACCGTTTTGCACGTAGGCCCGCATATGGGATGTATTGAAGAGGTAGAAAAGTAATAAATAATCAAATCCTCTGAAACAAGTAAATCGTTCGCAAACACGGTCAAGGTCATTTTGTTGCATTTCAAAGCCTTCGGCATAGTTTCATGGATAGTAGTGTAGAGAAAAGATCGTGCTCGGAAATACGTATATATACTTCCGGGGCAATTAACGCTTTGGCTGAGCGAGACGTTTATATTAAGAGAGAAGAGGTAAAGAAGTTAAAGTCGTGTTGCAGTTTTAGCGTCAAAGTGCAGTATTTTTTAATTCAATATATTATATTTATGTAAAGGGGGGTCACGATGAAAATTAAGATTGAATATTAGGTCGCGTGTAAAGAAATTTTGAGAAGCACTCAATTAGAAGTAGGGAAAGTATCGAAGAATTGTTTGGCAAACACACACTAACACACTATTCCAGATGTTATGCACACAGTGATATCTTCTTTTCAGTATATGCACACAGTGATATCTTTAGTACGCTCTAAGTTTTTTTAGCAGACAGCTGCCCATGTTTGAATTTTGCTTGCATTGTCCCCATTATGGAAATTGCTTCTGACACACCACAGCAATTTTCCAAGTAATTCTAATGATACACGAAAGAGCAGCAAGGAACCACACAAGATGACAGAGAATCACTATCCGCGATAAGATTCGTTTTTGTCTTGGTGAACATGATAAATGTACCTGTAGACTACCCAGTAAAGGGGTAAAAAGTTTTGCTGCCACTCATTTAGAGAATGGTGTGTAAAGGTATGGGTTGCGTTTGCGCACGATGTCCAATTCTTCATCCCAGACACTTTGATGTATTTAAGGAACATTAGTGAGGTAAATCAACTGATACTCATCACTGCAATGCTCACCCCAGACTTTTATTTCAACAAGACAATGCTCGTGTTCATACTACTACCATCTCAACAGATTATCTATCAGTCATAGAACATATTTTGGGCTAGCACCTTCGCCAGAACTGACGTCATATAAAATTTCTGAGAGCTACATACCGCTTGTTAATACTCTATCTCTATCAAAAACTTTGCCAGATCTACAACCTAAAGTTTATCCTGCTTTGGAGGAATTGGGTCATGACACCCATAAGACCAATCCATTTTGTGTGGAAAATTGCGTTCGAAATAATGACGAGCTCACACCTATTCAGAATTGTAATGATATTTTCACTAATAAATTATTTTGTCATACCCAAATTCAGTTTCCAATTATTTCTTGTCGATGGTAAATACTGATATATGTATGTATATAAATAAATGCTAAAATATATGACCTCGCTTCACTCCAACACCATTCAACAGATCACTATGAAAATTAGGTGGCGCTACTGTATATTAACTTCTTCAACGTTCAATTAATCGCCAAGTTGTCAACATGGTCACCAAAAATGATGCAAACTTGGCCTATTGACAACATTTGGCTAAGTTTCCATTGACGCGCCATTATTATGTAAGGAACGGCATTAATATAAAATAAATACAACAGAATGTTATATTACCGTATTACACATACATATATACATTATTGACAATATTTTAAGCGTTCATTACACAAACTTTGTAACATTGTGTTACATTTACTGAGCAGAGATCAGCTTAGGATTTCAAGATTCAAGAGTTATGGGGTGTTATAAATTTTAAAAAATTCCTTTTTATCAACTATTAGATCTATAGACTTAAAATTTAATAAATATGTTTTTTTTTTGTTCAGCTGAAATATGCAAAAGGCATTTTTTTGTTTGTTTAATTTGCAATTCACGTAAAATTAATTCATTAAAAAATTATTTATTCCTTCAATCTGTATTGCTTAACTTTTCACTTCACTCGTGCGAAGAACTGGTATACCAGCTGGTATATATATAATAATAATTTGGCGAATGTACGGAATTCTTTAACGATCATATTTTAGATTGTTGATGTTTCATACTGATATTATTGATGAAACAGTCTTTGGTAGTAAGAACTCTAGTTTTTTTTGGGGGGGGGGGGGTCTGCCTATTTTCCGCACCCCTCGCTCTCCGTCTTGCCTAGCTAAAATTGTTAGGGAAAACGAAGTATCACAAGCAACTTCCATAATAATAATTAGTTTCATTTATCTTCAAACACACTTAAACAATCACAAGTGAAACTACAAAAGAAAACTTAGGAGTGATATATAAAGCGTTATCTAATCTCAATGTATAACTCTAAGTAAACCCAACTACGTTAACTAGATAAGGAGAACAAGCGCTAATGAACCAATAACTAATTCTAATTTCATCTATCTTAGATCCCCTCAATCTAATAATTTAATCTCTTAGCAATTACTTCCTTAACTCGGGCTATGTTTGTGAATGAAATATTCCAATTATCACACTTACGTAACACCGTAACAGCTCCCCGGCCCCTTCTAACTTACATCTACAAAACCTAGACTTTATATAGCCAAACTAATTTAAATATCATGGTTTCTTCTTGAAAGGCTGTGAATTAATGTAAATGCTAGCCCCAAAGTTTCAACAAAAGGATTAGTAGGAAAATTATGCGAATAGATCCGTCATAAGTTTTCTGTACATTTTGACATACATCAGGAAATGGACGAGACAACAAAGAACCAAGACAAAAGACGCTGAAACTACATGACGAAGACAAAGAGACAAAGAAAGTGGGTTTTGTAGAATATCGGTATTAATACGAAGCGGCAAACGGAAGTCAAACACACATGATCTCCGAGGATGGAGCTTGTTTATTAGTGAAAAATATTGTTCAAAGATTCCCATTTGGTGGGTAGCTAGTTATATGTAGAGTGTATATATATATAATATATATATATAATACTAAATAAATAAATTATAAATTATAACTATACACATGATGACATACTTGGTAAAATACATAAATACTGACCTCAAAATATATTAGAAGGAGAGATGTAAGTATACATGTTATCGTTCGCTATATATTACTATACATACGCTATACGCTATACATACTGTCTACTACACCTTACATCCGAAGATAGGAATATGTCTATTTTTGCGAGAGATGTATTGATAATATAATATAAGGCTAAAAGTTCTAACTGAATAGTCCGAACGCAAGGAAATGACGTTTTACGTTCACCTAACTATCGAATCTATAAAGATCGGTTGGGACGTGAACATATGCTGATGGGATTGTCTTAGATTTGTTCCAAGACCTGCTCATGGACATTGCACCATTCACAGGATTACCTAAAATCAAGATTGAGAGTTTGGAGAAAACAAGTCGTTCGTAATCAAGCCAGTAACATCATTGACAGTCATGCGTTCAGAGATGGCAGAGTGACTGTATCATGCCGGGGGATGCGACTGCGTGAAATTAGAATAGAATCCTAGATCAGGGAAGGGCAGTTATCTTACACTCATATCCATAAATTAAGGATAATTCAGAATCACACAGAAATTGAACACTAAAATAAAAATTTCACCTGTAGAATTATCACACACTCTTGAAGAAGAATATGCAAATTACAGGAAACCACCAGATGGCGCGGATAGTACGTCACAATGACGAGAGTGTAAGAGAGGGGTATATAAGGAATGGTGACAAAGAAGTAAAATTGTTCCCAAGCGCTTTAAAAGCCTTTCAGTGCAATAACCGCATAGTTATGGCACAAATGAAGCATTTGGATGATTTTTTACGTGGTAGAATTATCGGACGACTGGAATGTGGACGTACCCAGCTAGTATTATCCGAGGAACTTGGAATCGCCCAGAGTGTCATCTCCAGGCTTTAGCAACAATTCCAAGATGATGGTAATGTGAGTAGATGTTACACTACAGGTCAACCCCGAGTTACAACGCCGAATGAGGACCGGTATTTGGCAGTTACTGCCAAAAGAAACAGACGGAGCACAGCATCAAACCTGTCTCGTCAGCTCTCTTCAGCTACCGATACGACATTTTCAAGGCAGACCGTGTACAGCCGCTTAGGGCACATTGGTCTATATGCTCGTAGGCCTGTCAGATGTGTTCCCCTTACCGCAACTCACTGTCGCCTGCGATTAACCTGGAGTAGAGAGCATGCATTGTGGACATCGCAACAGTGGTCTTGTGTGATGTTTTCCGACGAGTCCAGGTTTAGTTTGCAGTCCGATTCTCGCCGGACTTTCATATGGAGAGCGCCAGGTACCCGTTACCACCAAGAGAACACCATTAAACGACATCGTTACGATGGTGCAGGATGGCTCGTTTAGGGAGGAATTATTCTTGGATCCAGAACTGACCTGCATGTTCAGAGTGTAACGATAACAGGCCACATCTATCGGGATGTCATTCTGGAGCAACATGTACGTTTGTTTCGGGGCGCCATGGGTGCTGAATTTCTGTTTATGGATGACAACGCCCGTCCTCACCGTGCAAACATTGTAGACGAATGCCTGCAATCGGAGGATATCACCCGTATGGATTGGCCAGTATACTCACCGGACTTGAATCCAATAGAGCATGTTAGGGATATGTTTGGCCGACGAATTGAAGCCCGTCAACCCACTCCCACCTGTCTACCGAAACTTCGGAGGGCATTGCTTGATGAGTGGTGTAATATTCCCCAAGATCAGATTGATAATTTGATACTCAGCATGCGTAGGCGTTGTAAGGCCTGTATTGCATCGTCCGGGAGACAAACTCCGTATTAACCATCATACTAAACATGTTATACTGTTTTTTGTAAATAGGTTCTTTTTTGAAATTGGTACCAGGGAGTAAAAATCGCAATTTTTATTAATTATGTAAAACATATAGCATCTTTTTTGCTCTTTACCTTTTGATTAATAAATAGACTTTACAAATAAGTCAAATTTGTTTTGCTTCTATCTCTTTCTTTGCCTGAACTTCATTATCCTTAATTTATGGACATAAGTGTAGCTCGAAACCAAATTGTAGAAAGTTATGAATTGTGCTATAAAATCAATACATTTAAGTTAAATAAATTGTGGTAATTTGTTTAGTTTTTTTATAGTTCTAATTTCATATCATCTATCTGCAAGAACATTTACTTTCAGAATCAGTTTTATAAGACAAATATATATTGTCTGATTGTCTTGATGGACCATAAAAACCAATTTAGGGCTACATGTGGTCCGTGACAGACTATTTGTCAACCCATATCCAAAAATAATATGAAATTCTGCAATGCAAAAGTTAGTTCTGATTTTCTTTTTGGGAATAATAATACCCCTTCACAACGAGCCAACATAGTTGAAGAGTGCTTAGCAAGTGATTATATTTCTGGTAAGGATTGATGTATTTTATCGACATAAATTCTACTTTAGCAATCTCTTTGATGTTTTCGGGCTTGCACTTTTACTTCCTCCAACTAGATTTGGAGAATTTCAAATAAAAGAATGACTATTGCTAGTATCTTAGATGTTTGATTACTTCATTCAAAACAGGAAAAATTGCTGTAAGGCTTGTGTGAAGATTTGGATGGATACATTCTCTTTTAATATTATTTCCATTTCTTTCATTTTATTTATTTCATTTTAAACATCATAAATATTCTAATCTAAAAACATTATTTTTATTATTTTTAAAAGAAAAATCTTTTTTATTCCCTATCGTATGCATCTTTGTCAATCACAAAAGCCTTATACTTTTCCAGAATTTTTTTTATTTCTGGTTTTACTATCGCGTGCTTAACTATCTAAAATTTGTATATTCAAATACATTTAAAACTTGTCTTCCTTTGTAACGGATAACTACGAATGGAATTATTTTCTTTTCTTATTTAAATTTGTTTTTCATTATTTACAATAGCCACAAGTGTATATTCAATAACGTAATGAAAATATTAGTGTGACTCATTTAGTAATAAATTGAAAACATATAAGAAGCTTTTATAAAAACGAATGATCAATAAAATTAACTCTTTCAATATTTCTTTAGTAACAAACCGGACAATAGAAAGAAAGAAAATGAAATCTGGATTGTAAAATACAAACAATGCTACGGTAAAGGATTATTTCAAGGTTACGCACAAAACCCTCACTTGCTGTTCTGATACTGAAATATATTGCTTTGAGGTTTTGATTTAAACGTTTAGTATTCATAAGGTTTCTGAGGGATATACTTGGTTTAATTTTTTTCTCTTTCATTCTCCTCCAATGCTTAAGCATCATACTAGTTGGAAGATAAGCATTATAGTACCTTTCTGTCGAAATCTGAAATACCCAATTCTTGAGAGGCCTCAGAGATGTTATAATTCTCGTCCCTGTATTAGAGATATAGTTGAAGGAGTAAGCGGGTCCTTTTACATTATTTGTTTAGGCTTACCAATACTTTGGAAACTCTATTTAAACTCAAAAACTATCTATATGTTTTAAAATATTGAATTTTCATTTCCCCGCACATAAAACCAGTTTCATGGTAAAAATCTTTTCCACGAACTAGTTGCATGTTTTCTGGACATAGTTTTGGGGATTTACTTTTTTTAATATTACTATTTACAAAAATATAAGGAAATAATCATATTTCCCTGATTTTCGCTGTCCTTCCAGATTCATTGCTAAGATATTTTTGGAAACTGAAGTTTCATAAATAAATGATTCACTTTCCTTTGTCAGTAAACTTGGGAAAACTTGTGGTCGCCTAGCGATGTGGTCATCGTAGTGAACTCAAGACTAACCTTTTTTCAATTCGCATATCTGAATCTTGATGCCACTGAAGATTCTCCCTCCAGAAAGGCACACGAAATCTGAGGAGTCTTAAAATCTCAACCTAGATGAGATGGAGAAGATTTTAAAGTGTGATGCTAGCTCAATTAACGTCCTCCTTGTCAAAATTTCAATTATTTCAGAAATTTTTAATCAATCTGAAATAGTAGCAAGTTGTTAGTTAACTTCAAAAATGGAAACGGAATGATAGTGTAAACAGGACATGCAATGTACAAAAAACTACACTAAAGCATCATATATCCCATTCAAGACAAATTATATCTTTAATTTAATATACACTAGAATGTTTTAAGAAATTACCAACGTCAAGTGCTTCAGGATACGTTTTACCCTACTAAAAGATGGTTATCAGTTCAGGTGTCAAAAATTCAGGTCAGGTGAAGTTATTAACGTCAAGTGCTTCATCTGAACTTAGGATATGTTTTACTCTACTAAAAGATGGTTGTCAATTCAGGAATCAGATGTTCAGGCCAGGTTCAAGGTCAGGTGAAGTTATTAACGTTAAGGGCTTCTTCTCAGCTAAGGATATGTTTTACCCTTCTAAAAGATGGTTGCCGATTCAGGAGTCAGATGTTCAGGCCAGGTTCAAGGTCAGGTGAAGTTTTTAATGTCAAGTGCTTCATCTGAACTTATTATATGTTTTACCTTACTAAAAGATGGTTGTCAATTCAGGAGTCAGATGTTCGGGTCAGGTGAAGTTATTAACGTCAAGTGCTTCATCCGAACTTTGGATATGTTTTACACTACTAAAAGAGGATTGCCAGTTCAGGTGTCATCGATGACACTTAATCAAGGTTCAAAATTATGAGTCTGTCGCCAATCGACCTTGCTTTGCTTTAGTGTGCGTAGTGAATGAAAATAAAGTGACATTATCTTTATATAAAATTTACAATACATTTCTAATCCAATCTACTCTCTGTTGTTCGTCATGGTATAAGAACACAAAAAATTTCAGAGGGTTCTTAATTTAAATTACTTTTTGAAATGAGACAGAAGGGAATAAAAATTCTAAGATACATACTTGTATTTGTATTCCTTTTCTCAGGAATTACTGTATGAATTCATTCTAATTTAGGCAAATTTCTTTTTACATTCATGTTTTTATCCTTTTTACAGATTAATTTGGATACAGAAGAGAAAACCAAAACTACACTGAGAAGCTGCATCGTAACGAATGAAGTTAATCTGAAAATGGAAAACACAAATGAAGTATCCAAGCAAAATACATACACATTAAGACGAGTTGCCTGGTTGGGATTAAAAGTCATTATTTTTATCATATGCATAACGTGCTTCTTCTATCAGTCGATGCTATTCTGCATGCAGTACAGCACATATCCTACCAAATCAAGTACCATAATTACGAGTCCTAAAATGTATACGCCTCCAGCAATAACATTTTGTGATAGAAATCCGTGAGTATTTTTAACGTTTTTTAATTAAAAGTAACCAGATAATTTTTTGAATATATCTCTTTAATTATATTTATTTACTGCGTACTAATTGATACAAAGCATTTCTTAAAAAAATCACTTTGCTCAGGTTGAATTCGATCGCTTAGTACCGATATTTATTCAATTATATTTCATCTAACCGAAAGTTCTGCCCATTTTCTCTTTTTCTCTCTATAAAAAAAGAGTTTTTCGAGTTGCTGTAATGAATTTATATTACGTTCTATAGCAGAAGTGCCAACTTTCAAGATAACACGCCAAATTGGCAAGTTATCGCAATTGCATGTCCATTGTCTTATACAAATATTTAGTAGCAATCAACGAAACTAAATACTCAACTTTCCAAGAGGTGAAGAGCTGCAGGTTTAGCAGAATCTGAAGTATTGGACGATGCTGCTTCAGGGAGGAATGTAACTGAAGAGGAGTGTCAAGAATGAATTTTGTGAATAAAGTACAAATAAATATAGAAATACGTAATGCATTTAAATAAAATTTTACAATTTGAGCAATGAATGTGAACAATTTAATTAAACTAAATTGCAATTTCTACGCTGACAGGTGGACGGGGGGTACACCACCCTCGATTTTTAGATTAAAGTATACGACTACTTACGACAAATGTTTTTTTTAAAAAATGGAGATACGGGGATTTTTTGTTGTTGTTTTTAGATTTGTTTAGTACATTTTAACAAAAAACATGATAAAATTAAGAAGACAAAAATAAATTATTCTTACTAAAATGAAAAAAAAAATGTACAAAAAATAACACAAAAGCCAGTTCTTTACCAAAACTTTATGAAGAAATTTTCAATTATTCAATTATGATGTGTTGTTACGTTATTCACTTTTAAATGACTTTCAGGATAAAATATATTTTAATTTTTACAAAACCTAGAGCATTTTATCTTAGTTATTATATGAAATTGCTCAAAAAACAGTGATTATATTAACATAAAGTAGTGTTATAATCTGTTACACATACATTGAAAAAGCATTAGAATAAATCAAAATAACAGTACAATGGTGGTAGAGACCAAATGATAATAAAAAATAAACTATGGGGGTAAGAGCCATATAATATTGAAAAGAAATACTGGGCTAGAACCAGACACAATAAGAAAAATTGCTGCAGTATAACCAAGCTTTAAATAAAAAAATTGCTGGGATATTACCAGACTTATATATATATATATATATATATATATATATATATGTCTGGTAATCTCACAGCAATTTTTATTTAAAGCTTGGTTATACATATATATATATATATATATATAAGTCTGGTAATATCCCAGCAATTTTTTTATTTAAAGCTTGGTTATACACCAGCATTTTTTTTTAGAGTTTGCTCTAGTATTTCTGTGGCTAAATCTACTCTATCATGACTATAGTTATCTTAGGTATATAACTATTTTTTGTATATATTTGTAATATATATATACTATATTGGTACCACTACCCCATACTACACCATTTCATATCGAAAACTTTAAAACATAAATTTCTTCAAAATATCTAAACCATAAATTTTTTTCATTTTAAGTTCTTGGATCAAAATACATTATTAGAAATAAAACTTTAAATGTTTGCTTGTAAATTATTACGCATATTAAGTACAATGTGTTTCTTAAATATTTTAAAATAAATTATTAAAAACCAATACGGAACATATACAATAAATTTAGAACTAATAGCATATAATTAAAATGACAAGAATATAAAAAAGAAAAACTTCTCAATAATAAAAAAAATTGCCGAATTTTTTTTTCTTGCTCTTTTTCTCATTATTTTCCATATTACCAAAACATACATCGGACACTGCAAGGTTAGAAAGATTTTGAATTTTTGATTTTTGATTCATTTGAATACAGAACTGTTGGATGAATTGTAGACAGATTTTTTTAACATATATTTGATGATGAAGAATATTTATTTTCATTACAAAATACGCACAAATCTTGAAACTATAAAAGGGATTTTTTTTCCATACGAGATGGAGACGAGACAGGAAATTCCCCCCTTTTAAAATAGTTGTGAAACACTTTTGCACATCTTACGATGAATGGGGCACATCCACAGATTTTTTTTTCTTTTCATTTTTATTTGAATGGTATCGATGACAAATCGTAACTTAAATTTTTTTTTCCGAGTCCTTATTGAGATTTTTTGCACATATCTTCTTTCTTCGAGAGGTGACCATCCTACCTAATAACGTGAAAGCGCGGCCGTTGAAACAGATTTCCTAATACAATTATTTAAGGTGATTGATGGTTTATTTTTTATGGCATTGATGAGGCAGTCCTTTAAAATAGTAAATACAGTTTATTGAACATTTAACATATAGCGTTCCAACATAACAAGAAGCGGACACAAACCAAGCTGCAGGTGGTTACACAAATTGAAGGCAGACAAAGCACAAGAGAGCGGTCTCCAGAAATCTCGATGTATATATAGGCAGCTCAAATCACAAGATCTGAGTGGATGGATAGATGTAGTTTAAAATACTCTCGTTAGGCGGCTGGTTAACTTATTATTAAAACGTTGGTCCTGAAGGGATGGACCACAGATAAATCAAAAACTAACACAGATTAAATTACTTGGAATTATTATATATATATGTGTGAGCGTGTGTCTTAAAAATTAAGCATACAAGTAGTTAAATTACAATATTGAGATGACTTCTTTTGTTAATCTAATTATAATTTCGACTATCACAGGTAAGACTGACAAATTTTTTGTAGCCCATTTAAAGATAATGTTCATACAGCAATAATTACTGTAATTGGTGTAACACAATTTAACAGACTTTTTTTTTAAAAAAATGTGCAAACTAGACATTTATCAATTACGCAATGGAACAACTTCTGAAATTGCCACCTTCGTGAAATGTTCGCAAATTGGTGTAGTACCTCTACACAAAAAATGGAACAATAATCATAATATGCAGTCTCAGTTTGGAAAAGGCCCCTTGAGCCAATATTGTGAGAAATCAGTGTCGGCAGCGGCATCCGATTAAAAATGAGGAACAAGCTACCATTGAAACATTTAGAACTCAAATGAATCAGCAATGCACAAGAAAACAAAACTATCGAAGCTCGTTATTACGTAAGACTTCGGCATCTGAAGTCTACATGCAGCACCTGTGTTGACAAACGCTAATACTAAGAAGGGTTGTCATTTTGCATTGCAGTACAAATGTTTGACCAGAACAATGGGGAAAAAATGCTTCAAACTCCTCATTGGATGGATGGGCAATGACGCATTCGCCAGGAAGAAGCAAGGAACAATATTTATTCCACAGACAATTATTGATGCCCAGCATGAAAGAAGAGGTCTGTAATTGTCTCGAACATATGTTCATGATATGTTTTAAGTTTATTAATTCATTTGGAATTTACTCTCAATAACGACAAATACTTATCCAAGTCGTTGATCGAGTACCCCTTACATGGCAAGATGGGGACATTCAACTGGACATGGCATGCGCTCAAAAATTGTCCATGAATGATTTGAAAAGAAAAAGACACACTTTGTTTACTACCGTGACTGTGAAGTTCTACAGTTAGGAATCTTTTAGAAAACTGTGATGATATTTATATCAGCATTACAGACAAAACACTCAGCCTCTAATGAACACAGGGGTGGGGTTTATAGGTATAAACTCCTCTCATAGACCAACAGATTTTAAACCTGTTACAAAAAGATTACGTTTCGGTTCTTCTGGCTACGTTTTTCTTAAAAAATATAATCCCGCCCATGAAAGAAGTCTGTGCATATACTCCACGGCCCTTAACGACGAAATCTTAATGACTGATGCTGTTTTGTTCTTATGGTTAAATATTTGCGCGTGTAAATCTTTCACTGATAAATTCAGTATAATTATGTTCCTTAAAGTTGCTTTAAACGTATAAAAAACTACTCTGATTAATTTAATATACAGTAGAAAGTCGTTTATCCGAATCAATTGGAACCAGACATGGTTCGGATACGCGATTGTTCGGATAACCGAAAACCAAATGTGACCATGCAGTATATGAAACTGGACACTATACGAATATTGAAAATCATAATACATGCGGGAAACGTGCTTGAAGAAAATGCAAAATAGGTGCAAAATGTCGCAATTTTACCTTTATCGTGGAAAAAAATCTTATTTTTCGCTGTATCATTCTGCACCTTCGTGTTTTCGCTGCAAGGTCTCTGATTCTCTTGAGCAGCAGTTGAGTAGGACAGCACTCTGAAAGTTGTTCGTACTACTCCATAGCTGCCTATAACGCAGAAAAACACGTCAGCATTTGATGGATAATTGCTACTTTTGTTGTCGTTGTCCTCATTTTCATCCGTTTCATCGTCTACAGGGTCGGATTTTTCTTGCAAGAAAGTCCCAATCTCGTCATTATTTAGCATTTGAAATCCATTGCCTTCTACTTTGCATGTCATCCAGGTTTCTACATCAACAAAACTCAACAATAGATCACGTATACACCCCCTCACTTGGAAACAAATTGATCTAATAATCCGCACAGATGTGTAACAAATCACATAACTGAAATTCCCCAAATACCTCTCATCTTGAGTCTTCCCGTCACTTTTTGGCCTCACGCGAAACAACCGTTGATCATTGCACTATTATGAAACGTATTCGTACTTTGGACTGGATATTTGATGCTTCGGATAATAAACGTTCGGATAAACGACGTTCTACTGTATAATATTATAATTTGATTAACATAGTCGAAAAATATGAAAGAATAAATGTTTCAATTTTCAATATTATGTATGTACACTCATGGTCTTCTGTAAGAGAGATTAAATTCTATTTTTTCCCCCCAGAGTTCCGAGAACAGAATTTTGTGCTCGATTTTCAGACTTTTGTGAGAAACCAAAAGATATAAAGAAATTTTGTCAGCACGAGCCCCAATTCTGCAAGGGAAACGTTTCTGCTTTATTGGTATGCCATAATATTTATTTTTATCTTTTAAATTTGTCGTGCCCCAGTCCTATCTTGGACTGGATTCACATTGCCCGGCGCGCCTGGTGTGGAAAGAAACATATCATCACCAACAAAAGCCATAACAATAATTATTTATTGTAGACAGACAAACACAATTAACAAATACAAGTTCAACTATAAGTGGAAACCCTGGAGTGATTTTCTAATATCTAGATTAATCCTGATACTCAAATCTAATACTCAATTCTAACCTTCAAATCTAATGTACCCGTCTAAGTAATCTCAGCTATCAGAATTGACAAGGAGACGAACTCTTGCTAACCTCAGGTCGGTACTAAATCTAATCCCTTTGATTCCTTCAATGATTAACAATATCAAATACTATCTAATACGCGCTAAGCTCGCTGAAGAGATCCGTAGACGATACTTACATTTAGTCTGGCAATTCTTTCTCCTTCTCCTTAACAATTACGAAATCTAGACTTTATATAGTCGAACTTATTAGCATATCACTATCTCGTGTTTTTCCCCGAGGAGGATGTGAAATAGAATAGTTGCTGGCCCCAAAGTTACCCAAGAGGATTAATAGAAGATTGACGCGGATAGACCCGTCACAACTTTAACAATTTTACTGGAAAAACTCAAATATCTGTACCGTTATTTCTGTGCCGGTATTGGTAGATAAAAGCCAATTAAAAATAAAAGTTCAAGACAAGGAATATCTTGACATTAGCATCCAACAATAGTTGGAGCATTTATGTTTATATTGGATTTATCAGAACGACATATTTATATTCTTATGTGTACAATCACCTTCTCTCTTTTTATATTCAATTAATTCATTTCGTTGTCAACCAAAGTTAAGATAGTCAGGAACTGAACACATGTGTTTGTGGTTTAAACATTTATAAATTTATCTAGCTCTCACAAGAGGGGATCATTTGTTCGATTATAAAAAGGTATAACTTATTAGAACATTGATATGGCAGGCGATAAGTATGTATTTGTTTATATATATACACTGGTGTCAAAAAGTTAAGCATAAATCGCAAAATGCGAAAAACATGGACACGAATACAGGGAATAATATCTTTTACTCAAAGATACAGGGACGAAGTTCTTGAGCCTTATGTTCGCTTGTTTCGAGGTGCTGTTGGTTCTGACTTCATATTCATGGATGATAATGCGCCATATCACCGAGTGGTGCTGATTGGTGACTTCCTTGAAACGGAAAACATCCAGCGCATGTCGTGGCCTGCAAACTCTCCTATTTAAATCCTATCAAGTATGTATGGGATATGCTCGGGAGACAAATTGCAGCCCTTTCGCACCCACCAATCTTGGTTATAGAACTGAAGAGAGCTCTCCAAGAAACTTGGAACCGTTTGAGCCCACAACTAATTTATCATCTCATAGCAAGTATGGTAAATCGCTGAGGTCAGTGGTGACCACACGCCTTATTTAACTGCAGCATAAATATTTTATTTAATGTTTTCTTTCATTTTTTCTTTAAAGTATGAATCCTTGCTATGCTCAGTTTTCTTTCAAACTGCTACTTTGGATAATAAAATTAATTCTTCTTCTTTTGATTTACTTCCTTATTTTATAACCATTTTAATCTCGCATATCACGTTTCCCGCCATTCTGATTTACAGTTACTTCTTTATTCACATAATTATTTAATTATGCTTAACTTTTGGACACCAGTGTATATTTATAGAGTTTTCGAATTACACATTATTGAAAACTAAACTGAAAATTTAGTTACTTTTATTTTCAATTCTGCATTAATTTAGCTCATTTGATTTTTATAATTATAAGTTAAAAAATTATGTGTGTATATATATGTACGTATATAAGTTAAAGTTTGTATAATTTTTTTTTCTCCGATAGATTCCTAAGTTTGGATATTTCACTCAAATTAAAAATGGAAAAATTAGAGACATTGTCTGGCAATTGTTAGTGAATTCCAGCGGAGAGCCATCATGGTTGTTCCAAGATGGATTACATTCCGGGTATTGTACAAATATAATTATATTTATCTGTAATTTTAATGATTTTTTTTATCATTTGAGACAATGTTTTAAAATGTTTTGATACAGTATCGAAAATTATTCGAATATACTAATCATGACTTTTGATTAAATTTTCACAATTTTATGTGATGTATAAATTTGATTATTACAGATGAAGCAAATAATTTAATTCTATGAGTGTTGTTTTAACCGGAAATATGCTCTAACCATTTATTAAATATATATATATATATATATATATATATTTCCACTGATATCGAGAAGGATGTTTTTGTCATATTTTTTTTGCCAGTTACACATTCGCTCATTTTAAATAGGATGTGCCGTTCCCACCACACAGCAGAGATTCGTTTTCTTTGTGGGTGTGGTCAACACACATGTAATAGCACTTGCACCCTTAAAAATATTGCGCGGTATTGTGTTGCACATCACCCCGGCCATCGAAGCTAAAGACACCGACCATGGTCACCCCCGAAGCCTAGAGAGGCCAGAGAGAGAGAGAAAAAAGATGATCTGAAAACTTCGTTGAGGACGGACGCAAAAAAATCTTTCCTTACAAAACAACAGAACTTGGGACTCTAATAATCTATTTACTAAGTTAATAACCTCAATGTAAATCTGTAAACAGTAGCTGTGACGTAATTAAACTTAACATTTTTGTTAACCAATATCAAGCTACCTTTATTTGTCTCAAACGTCACAAGGCGAATTCAACAATCTATATTGACATTCCAGTAATAATCCTTCGGAAAAAAAGCCACAGATTGTATTTTTTTGGCACAAGAAATTCATTTTTATGGAAATTATGGTCAGTTGAAAATATAACAAAATGATTGCTTTTAATCCAGTAGCGAGGATACCATTATAGATAAATTAGTGTTGTAATTGTAAAAATTGTAATTTAATTTCTAGTCAAAAAGATAACTTATAAAAGCGTGTCCAAAATGCTGTCAATTTCTTTCTAATTTTGTGAATTGGTTGTAAAATGTTGAATTGTTGTTGGTCTTGGTGATGATTGGGCAGTGTTTGTTGTTGTGTACTACGTAGGTTGATTTTGTAGAATTCCGAAATTCGACAATGAAGGCTCATTTGTTACAACTATTTAAAAAAGGTAAGAAAAGACTTTTCTCATCTACATCGAGAAATCACAATCTATAAGGTGTAATGCAACAAGTTCAGTGACAGACAAAACGATGGTACACAGAATATTCGAAACATGAATATAAATGCATGAGCTGTGTACTATTATCAGTGTCAAACCAGGGGTAGCAGAGATCGAATTGATATAGGAGAAACTTATATTAGTAAGGGATCAAACGAATGGAGTTGCTCAACAATAAGAGAATAGGAATTTTTCAAATATTTTGAATACGATGACGATGAGTCCAGTTGAGATGCCATATATCCCATGTTTGTTATGTGGGACACATACTTTTAGTGCTTTGTGCAACACTGGAGTAGAAAAATTGTATGTTTAGGCCAACTTCTGTAAGAATATTTTTCAACCGAAGAGATGGCAGATCATTGTTGGACTGTGACGTGTGTGGGCTGTTGTGACAAATCGGGAATTGAAGTTTATTATTTTGTAGATTAAGGTATGGAAAATAAGGATTAGGGAGTTTGAATGCGATTGGCAGTCGTATGTGTAGAGGGATGTGACATCTGGGACTCGATTTTATGAAACATATTTCCCTGGATTTTCAAGAAAAAACTGGATAATTTCGGATTCTGAAATAGGGTACAGACTTGCTGAGCAAACGAGACCGGCAGAGATTTCTGTAGAAGAAGAACGGATGAAGGAACCAATTCAAATTTTTAATAATTTAAGTGGTTTGTTTGCCGAAAAACACTGTCTCATACATGTATTGTGTAAGGAGGTTGAAATAAGGGCTTATTTACCGGTACCGTCAAGGTCATATAATTAAAATTAGAGGAAGCAGAAGATTTTTGTTAACCATGCACAGAAGATGGGAAAGGAGAGGATGACTCTATCTATAAAATACCTGTTTCTCAGGATGCTTGCAGGAAAATAACAGCAAACGGACCAAATGCTGAGAAGCAAATAAATTTACGATGGACTATCGCTGATTGAAAGCGTTTACAAAATACCCACGTTACCCATCGTCATTGATAGATGATTTGCTAATGAGAGACCAAGATAATTCTTACTCTAGATTTCTGCTGAGGGTATTTCCACTAAGATGTAACTCTGACTGAAATCCCCCGAAACTGCTTTTGACAAAAAGAATAGCAGTTATCCGTTCATGCGAATGACTTTGGCTTCATAATTTTCACTGCTCACATGAAGGTCTTTACAAGAAACGTATTGAAATGCCTAAATCTTATTTTGGATTAATATAATTTTTTAATGCTGTTATATTTAAGTTTCGTAGAAATTTGTTGGCCTTCCCTTGAAAAGTTTCGTTGATTTCATATAATAAATGGATAGATAAGTCGTCTTAGAACACCAAATGCATATGTCAGTTGCCAATTCAAGTCTTTTCATAAAGTTTAACTTCGAGAGAGAGAGAGAGAGAGAGTTTTTAAATTTTCTGCTACCCGCATTTCACAAAAAGAAACTGCTTATTACATTAACTCGATTTTAGTACTTTTATTCAGAATAAAAGTGACAGTTTTTTGCTTAATGTAATCCTTAGAACTTATTTTAAAAATCTATTTCTCATTTCTCTAAAATCATACGAACTATTTCATTAAATTAAATAGTCGTTTCTAACACTAGTGAGCTGTGCTCAGATAAGTCTAACACCACCACCAAGTTATTCTTAAGCAAAGATAGTACATGATACAATAAAAATGATTTCGCTAAAATTGTTCTTAGACACAATGATTCCTTTACTTAAGTATATTTGATACATTAATATAGAAAAAATAGATTTTTCGCCAAAACCAGTCGTAATTTTACCTTAATGCCTTAATTATAGGCTACAACGCTGAATAATTTGTGTGTGGATAGACTTTCCCCACATGTGACATATTACAATTGTCGTTTGATTATCCTTATCGAAATTTATTGACATTTCCTAATTGCATTTTCAATGTTTTCTTTACTCTTGCAAAATATTTAAATGAAATTAAATTTCCTCTGAAACCCAACATGCTTTTCTGTTTGGACTTCTCGTCACCTATCTAAGTATTTTGATTTGAGGGTATTTTTCCATACATTCTATGTAAGAAAATAAGTACTGTTTTCTTATGTTTCTCTTTATCTATATATATATATATATATATATATCAATGCTTAATAAATAATATTCTTCCACATTACAGGTGGAAAATCACCTTTGTTTCCGATCAAACGTCAAAAAGTGTAGTCAAGTGTCACTCCCTAAATCTGCACATAAGCAGCAAAAGTGAATTGAAACTGAAAGAATTTGGTGAGTATTCACACAGGTTCAAATAAAAAAAAAACGACTTTGTATTGAGACTTTTAATTCCGATGATAATTATTTTAACTTAGAATTCGTGTTTTAACTAAGCTAATAGAAAGTAGTTGGAGTCCAGTGGCCGAGTGCTAATGCATCGTGGTTTCACGCTACAGGTCCGGGGGTAGCTGTTACCCGCCCGCTTCGCTGGGTATTTCATGATGTTTTATAAATTTTTACTGCTTATATATATGTATAAATTATTGATATCTAAGTCCTAGCATTAAGAATTCGATTGAATTGAAAAATATACTTATACCTGTAACTGTCACCTGTTGATGAAAAAAAAGGGCAGAACTCATCTAATTTGTATTTTCTAAAAATCTCTGAAATTGAAGTATAAAATTATGTTGGCACTTTCGTAACCCTATAACAAATTGGATTTCCACAAAACCAATTTTTGGTGGATCTCTAACCTGTAAAATGAATATGCAAGACAAATTTCAAGTCTAAATCTAATAGAGTAAAAACGAAGATTTTACTATCAATACCCACCTTAATTCCCATGAGAGTCTTTCTCCAATATAACTCTTCTTAGTGGATTTCAATTTAACAAAAAGAAAATGCAAACCAAATTCATTTATCATAGTCCTTGTATTTTGAAAAAAAGGACCTTTTTCTGTCAGTACGCCCCAGTAACCCCCTTCTTCCCCAGGAGTTGATTTCCATAAAATACATTCCTAGTAGATCCCTTTTCAACAAAAGAAACATTCTTAAACAATTTCGTGTATGTGGGTCTATCAATTCAAAAACAGGAATTTTTTTATATAACTCCCCCTTGACCCCTCGCAACCCTCCTTAGGATCGATTTTCGTTTTAATCTTTGTTAGAGAGAAGAACTGTGTTCCATGAAAGGAACAGACCTTCCAATTTTCAAGCAGGTAGGTCTAATAGTTTAAAAACGGAAATATTTATCTATTACGCCCCTTAATCTCCCGAAATGAAATTTGTTTTTTGATTTTCACGAAACCCATTTTGTAGCAGTTCTCTACTCTGCGAAAGGAATTTTCTTACCAAATTTCAAGACTGTACATCTGATAGTTTAAAAAAATGGGAATAATTATTTATGACGCTTCTTGAGTTCCCGCAAGGTCACTTGGGGTTCTGTTTTCACAAAAAAGCCGTTTTGTAGCGAATCTCTACTCTATGAAAGGAATCTGCTTACCAAGTTCCAAGACTGCGCTTCAAATAAATTAAAAACGGAGGGAAAAATGATCTGTAACGCCTTTGAGCCCCGCAGCGCCACCTGGGGTCAAATTTTACAAACACATTATATAGCGGATCTTAAATCTATGAAATGATTCTGTTTATCATATTTACAGAATGTATTTCCAGTAGTTTAAAAATGGAAATAATTATCTATAGCGCTAATAAAACAATAAACTATTAATAAAAGATAATATTATAGCCTATAATAATCACTAAAATATGTTAAACAAAGCTAAAGCAATTATATAAAAACTTACCACGTGAATACAGCAAAACCAATTCCCGGGCAACAGAAAGGTGAATATCAGTATCGCTTAAAATCAGTAAGTTTTGATGGGAAAAAAATTTTAAAATTCTATATTTTGTTTTAGAATTTAAAGAAAATAAAAGTACCACCCAGACATATACAATTAATTTTAAATAAAATATAGTGTTGTTAATTTACTGGAGGCGCCATCTATTGATTAACACTGTACAACTAATAACATATTTCTTATACTAAACAGATAGGAGTGTAACATTTTATAAAGCTAGCAAGTATCCATGTTCCATACAATGTTTAATAAGTTTATTAAAATTTAAATATATATTAAATTTATCACTAACTAATACGTTATTGTTTGTTTTAAAATTTAGTGGGAAAAAAGTACAACCCAGACATATATAATTAATTTTAATAAAATATGTATATATATATTTAAAATACATCACACAAATATTAAAAATACACAAAAATTAAGCAAATATTCGAAATCATATTACATAATATCCATACAGTTAAAACACTAAAAATGGAACCCTAAACAAAACAAGGAATTAAAAGTAAATATTGGACCTATTTCATAATCATCTATTTGTTGTAAATACTTAATACAGATAACATAAATATGAATAAATATTCACACAAATGGACGAATAAATGCAGATCAGCATATAAGGTTGATGGTATGGATAATAATGAAAGGGAAAAGGCACTTGAAGAAAGCACATAAAAATACACTTGGCAGTAAAAAGATCCATGACATTCAAAATCACACAGGATTTTTCTGATATTTAAAACATAAGTATAGGAACAATACACGAAGCGATGGTTTAATAACAGTTCAATGATTTCGCTAGTTGATGAAATTTTAATTCACTCATTACATCCAAAATTTCAGATTGTCAAGATTTTATTAAAAGCAAATTTTTTTAGATGAAATGGGAATGAGGGAAGACAGTAAAACACGATTGAAATTTTTAAATAAAAGGGGGGAAATGCACATTATCGAATTACGCGATATAAAATCCTAAATTTTAACAATTGCAATTAATGCTTGGCCCCTCAATTACAACTGCTCATTAAATTAAAATATAATTCAGAATAAATTAATATCACTCCCTTTAAGATAAGGGTATTCAACGTATTGCACAAAGTTTGCAACTGCCTCTTTTATTGGTACGAGTATTAATGAACTTTAAAAATGGAATGAATTTCTAAAAAGTCATTGTATAGGTCAAATATAAAAATAATTTGAGCTTCAGATGGATTTTAAATATAAAACATAAGTTCGACAACAAAGGCACAAAGTGATGGTGGCAGCATTACTTGATTGAATGATGACAATTGAAAAAGAGCTCATTCCTCACCAGAAATGGCAACGGTGAGCTCTCGAACAATGATGACCAGATTTATAATTTTTCAATCTTAAAATGTTACTTAAAAACATTAAAATTAGCTGATTACTGTTCCATTTTATATGTTATCCAAACTCTTCTCGTCTAGTTTTCTCGCGAAATCGTTTACCACATCTCTGAAATTCAGGGATCCAGATTCCTTGACAACAAATCCAGGAGAAACCAGTCCCCAATTTGTACTTGTTGATGATGGATTCCAGGTAATCCTGATTCGCCAGACGGGCCCGGATCTGGTGACAAGGAACCGGGATCGGGGGAAGAAGACGATGAAACCTCTGTAAACCAAGGCAAACCGGACAGCACCGCAAGGATGATAACCAGAACCATTGGAAGACGTAGATTTTCTCGTTGATGATGTTGATGGGCAGGATACACATGGCATCGTGACGCTGCACATCTCCGGAGGAACCATATCTGTGGAAGGTACATTTGGTAAGACGTGGGAAGACTTTAATCATGGGATCGTATCGCACCGACCAATCCCAGTTGGTGAACTGGAGCACTTTATATTCGTAGGTCGAGAACTCTCCGCCAAGGAATGCATCCATAAGGAAGATCTGACCGATGACGTTCACGAAATTCATCATTTCAGCCAACACGAACCAGAAAAAGTACATGCTGTGATTGTTGAGATTGGCTGTCATGTACTCCACGAGAAGTTTTCGATTGGAAGTTTTGGTTTCCTCAGGCAAAATGGGAGAGTTGAGACCCAAGATCAGATTCTTGATGCGCCCACCTTCCATTGCTTTCCAGAAATATCTTGGGATATAGAATAAGATGGTTTGGAGGAAGAGAACGAAACACACCCACTGATAGTAGGCATGGTACACACACTTTTCGCCAGGAGTATATTTATCTACACCAGGATATGGCACATCCTGGCTCACTTTCATAAACCACGCATCCGGTAAACTAAAAGTTGTGCGTATCCAACAAAACGTGTCCAGTAAGTTCGGCGGAATATCATTCCTAGATATGCAATCGATTGGGTCTCCTATGTATTGTCTGCCAGTCACTAGAATACTGAACGCTATGAGGACTACAGCAGTGACTTTGTAGTGCAACCTGAAGACATTGTTGTCTATGGCTGTTACGTAAGTTTTGAAAAAGCTCTTCAAGCCAGCGAACAGATCCATGCTTTAGTTATCAGAGCAACACAGTGTTTAAAAATTTGGAAGAAATCCAGCAAAATAAAATAATGATATATATATATATATATATATATATATATATATATATATATATATATATATATGTGTGGGTGTGTGTGTGAATGTAAATTAACACAAACGGGGAGTGTACAAAATATGTTTAATTAAAGTTGTGCTAAGTAAATATTTAAAGTAGAAATGAAATGCCTCCACGTGCTAAGACGACTTCTGCACGAGCCAGCCAAAATCGGGATGTCCGCCACATGGGGTTCAAAATTCAGTTCGTGAAAAGACTGTAAGTGAGGCTCACCACTATCATTTCACTGTATTTAACTGGCTCTACCTGCTTTACATTCGGGTGGATCGCGCTAAGGCTCTCTCAATGGCGTGTCTACTACCACAAGGTGGAATTTGTGATATATATATATTACACTCTCACACACACACATTTATATATATATATAACAGATTAAAATCTTTGCACTCCTTTTATGCTTATAATTTTTGAAGAGAGATTGATTTAATTGCTTGAATTTTTTCCTAAATAAATTTAATGTTTTAAATGTATTTAACTATAAATTAAAAATCAAATTTGTAGTATTTTTTTCTGATTTAAAATTTTATAAAAAATTTCATTTTCTGATGCTGTATGCTAAATTTCTGGGATCAATCATCTTTGTAATGTACGTTTACATAAAGTCGGCTTTTTCTATTACCAATAAGCTCTGTTATAATGTTCCACAACTCTTAGAATTATAATATTTAAAACATCAACATTTAGGGAGGAGAAATGTAAATTTATGTATTATTGATTTTCTTTTTCAAATCTACGATATTAATCAGCTTTGTATAGTGATAATGAAGATAAAAAAATTATATTCAGAAGTTTACATGGCAAAGAAGTTCAACAAACAAAATATGATTAACTCTTAGTGTGTATTTACACTCGGGTGGTAATGCCGTTTATGTATGTCAGCTTCTGAAGTTTTTCAGGGAGAAAGGGCTATTTATTGGCAGCAAATAGTATTAATTTTAACCTTGCTATACTTAAGTAGAGTACCTTAGCAAATATATTTCTGAAAACTTGTGAATTCACGATAATCCAAGATGGTGGCGTGTTGGCGAAAATGGTTAATTATACCAGATGAAATTGAGAAAAATTTTAAAACAGAGGGATCAGGAGTTGAACTTTTTGGTGCCAATTGGGATGATAACGGTGGAAACGGTCGCTATAGAAACAATGCTTAGTTCCTGGAGAGGACTACCGTCTTTGATATACAAAGTGAAATAAATTTTTTTTCAATGTTTTTAGAGCATATTTACTTTTCTTAATTAAAATATAAGGGAGTTATATTGTCGAAAAAACTCACTGCAGGGTCATTAACCGGAAAATTAACCTATCGTTTAAAGGTTGGTTTCTTTTTTCTTTTTTTGTTCATATAAGTATATGAGATTATCAACAGATGATTTTTTGCGCTATATCTAGGTTTTTATAGAAGATTATTGATTATAATGTGACATCATGAGAAATGAAGAATAGCTTAAATGGGGTATTGGAAATCGCGAGAAGGATGTGAAGTTTCATATTCAAAGAAAAGGCATAGTTTAGAATCCATCAGACAAATGAATGATTTACTTACGTCATCCTCTGAAGCAACACAAGTGTTATTCGTGACGTATCATTGATAGAGAAGACCTCATTGAATAAATTTAAGGTATCTAACTACTTTAACATTGAAATTTTTTCCAAAATTGACAAATTTTAATGATTTTACTATATAGATGCGGTTCTATTCTTAATATATTTATGAAAATCAAAGTTTATTATTTTTCTTTCACTTGAACAAAAACTACAAATGTCTAAGCAAAATCAGATGCATTACTTTAAGAGAGAGAGAGAGCACAAGATGTTATACTTAAAAACGAGTTTACTCGAAATGTGTTTATTGAAAATGGTCAAACGGGGGCCAGCGATTGCTCAAATAGTTAACTGACATTTTTTGTGTATCTTCTGTGTAATAGTAGAATTGTTTGAACCTTCAGATTTATCAATCACTTTTTTATTACAAAATATGCAGTCCTTACGTTAATATAATCACTGTTTTTTAAGGAGAATTTCATATAATAACTAAGATAAAGGACTCTAGTTTTTATAAGAATTAAAATATCTCTTATCCTGAAAGTCATTTCAAAAGTGAATAACATAGCAACACACCAGAGTTGAAAAATTGAAAATGTGTTTATAAACTTTTGATGCAGAATGGGCCGCGTTTATATTATTTTTGTAAATTTTGATCATTTTTTCCCATTTTAGTAATAATAATTTCTTTCCTCTTCTTAATTTTAGCATATTTTTCTTAAAATGTACTAAGTAATATAAA
>BMAO01036360.1:0-109774 GCA_019973975.1 Trichonephila clavata | reverse complement strand
AAAAACACATTCTTAAAATAATTTTTGCAATATTTCTATTAAAAATTACAATTTGATTGCAAAGAGCAAAAGAATGAGTACATACAATGATAAATAACTATAGTAATAATTAAAATATATATATCGTATATGGACAGTGATAACATAAAATATGCATATGATCTTCAAGAAACTACGTGAGGAACAGATTATCAGAAGCAATGTAAAATCATTTCAACACTGAATTTTAAAGAAACCCAAAGGGAAATATGAGAAAATCTTTTCAAGGTGCATCCTTTTTCTGTGCAAACATTTTTGCGACTACACCTGATACAGTTTTCTGATTTGCAAGATTGCCAGAAACAAAGTTAAGTCATGACGAAAAATCTGGTCAAAATGGAATTCCAAAGAAAATATGAGATTATTTCAAGGTCACCTTATCATAGTTTCAGCAAATAGCTTTTTGTTAAATTTATGACTTTTTCTCATTTAAAACAAAGATGAATTCTTATCGTCATAAGGACCATAACGCAAAAAAACAGCGACACGCAAAAAAAAAAAAAACATGATACATACTGGTTCCTCATAAATATGAAGCATTATCTTCACGATATTACCAACATGTTAAGAGCAATTAGTTTGAATTCAGTGTCATTTTCTTTGTTATATTTTAAGTAATATTCTCTACATTGAACAAAATATTGAATATGCTGATGAAGGAATTATTACTAGTAAGGATGAATATTTATCTTCAACAACAGAAAATGGCATCAATATGTAAAACATACAACATTTATTTATATGTAAAAAATGTATACAATGCATGTGTATATATACAATCTGCATATGAACAGATTTGTCAGAAGGAAAATTACTTTGATGAGCATTTAATCACATCCATAGTTTCCGTGTTCATCCATAATTTTTCTAACAGATGTGTTTTTTTTTTGTGAAGAAATGGACATGACAAAAAAAAATAAATTCTGGTGAGAAGTGAAGGTGTAGTTTCATTGATTGTAAAAAAACCCCTTTGATATTTGTGTCATGAATAGGTAATCATGATCGAATATTCTGTTTACAAAAGGCCTCACAAATTATTATTAGGCTGAAAAATAGACTTTGTGTGTGTGTGAGAGAGTCGTTGTATCACATAATTACTGTACCAACAATGATACGCAAGAAAAGGATAGTTCAGAAAAAATAAAACTGTGACACTGAAATAGGAATTATAACATCAATTTAAATTAAAACGTTATCTAAAACAGAAAAAGTAAGCCTTAATTTTGATAAAATTGCCATAAAGTTTTGAACAATAAAAAAACACCTAGCAGAAAATCTTAAATATTTAAAATTGAAATAAAAGAAACAAATAAATATAAAAGTAACCTTACATATAGTATAGAAATTATAATATTAATTCAAACCAGAAGCTACTTTAAATAAAGATTTGATGAAACTACAATAAGCAAAATCTTATACGTGAATAGAAATTCTAACTTAAAATCACAATATTGACAATCTGTTAATCTCAATTAGTTTGAATTGAGTGTCATTTTCTTCAGTTGCATTTTTCTACTTTTTTTGTTACAATGGAAAAACATGGAATCTGCCTATAAAGGAAAATGGTACTTATGTATTGGCGTCATTGCAGCAAAATTTGCACCACAATATGAAAATAACAGATTCTTATATGGGAAAAAAATAAAATTTTGGTGAAAAAAGCCACTTTGACTGTAGTGACTCTAATACGTTAGTATCAGGAAAAACAGTACCCTTTTTTAACAGAAGGAAATGTAGGAACTTAAGATTTTATTGACGAATGCCTCTGTTCAAAATTACTCGCCAAGTTGGCAACGCTGATTTCACATGTGTTGTACGCGTTAAATCGGCAACCATGTGTTTTGTTTCATGTAATGTCTCTAATAGGTTGCGATAATATGTAAGAACTGAAATATTATAGGAAGATTTTTTGGTACTTATGTATTATTGCAACAATTGTCAACTCTATTAATAACTCATCAAGTTGACAACAGCAATAATTTCCTATGTGTTGTCCACACTGAATTGGCAACCATGTGCTTCGTTTCATATAACGTCATCATAGGTTGCGATAATACATAAATACCTATTTGTTTGACCAAATGGTCATGCTGACTTAGTTTCACGCTATGCATAGCCTAAATATAACTGCAGATTGATAGCATCACTAATTTCAGTTTAATAAAAAGAAAACCTCATATATAAATAAAAATTTGTATTAGCCTTTGTATTCTTACATATTAGCATCACCACAACCAAATTGGCACAAAGCAAATCACGCTATATCCCCCAAAATCTGACTAATTTTTTTAAGACTGTATTCTGATAGAAAGATGCATCAGTCTTCCAGCTAAACCTGTTATATATTTTTTCAATAACTAAATTAGTTTAATATACATTGTTTTGCTTATATTTTGTATGATTATTCCGAACCATTTCTGGGTTTAGATTTAATTCTGTCATTTCTTTTCAACTTAAAATTTTTTGATTTATTTTGTATGTAGTCATATTGTAATACCTATTTTGGTTAAAGGCTGTGTCAGGTTTATTATTCTATTTTCATTTTGACATTTATATGTATACATTTGATTCTTCTGTAGTGTTTTTGGTTTTAGATTTAATATAGTCATTTCTTTCCCAGCTTAAGAATCTCTGATGACTTAAATCACAGAAAGTCTTAAACATGAAAAATTGAAACAGAAAGAAAATAAGCATAAATATATATGAGGCAACCTTACATATAGTAAAAATTATGACATTAATTGAACCCAAGAAGCAACCTCAAATATAAAAATCAAGGTCTAATTTTGATGAAAATACCATAAACAGCTCAGAACAAAAATAAAATATGTCAGAAAATGTCATATGTAAATAAAAATTCATATTAGCCTTCGTGTTCTTACGTATTAGCATCACCACAGCCAAACTGGAACTAAACACAAATCACACTATATCCCAACAAAATCCGACTGATTTTTTTGTCCATATAAAAACATGTAAGAATCTGTTGTTTTGATATCAAGGAGTGATTAGCATGGCGCCAATTTGGCTGTGATGACGCTTACATGCAAGTAATCATAAATTCAAACTCAAATCATGATATTGGCAATCTGATAATCCAATTAGTTTGAATGGAGTGTCATTTTCTATGGTACTTACATATTATTGCAACCTATTGGCAACATTACATGAAATGAAGCATATGGTTGCCAATTTGGTGAGTCATTTATTAAGTTGGCAATTTTTGCAACAATACCTAAGTACCAAAAAAGATTATTGCTTTTTACCTTTATCGGCAAATTCCATGTTTCATCGATGTTGCAAAATAGTACCAGAATCTAGCTTACAACAAAAAGAAAAGGTACTAACGTATTATTGCAACAATTGCCAACTTGCAATAATATGTGCATATGTGAGACACTAAAATAGAAAATACAGCATTAATTTTAATTAAAAGGTTATCGAAAACAAAAGAAAATTAAGCCTTAATTTTGCCAGAAAATATTAAAATATAAAAAAATTTAAACATGAATAAAAGAAACGTAAATATATATAAAGTAATCTAGCATATTGTAGAAATAACATTAATTCAAACCGAAAAGCAACCTTAAATACAAAAGCAAAGGTCTGATTGTGATGGGAGGTAGGCAAGATGTACCGCTAAAGTGTACTGCTATTTAGGCGATGATTTAGTTAACAGCTTTTCTTACTTTGGGGCCGACTACCTTCTGTTGTCGTGATATGAACGTGAAATGAATTGTAGCCCAAGCACAACCTTAGATTGATAATACCACCAACATTCAGGTTAGCAAGAATGAGTAAAAGCAAATGTGCAAACCTAAGGTCCTTGCAACTGTTTTTTACCAAAATATGAACAAATCTTTTTGCATTATTGACTCTAAGAACAACATGAAATTAATAAACATGGAGAAGCAAAAAATTTTTAGATACAGCAAAAAGGTTTGAAGAGTGTAATCTGGCTTTTTTGATAATCATAGTAGTGCTAAGATTAATCAGGAACATAAAATTAAATAGAACATTTTATGGAAAGTAAATATTTTTAAAAGTGGTCACAACAGTAAAAATAGTAGCTTTAGGCCAGCGTGCATTAATACAAATCCCAAAAGTTGATAAGAAAAAATTATAAACAAAAATTATACACAGAAACAAGAATTTAATACGGTAGCGAAACTTTAGTTTTGTCCACTAACGTTGGCGGGCTAACAATCCATCTGATGTTTGATATCCCGTCACAAAATTTTCGGAGCCAAAAGTTAAGCGAAAAACGAAATCACCTCACCTGGAATATCTGTACACTTTTACGGTACATATTGCCCCCCCCTCTTTTTTTAAAGTACGGAAAAGGATAAAATACGTTATGAATCAAATACGATTCACATTGAAAAACATTGAAAATCTACTATTATCGAAGTAGTGTTGCCAATCGGAAAAATAAAATTCAGAAAAAAAATTTTCTTAAGATGATTTTTTTCGAAAAACAACTGTAATTCCTCCACTAAGAGAAAAAAAAACGAATAAATACAATCATAAATAAGTATATTTACTATAAAATGTGTTGAAATTCCCCCAAAACAGCTCGAAACATTTATTTTCGCAAATTTATGACTTGGCATGGCTGATGACGTCATATCTCCATTTAACTGAAAAATCGCATAAAAATTAAATTTTAAAAAAATCTAAAGTGAATTTCGAGAAAAAAACTCTTCGAGGTTAATAGCATATCAACCTTTAGCTTCTACATGCCAAGTTTCATACATGTGGGTTGCTTAATTTCGCCGAAACAGCTGAAACACACAAACTCTTTCTTTTATTTGTATAGATTATTAGCTGAAATGCCCGTTCTTCGCACGGGTTAATTTTTAAAAACAAAAATTCTTCTATCATAGCAATTATAATATTTTTTAGGGAGGGTAAAACCCTGTATGAAGTAGAAAACCAAAAATTAAAAACATTTTTTTTTTCAAATGAATGTTCACAGAAATAATTTTAAACAAATTGCAATTTGGCTTGAAAGTAAATAATAATTTAACAAAAACAAATATTTCAATGTAAGAGAGAAAATTAGCAAGCTAAAGAGTAAATAGATATGAATGAATGCAAATATAAATAAAAATTATTACAGAAAAGTGATAGCAGTAGTGAGTTTCTGCTATGGGAGAAATAACCTGCAATAGATGAGCGAAAGAAAAAATGAATGATGATAAACTGATTCACTAAATGCTATCATGAATAAGAAATATTAGAAAGCATTCAACTGAAAAAAAAATTAAATTAGCATTGCACCCATACCTCATATAATACTATCTAACATCTCAGTAATACATCTAATATAGAGTATTAGTTCAGAACTTAAATAGGAATTATATTTTTAAGTGTTGCTTTCAAAAATTTCGATTCAATATAAGAAGAAACAAACACATAGGTATCCAAGTTTTTGCCACTGAACCTCATGTTTTTAACACAGTTTGAAAATTCTCACCAAAATACAGCAGAGATATCCCTTATGAAAAATCTGGAAACCGAAAGAACAGAGTTCAGACAGCCTGTAACTCAGAAGCGGAGCAGTAAGTCCTAGGGTTCAACATGGCAGTTTATACGCTTCGCCAGATGAGTAGTTGTTCAATTCATGATCAAGTGTAAATACCTTAAATCTATTCCAGTTGTCGATAATAAATGAACAGCCCGTCGAACAATAATACTGGATTGCACACAACAAATAAGAAATGGAACTGAAGAGACAGAAGCCAACACCATCATTTGGGACAACTTGGCAAGGGGATGTATCATACCTAAAATTCAACAGCTCGTATACTTGGGTCATTGTTTAGAACAACATATTAATCAACATTAACAATGGAAAATAATTACCTCTAATGGTAGTTCATAAAATAAACGTGGCACTTAACCTAAAATAGTAAACACAACATCTAAACAATCAACATTAACAACTGAAAACCATAAAAATGCATATTAAACCAATTCAATTTAGAATTACTGTAAAAAAAATCAGAAATTCTGGAAGATAAATGACACAGTTTAATCTAAAACCAGAAACAACACAGAAGAATCAAATGAATACATGAAGGTCGAAATGAAAAAAGAATAAATGTGACGCTGCCTTAAAACAAAACAGAAATTACAATTGACTACACACAAATCAGAAATTTTTAAGCTGAAAAAAAAACAACAAAATTAAATCTAAACCCATAAATGGTTTGGAATAATCATTCAAAATATAAGCAAAACAAAAGTGTACATTAAACGAATTTAATTTAGTTATTGAAAAAATACATAATAGGCTTAACTGGAAAACCAATGCATCTTTCAACTGTTTACTGTTAACAAATTAGTGTTGCCAATCGGAAAAATAAAATTTAGAAAAAACATTTTCTTAGGATGATTTTTTTCGAAAAACAACTGTAATTCCTCCACTAAGAGTTTAAAAAACGAATAAATACAACCATAAATAAGTATATTTACTATGAAATGTGTTGAAATTCCCCCCAAAACAGCTCGAAACATTAATTTTTGGAAAGTTATGACTTGGAATGGCTGTTGACGTCATATCTCCATTTAACTGAAAAATCGCATAAAAATTGAATTTTAAAAAAATCTAAAGTGAATTTCAAAAAAAACTCTTCGAGGTTACTAGCATAACGACCTATAGCTTCTACATGCCAAGTTTCATACTTCTGGGCTGCTTAATTATGCCGGAACAGCTGAAACACACAAACTTTTCACTGATTAGTACAGATTTAGCTGAAAAATCGCTTAAAAATTGAATTTTAAAAAATTCTAAAGTGAATTTCGAAAAAAACTCTTCGAGGTTAATAGCATAACAACCTATAGCTTCTACATGCCAAGTTTCATACTTCTGTATTGCTTAATCTCGCCGGAACAGCTGAAACACACACACAAACTCTTTCTTTTATTAGTATAGATGAAACAATGTTTACTTTTATATTTTCAAGACCATTAATTTATTCTTTTATAATCTGTGAATTTTGGATTGATAATATTTCATATATTTGTATAAAACAAGTTTATTCAAAATGCATAGCTTTGCTGTAACTAATTTTTTGTAAACAAATTCTGTTTTGAATGTCATGCATTTATTATGTAAACATCTTACACTCAATCTGCATATATACTTGGGTTTATTTTAAAATTATTTTTAAAAATCCATTTTATTTTTTATAATGCTTAAAAACCATCTTTAATATTCTTTATTGGGTTTTTTTAAAGAAAAATTTAACCATAATATTAAATTATTTTTTACAAATTTGCTACGATTCTGAAAAATTAAATGTAACAATGATTTAATTATTATTTGTAATTTTTTCATTTATCATTATTTTGTACTCTTAAATTTATATAGGATCTTTAATATTTTATACATTTGTGTACATCAGGATATTTTATATAAAATTTATAGATTTTTGTTGCAATTTAAATTTTTTTATTAAAGTATAATGAATGTCATCTTTATTATCATACACACATAGAATTGACATATGTTTTTTAAAAAAAAAAATTAGCTTGAAAAAACCAAAATGATTGAATAATTTCTCAATTTTTATTTTAATACTGTGTTTATTTCTCCTTTATTTATTTTTGTTATCTTTAAAATATTACAGATCCAAAATTTATATATTGGTGTACATCATGTTTAGTTCAATATATATAACATTGCTCGAATTTAAATTTTTTACAAGTAATTTATTTTACTTGTCATACCTTTATTATGCATATACACAGTGGTGTAAAGGAGGATATTAAGGGCACTCCTGCAAAGTCAGGTTTTGCCTTTAATATTTCATGAATTTTTTAAATACATATTTGGCATCAGAGTTTGGGCCCCTAGAACTTCCCACAAAGCAAGGGTGTACGTTACACCCCTGCATATACACCCATACCACTAGGATATATGTTAGCTTGAAAAGTTTGCTTGTAAAAATTGTTTTTTAAAATCATTATTTCGCAATGGTTCTAAAAAATTAATTTTTAACTAAAATCCACCTGTGCTTGTTTTTTATTTTTAATATTGTGTTAATTTCCTTATCTGTAAATTTTGGATCTGTAATACTTTATGCATTGATGTTAAATAGCATTCATTCAAAACGTATATCTTTACGAAAATTGAAAATTCCAATAAAATATTTAATAAATTATATTCTGAATTCTTTATCCTTACTATGTATTCATGCACTCACAGCAAGTGTATGTATTTTCACCTAAGACACATTCCTCATTTACTCTTCATAATGGAAAAACAAACCAATGCACTTGCTTTCAACTCATAGTGTCTTTGTTGAATTCTTTTCTGTCAGGATATCCATTGACATTGCCTACTAATACATTTTTTTTAAAACATCAATTGCTTTAAGTTATATAAAGGTTTTGCAGTATTTTAATATTTATTTTATTGACTGAAATACAAATTTTCCATTTTATGTGTTTGTATATCATGAAATTTTACATTGAATCAATTTTACTGTACAATGTTACTATTTTGTGATGAGAATAAAGTTTTGTTTAAATATAATTATTCATTTATTTCTTTTATAAAACTGAAAATAAGTTCCTGTATATTTAAATAATGTGTTTCTTGTTTTAAGCACAAGATTAGACACAGGCCAGGGAGGCAGAGGCGGATTAAGCTAGTTGGAGGCCCCCTTGGATGAAAAGTCGAAAAACTTAAATAGTGAAAAAATTCACTGACCATAAATTCTCAAAATAAAATGTATAGCTAAAAAAAATTAACGGCTAAAAAAAAAATTAAACTTTATTTTAAAGAATAAAAAAAAACCTTATTGAAAAGCTTAAAATTTTGCTATACAACTTTACGTCTTGATTTTTTTTGGGCAAATTCATCGATTCTTTTTACAGTATCTATTTGGTCCAAAATATCTTGTTCTATATATAAAATGCCATGCTGTTCAGTTTCTCTCCTCCCATACTTCTTAAATAATTTTTAACGCGCTTTAAAACCGAAAAATATCTCTCACCTGATGCATTTGATATCGGTATAGTTAAAAATATTTTAAAAAGTCTCTCTACATTAGGGAAAGTCGAGACCATTTATTTTGCAACTCGATAAATTTCTATTGGAGTGTTCATTGTATCTTTGTTTTCATTTAAAAATAGCAAAAACTGATCCAATTCATAGTCAAAATTAAACGATTCAATATCGTCTTTGTAAATATCCTTTAATTTTTGCACAGCTTAATTTCAGGTAACATCTCGTCAAAAAGTACAATAGGAGAGATAAGTACAATTTAGAGCTAAAATTTCTAAAGCATTAAAATTTTTTTTCCAAACTCTCATAAAATTACATTATCTTTTTTCAAATTTTCTGATAGAATTATGAAATTTCTGATTTATAATACACACATATTTTCTTTAATTCTTTACATAAATCATAGTTTAATTTCTAGAACAAAACGTAGTTTAGCTTCCAGATTACTTATAATCAAAATTATTAAAATATTTCAACCAAAAGTAAGCTTTCTCAAAAATTCTAGTTTTCTTTTAAAAAAACTGTGGGATTTTTTTGAAAAACTATTACAATACTCTTGATTTTTGTAAAGTTTCCTTTTAAAGTTTCTTAAATATAAGTTAATAAAACATTAACTGAATACAAATGTTTTTTACACATTCTAGTTTAGTATTATTACTATACTTGTTTGTTTTTTCAAAAATCTTAATACTTGTGACTAAACAGAACAATAAAACATTTCCAAAATAATTTGATATTTCTAAGATAACTCAAAACTGTTTGACAAACGCCACAATATCACAAATGAAATCTACAATTTTTCAAATAATTTATATCTTAATTACATTCGAAGTTCCCTATCTCAAAATTAAACAATCTTACTACATATTGAATAACTGTTCACATTTCTATTTTGTTTGAAATCCCTCTCTTATCTACTTTATAAATTGTGTTTATCATATTTTTATTTCTGTAATACATTTTGCTACCACTTTAAATAGTTTTAAACTAAGAGCAATTAAAAAATAGTACCTATATTTTTCAACATTTATTATTGTTCTGTAAAAATAAACATTTCATTAAATGCTTTTTATAAGAAATTTCTGCAATAGTTTTGGCATTGTTGCCTTTTTTAAAGATTTTAAATATAATTATAGAGGAATTTTGATTAACTTATTAGAACTTTGATTAACTTTATTATTTATTTAAAGAAATTATGCATTTTAAAGTAATTATACGATTTTTATGTATTTTTATAATTAGTTATACACATTTTTAATTATTAGATTGCATTGGATATCCTTTCAAATTGTCTGGACAAAATATCTTAATCAAAAAAGTATCGCCAGTAAATCACTCTTAAAATGGCAATAAATACAAAAAGAAAAAAAGAATTTGTGCTTTTCAAATTTCATCTTACAAAATAATGGTTCTCTTAGCAGTTTTAAAGTATATTAGAAAAATTATGTGTTTATTTCACATTACCAATAAAAAGAAAGAAAAGTATATTTTTAAGTAAACTTAATATACTTTCTTTCTTTGAAAATTCTTTTAACAGTTTGAAGCAATTTTAATGAAATATTTAGAAATTATAGATTGGCTCCATATATTACTAAACAAAATTATCGTAATACGTTAGGATTGCAAACAAAAAATCAACGCAATAAATATAATAACGTTTTATTTCAATTTCGATTTATTGTGTTAGGATTCTTTTAAGTATGATACATAATTAATGGATGTACTCAAAATCTCATTAATGTTTTGTATTTTAAATGAACTACTATCGCTTTTTATAACTGACTCAAAAAATTATTTTTATACGAGAGGCAAATAATACTTTTTCATTTGAATAACAATGCCAATCGAAAATGTTTTAAGATTCAAGCTACGAAAACACATTTAAATATGTTAATCATCATGAAAATATTCTAAGAAACTGATGACAGTTGATTGATTGAAAGGTGGAAGGGGATGTAGAGCAACACAGGCTATGAACCCTCAAAAGAAAAAAAAGAAAGAAAGAAACAGAACCTAATAGCTTAATAGATATTAAAAAATTTCATTCCCTTTAAAAAGGCTCTGAATTTTGATTTATTATTCATTGCTCTTTCCAAAACATCTCTAAACGTGATAGTGGAATGTGGATCGATACGGAGAATAAGTCAGAGATTATTACGATGTCTTGTGTATCTTCTACAGTTTAAAATGATGTGATCCAAATCATTTATACAATTACATGTATTACACATTGCATTATCCTGTAATTAAATTTATGTAAAAGGCCTGGAGTTATGATCATTTTACTGAAGATTCGAGTGCTCAAGATTTCTTCTCTTCGATTCTCTGTCCACTTTGAAATGATATCAATGGTCGGAATATCACCCAATTTTTCAAAATATTTGCTTGAATAAAGTTTTTCATTAATTTTTTGAATTCTATTCTGATATATATTTTTATGAATGTCTTCTGAAGCAATCCAGTCAACGTAAACATTGGACTCCGTGACCGATCTTGCGAGATTATCCGCCTGCTCATTCCAAACAATTTTCGAATGTCCAGGAGTCCAAAGCAGAATCAACTGTTTAATATAGTTAGACAGCATGTAAATTTTGTTAGCAAGTCTATGGGATTTATGGACCTTATGGGATTTGATCGAGTAATTTTGAAGTGCAGAAAGAACAGAAAAACTATCCGACAAAACAAGTAAATTTGCATTAAACTCCACCAGATCATCTAAAGCCTGACAAATAGCCAAAGCTTCTGCAGTAAAAACAGAATTACAATGGTTGATTCTGTAAGCAAATGAAGAGTTTTGTGATATACCTGCTATTGAAGTAAAGTGATGATTTTTTGAAGCATCAGTAGCTATAATGAAAAAATTTTGAAATTCACGTTCGACTGCTTCATCAAATAAACCGCTTATAGCGGGAGTCGGTAGATTTTTATCTTGAAATTTAAAACCATTGATACAAATTTTACATGGAAGGTCTGAAAAGGTAATTAATCTGGGAATTGAAATAATTTGATCACCATCAACATTTAAATCATGCAGTATACTAACGATATTATTTTTATCTTCTTCCAAAACATTAAGATTCATTGTCTCGGGGTTATTGTAATAAAGAGGAGAAAAATCACTATTAGAGATTTGAGTAATAAAAAACTTGTTTGCTAATCTTTTAATTTTATCTGACAGAATTTCTTGACCAGTCAACTTTAGCAGCACAATATTTGGGGTCCATTGGGGGAGACCTAATGCTATTCGGAGGGCTTTAGTTTGGATAATATTGAAAGGTTTTAATTGATTTTCAGACCATTTATTTATTATGTGACAAATGTAATAAAAAACACTGCAAATGCTATTATTGACTAAATTAATGAGATCTCTTGATCTCGGCCCATAATATTTATATGCCATGCCTTTCAGTGCGTTGATCCTTTTCAACGCTTTACTGCTTAGTTGATTTTTAATAGAAATATTTTGACAACGTTTAGAAAAATAAACTCCTAAATATTTAACAGAAGATTGCCATTGTAGGGGAAATCCAGCCAACATAATATTAGGAAGCGTATAATTTCTTTTATTTGATAATTCAGCTAATGTACATTTTTCTGGGCTTAAATTCAGTTTCCAATATTTACACCATTGGGAAATTCTTTCCAGAGTATTTTGCATTTTTTTTGCAAATAACATCAAGGGATTTATGAGAGCAACATAAAAAAAATATCTTCAGCATAAATCAGGCATTCAACTTCCGATTCTAAGGTATCGAAAAAAGCATGCATATAAATAGTATACAAAATAGGAGAGAGAACACTACCTTGAGGAAGGCCCTGCGGAACAAGCTTTTTGGAAGAAAAATAACCCCTCCATTTAATTTGGAATGATCGATATGTGAGAAATTTATGAATCCAATTCGCTAAATTTCCTGCAATACCAATCTGTAAACATTAATAAATAAGTCCATCCACATAAACTGAATCGTATGCACTTTTAATATCTAAACTTATCCCTACAAAAAAAAATTCTGTAATTTTGCATTCATGTACCTTATGTACAAGATAAGTAGCATTTCCGCTATCTTTGAAAGGAACGAAACCATGATGTTGGGGGATGAAGTTTTCTTTCTTTAGTTAAAAAGTAAGAAATCCGATTAGCCAAAATTCTCTCAAAAGTTTTTGAAAATACAGAAGTCAGAGCTATTGGTCTGTAGGAAGACATTTTAGTTTTATCTTTACATGGTTTTTGAATCGGTAGAATGATTGCATGCTTCCAAGAATCCGGAACGATTGCATTATCAAATAAATTTTGAAAATATCTTAAAATTATATTGCATTGACCCTGATTGAGATTTTTAAAGAAAATTGCCGTAACATGATCAGCCCCAGGAGTTGTATTTTTTGAATTTTTTATTGCTCTAATGCAATTCAAAAATATGGAATGGTTTGTTTAGAAGGTTATCTTTGTCGTAGAGAAAATCCAAAGGAAGGGGTTCATGATAGGCATTTTTTGATGCAAAATAATCTGCAAACATGTCTGCTTGCAATTGAGGATGAGTGATAAACCTATTATTAAGCTGGAGAATATTAAGTTTTTGATCGGTGGCAGTAACTGTGGAGAATTTTTTCAGAATATTAAAAAACATCTTGGGATTAGAAACATTATTACATATCTTGTCCCAGTACATTCTCTTAGCATTTTTTATGTAGAATCTAAGTTTGCTCGCATATTGTTTATATTTGATCCATAACTCAGGTGAAATTTCTCTAATGGCTCTCTTCCTAAATATTTTTTAAGCTTATAAAATCTATAACAAGTACTATTCCACCATGGTGGGAAGGATCTGTTCGAAACCTTAACTTCCCTAATATTACTTGCAATGATTTGAGAAATTATATCGGTAAGATTTTCAGAATTAACTTCTGGATTGCTTAAAATAAATTGCGTTTGGTTCATAGCTGCTTGCCAGTTTACTTTTTAAAAAATTCGTTTATTTGAACTGAGGAGAGAAAGTTCTGTAATAATTGGACTATGATCACTTTCAAAAGAACAATCTAAAACATAACTATTGCAGTATCCAGACATGCTTGAAGAACAAATTGTGAGATCTATCAATGATGCTGCACCTGCCGAACTTCTATATGTGGGAATAGTCGTGTTAAGAAGAACCAAGTTAGAATCAGTAATCCATTCAATAAAATCATTTTTATATCTCGAAATGTGATCCGATCCCCACATCGGGTGATGAAGGTTAAAATCACCAAAAATGAACATCGGAGCCGTCAGGGATTCAAGAAAAGATTTGATCAGCATAATATTTAATCCCCGTGGGGCGTAAATATTTATAATATAAAACGAAATGTTTCGAACATCAATTTTAATTGTTAGGATTTCTAAGTCCCTTGTTTGTTGAATCTGTATTGGAATTTGTTGTGCAGAAATATTTGAAGGAACAGCTATTATTAAACCTCCACCTGATCTATTTTCTCTGTCTAGTCTAAAAATGATTTTATTTGGAAAATTTATATTATCTTGATTTGTTAAAAGGGTTTCTTGAAAAATCCAGATATCTGCTTCAGGAAACGAGCGGGATACTTAACCATATGAATTTATTTTTGAGGCCTCTGCAATTCCATTGAATTATATTCATAAATACTTAAGTAGAGAAAATTGAACTAGAAAAAACTATCCTCCCTTTGAGGAAAGAAAATCAAACTAATGGAGACAAAATAAAAGGCAATAATTAGCCCACAAAACACAAACTTGAAAAAAGAAAGGAACGTATTTACAAAAAACATCTTACTTCTGTATTTATCCGATGTCTATTTCTATATTATTGGATGCGTCGCTTTCACTAGATTCACGGGTTTTACAGATTGAGGAAATGTTATCTACTGCCTTTTTCTTCCGCGATGGAGAATAACTCGATTTCCCCATTTCAAAAACTTTGTTAAGGTGAGAAAGTACCGATTCTATTGTTTTCTGAAAAGCTTCCAAAATGAAAGAGGTTTGCTTTTCTAAAATTGCTTGAAAAGATACCAACATGTTTTCAAGGTTTTTTTTTCCAAATGGTCCTGCATATCTAGATTAACTGCATTAGTTTGAATTATTGCTGAGTAAGATGCCCTTTTATTATCACGGTATCTTCTTCGCGCCTCTCCCAATGTAAGATGTTGCTCATATTTTGATTCCAATATATTTCCCCCCTCATGTAATCGGGGTAGTTTTGTGAGTTAGCAGGGTGATCCCCTTTGCAATTTATGCACCTTGAATTACTAGAACATTGTCCAGAATGCGAAACCCCACAGTTAATACATATTGCAGTTTTTTGACAAAATCTAGCAGAATGTAAGAAACTAAAACATGTTGTACATTGTCTGGGTTTATCTATGAAATTTTGGATTCGATGATTAATGAACCACAGTTTTACAGATTCTGGTAAAGTCGTCCCGAGTATTGTAATTAATAATGGTGAGAATTGTTGCTGAGTACCATTTTTAACAAATCTTCTCATCTCCATTATTTCTAAATCATTGGTTTCTTGCAGTTCCTTTGCTATTTCATTCAGGGATATGTTACGTGAAATTTCATAAATAAGAAATCTAGACGCGATTCCCTTCCAAAGAATATTAGTCTTAACTGGCACATTTAAAATTGTCTCAAGAGATAAAATTTGCGCTGCACATACTGGATTAAGTGTAGAAAATCTTATCTTTCCATTACGAGTAAATGACATACTTTTTATATTCTCATGACGAAAAATTTTTTTTTTAAATTTCTGCATGTAAAAGCTGAGGATTGGACTTTGGTATCTGAGAGGATCCTTGACTATTTTCAACTAATATATTGATTTCAGTTATATTTCTTTGTCCAGCTCGTAAAATAATTTCCGCGTCCCTCACAGAAGATCGGAAAATTTTTGAAAATCCTGATTCCATTGTTAAGCTATTGATAATTAAGGGTTGTTCATTAACATCTGAGACTTTGAAGCTGGAATGACTCAGCTTGAGTCCTTTTTCAAAACGGAAAACTAGAGAAAAATAAAAATTGGAAACTTACCAAAGAGCTAAACCAAAAAGAAGGGGAAAAACACTCTTGCCTGAAGAGGAAATAAACAAAAAGAAAGATACGAACTTTTATGATTTGAAGAAAAAAGCACAAAAATCACCACGATAGCACACCACCTTCAACCTTTCAATCCAAACCTTCCGCGACGACCCTTAAAGCTGATTATGCAATCCTGATGACAGTTATTTATATTTATGTATGTAATACGAAAAATAAATAAATAAAATAGTAATGACACGATAGCACACCACCTTCAACCTTTCAATCCAAACCTTCCGCGACGACCCTTAAAGCTGATTATGCAATCCTGATGACAGTTATTTATATTTATGTATGTAATACGAAAAATAAATAAATAAATAAAATAGTAATGACACGCAAATGCGACAAAATATTTTTCTTCACTTTATTTTACGCAATGATTAAAATACCACACATTAAATCATAAAAATCAAAAAAGAATTTGAAAATGAAAATATAGTTACCTTTTTTGTTGTTTAAACACGGTTCTCCGATTTGTCTGTAAAAGCGCAGGAAGCTAAAAGAAATTAGTTCGAAAGTCAAATTAACGCAAAATTTCCTCAGTTTTCTTCGAAAAGGGGTCTTTTTCTGAGGTTCATTCGGTCCCATTCTTTTCATTCGTCCTTAAGCCTACCACAAATCTTGATCGTGCTTTTCCCGATTCTGCTTTTGTCCAATGTACCGAAATTCTTCTTTAACGCGCCCCTTCCCCTTCCCTCAGAGGACCAACGTTGAGAACTCTCTCTCTCTCATTGATACTCCTTAAAAAAAAATTAACTATAGACTTGGAGGGTGACGGAAGACTTCTGGCGCTTATGGTCCTATCTTTTCTCGAAACGGGTAGCAGTTATCGAGCCCTTGCTCACCATAAATGCACATCCAGTCTTTTGGTTGTTACAGAAATAAAAGAGAACCGGTATAAATAAAGTATAATATTCTCTTTCACTGGACCATCTCTGAAAAAAATTCCGACTAAGGGCCAAGCCTTCCTGTAGCTTCTTAGTACGACGTTTATTACAGTCAATCAATAGACGAAGGGGTTATTGTGTCATTTACAGAAAAATAACATTCTGAATGAATTTTTTCCATCCTAAGTGTTATCTGTATTTCACTTCAAACGATCTTTCTGTAGATCCGCTTTGAATGAGAAGTTTTTCCTACATTCAAAGATTACACCAATCCTTGTCTTCTCATTATTTTGAGTAACTTTACCAGCTTTTAAACTTTTCTTATTGCGTTTCCCGAGATTCAGAATTCACACGGTAAACTTTATCGTTTTAAGCCAGTGACATACCAGCCAGTCAATTTTCCTGTCGAGGTCTCGGCCTTGGTCTCCAGGAACTTCCGCCAGTCCTTTGAGTTCTGTAAGGGGAAGGCGTAGGTTTTTCTCGAGAGATAGGTGCCAAATTACTTCGAACTTCTTCTCGGATAATGGATTCTAAATAGCTTGGCCCGTCGTCTATACATGTTGCGATCCGTGGGAGTACATTCTCGATTTCTTCTTTAACAATCCTTCGAATTAGATCGCTTAGATCTCCTTCATTGGCCATTGATATGGATGTAACATTAGGTAGCCTCTCATATCGTAGCGGTACAACTCGTCTCTTTCTCATGGCATCCACTACACGGCAACATGTAATAAATTTATCAACTGTACTAACTTCTATGTTTATCAGTACCTGGTAGAGATCTTCAGCCACCTCTTTGATGAGATGCGATATCTTTTTATCTTCTGGCATATTTTTATCTACTTTCCTGCATAATGACAACCCGTCCTGAACGTAAGACTCATGCGTTTCACCAGGACGCTGAGCCCTTGTCCTTAATAATCCTTCTGCAAAACTTCTTACGTCCTCAGGCCTTCCGAAAGTCTCAAAGTCTGTCCAACTTTTCAATCGATCTTCATTGTTGTCAAACCATAACCTTGAAGTTCCGCTTAGATAGAACACGACATTTGCAAGACGTACTGTTTCATCCCAATTGTTGTAGTTAGCGATCCTCTCGTAATCCTTTTTCCATTTTTCAGCTTCTTCGGTATTCAAGCCAGAGAAAGAACAAGGCTCTCGCGGCAGCTGATAGGTAACATACATAGATGGGACTGAGGATGTTGCCTTGTCTTCCGTTTCACCTTCCGGCATTCTTTTTACAGTTCGGACTCTTCAAGGTAGCAAACCGTATTCTGGAGGTAGCCCTTGGAGAATTCGACTTGTTCTGATATCCGTTGCCGATGGCTATCGTTACCCGGCGTCTCCACCAAAATGTCACGTAGAAGGAATAAGGCAATGTTATCCAATACACCATTTATTTTGTCGTAGTGTTTTACACGGGCAGCACCACAACTGAAGACCTATCCAGCGCTGCAGTACTTTTATAAACCTGGTGGAGAGTTCTAGAATAACCACCAGAGGAAAGATTAACATAAATTGAATTTACATAATTTGCAAATGTCCATAATAATAAATAACGAAAGTCATGATTAAATTTAACAAACAAGTATCTGGGTGACTCGAACCCGAGCCATCTGCACGGTAGAGAAGTGCTCTAATCGTTCGGCCACTCAGAGCGTATCTGCTTGTGACAATATACTGTATGCATGCCTCTATATTCCTTAGTTATAATTGTGTACACTGAAGTGACTGTTTGAAATATTTTTAAATAATTTAAATAAAAAGCAGGTATAACAAAAAATTCATAATGATTTTACGTAAAAATATGTTTTGAAAAATATTACTTCAGTATAAATATAAACTTCTAATTAATATACATTCAAAATCTTGAGTCTTTATGCTTAATAGTTTCTAAAAAAAAGTATGAGATGATACATCAAATGTGATGTTTAGTGCCTTAGCGAGAAGTTTGTTATGTACAGAAAAATACATAAATTTCATGTTTAAAAACACAAAAACAGTTTTGTCGCATCTTGATAAAAAAAAGGACAGAACTACTAATTTGTCTTATCTAATAATCTCTAAAATTGAGTATAGACTGAAGTTTGCACTTTCGTAACCCTATAACCAAGTGGATTTCAGCAAAAACAATTTTATGTGGATCTCTACTCCATAAAATAAACATGGAAGCCAAATTTAAAGTATAAATCTAATAGAGCAAAAAAAAAAAAAAAAAAAAAAAAATTATTATCATATCCCCCCCCCCCTTTATCATAATTTCGTTGAGAGTCGTTCTCCCAAAAACCGTTCTTGGCGGATTTCAATTCAACAAAAGAAAAATGTAAACCAAATTCCATTATTATGGTCCTTATACTACGAAAAAAGGATTTTTTTTTTGTCAACACGCCACAGTAACCCCCTGCTCACCCAAGAATTGATTCCCATCCAATGCATTCTTAGTGGATCTCTATTCAACAAAATAAAAACATGCTTAACAAATTTCAAGTACGGTTTAACAATTCTAAAATAGGAATTTTTCCTATAACTCTCCTTGACCCCTCGCAACCCTCTTCGGAGTCAATGTTTGTTTTACTCTTTGTTAGAGGAACTCTATTCCATGACAGAAACATGCCTACCAATTCTCAAACAAGTAAATCGAATAGTTTAAAAACGAAAAAATTTATTTATTACTCCCCTTCATCCCCCGAAATGAAACTTGGGGGTTAATTTTCGCGAAACTCATTTTACTGCGGATCTGTACTCAACGAAAGGAATCTGCTTACCAAATTTCAAGACTGTGGGTCTAATAGTTTAAAAATCGAAGTAATTATCTATAACGCCCCTTACGCCCCTCAACGCCACTTGGGGGTCGATTTTCACGAAACCCATTTTGTAGCGTATCACTACTCTATGAGAGGAATCTGCTTACCAAATTTCAAGACTGTGCGTCTAATAGTTTAAAAATCGGAGTGATTATTTATATCTCCCCTTAAGCCCCTGCAACACCCTTTGGGTGTCAAGTTTCCCAAAACCTATTTGTAGCGGGTATTAACTCCATGAAAAAACTATGCCTACCAATTTTCAAGCAGGTAGGTCAAGCACACTCATATCCATAAATTAAGGATAATGAAGTTCAGGCAAAGAAGGAGACAGAAGCAAAACAATTTTGACTGATTTGTAAAGCCTATTTAATTAACACAAGGTAAAGAGCAAAAAAGATGCTATATGCTTGACATAATTAAAAAAAAATGCGATTTTTTTACTCAATGGAGCAAATTTTAAAAAAGAACCTTTACAAAAAACAGTATAACATGGTTAGTATGATGGTTAGTACGGAGGATGTCTCCCGGATGATGCAATACAGGCCTTACAACGCTTACGCATGCTGAGTATCAAATTATCAAACTGATCCTGGGGAATATTACACCACTCATCAAGCAATGCCCTCCGAAGTTCCGGTAGACAGGTGGGAGGGGGTTGACGGGCTGCAATTCGTCGGCCAAGCATATCCCACACATGCTCTAATGGATTTAAGTCCGTTGAATATGCTGGCTAATCCATACGGGTGATATCCTACAATTGAAGGCATTCGTCTACATTGTTACACTCTGAACATACAGGTCAGTTCTGGAACCAAGAATAATTCCTCCCCAAACGAGCCATCCTGCACCACCGTAACGGTATCGTTCAATGGTGTTTTCTTGGTGGTAACGGGTACCGGGCGCTCTCCATATGAAAGTCCGGCGATAATTAGACTACAAACTAAACCTGGACTCGTCAGCAAACATCAACAAAGACCACTGTTGCGGTGACCACAATGCAGGCGACAGTGAGTTGCGTTAGGGGAACACATCTGACAGGCCTACGAGCATATAGACCAATGTGCCCTAAGCGTCTGTACACGGTCTGCCTTGAAACTGTCGTACCGGTAGCTGAAGAGAGCTGACGAGACAGGTCTGATGCTGTGCCTCGTCTGTTTCTTTTGGCAATAACTGCCAAATACCGGTCCTCATTTGGCGTTGTAATTCGGGGGCGACCTGTGCTGTAACATCTACTCACATTACCATCATCTTGGAATTGTTGCCAAAGCCTGGAGATGACACTCTGGGCGATTTCAAGTTCCTCGGGTACTTCCAACTGGATACGTCCACATTCCAGTCTTCCGATAATTTTACCAGGTAAAAAATCATCCAAATGCTTCCTTTGTGCCATAACTATGCGGTTATTGCACTAAAAGGCTTTTAAAGCGCTTGTGAACAATTTTACTTGTTTGCCACCATTCCTTATACACCCCTCTCTTACACTCTCGTCATCGTGACGTACTATCGACGCCATCTGGTGGTTTCCTATACTTTGCTTATTCTTCTTCAAGATGTGTGTGATAATTCTACAGGTTACATTTTTATTTTACAGTTCAATTTCTGTGTGATTTTGAATTATTCTTAATTTATGGACATGAGTGTAGTTTAAAAACGAAAATATTTATCTTTTACTCCCCTTAATCCCCTGCAACCCCACTTGGGGCTATTTTCCCAAAACCCATCTTATAGCTGATCTCTATTCTATTAAAGGAATCTATTTATCAAATTTAAAGACTGTGCGTCTTTTTAAAAAAAATTGAAATTTTATAACGCCTCCACAACGCCATTTGGGGGTCGATTTTCACCAAACTCGTTTAGTAGAACATTTCTACTCTCTGAAAGGAATATGCTTACCCAATTTCAAGATTGTACGTCGAGTAGTGTAAAAATGGAAACCATTATTTATAACAAACCTTAACATTATTTGTATCGCCCCTTGCGTTTCGAATTTCGCAAAAAAAAAAAACAAAAAAAAAAACAACCCTTTTTAGAGCTGATCTCTACTCCATGAACGGAACATGTCTACCAAATTTCAAGTCTTTAGGTTAAATAGTTCCGGAGATATCGTGGTTAGTCAATCAATCAGTGAGTGAGTCGCTTTTCTCCTTTATATATAGAGATATTTATGATACTTCCTTTTTGAGTTACATATTTGTTAGGCATGGAAAGCTAAAAATTTTCATAGTTTGATACAGAATTTGAGAAAATTGATGCAAATTTACAAAATATCTCGTTATATAAAAACTGAAAAATGCTATGTATTATTTTCTGGTGTATTTAAGACTTTTTATTTCCTATTTTATTGAAAATACATTGAAAAGATGATGGATTTTAATAAAATGGGACAAATACATGTTGTAATTCATAATTTTTGTGATGAAGTGACATTTTATTATAAAAATGCAATTTCCTCAATATTATTTTTAAAACTACATGTTCTTTTTTTCTCAGAATTTACTGAATTAATGAAGCTGCAACTTTTACTGCATATTACTGATATGTAACTATATATACTGAAGTGAGATTTTGAAAATATTCCATAAATATTTGATTATAGACCAGATAATTTGACAAAAAATGACAATTTTTAAAAAAATTCGCAGTGTTGCTACTTAAAAGTATGTTTTGAAAAAACTAAAAAGTATATTTGAAAGATTTCACTTCAGTATAAATATAAATGTTTATTTTTTGTACAGACATGCTTTTAAGCTTTAGTTTTCAAAAAGTTGCTCCATAACAGGTACATAGATATCTGATAAGTGATTGTCTTTGTCGTTGCAGGGAAAGCTTGTTACATACATAAAAATACATAAATGTCATGTTTAAAAGCATAAAAAGCAGTATTATTGTGACAGTTTTAAAAATCATTTGACCAAATTTAGAACAACGTTTGAGATCTCATATTTTTAGGATTACTGTTTGCATGTAAATATACAAAACCTTATTAGAAACTTACGAAATGTCGCATAATCACATATTCCCAAATCCTTACTTTCACATTTTGATACATTATTGCAAGGCATTCATGATGTTTTACTCTCATCTATGATGTTTGTCATTCATCACAGATAAAACTTGTTTTTCAAAAATTGATACAGATTTTGAGAAAACTAATGTAAATATTACAAACTGTTTCGTTAAACGAAAACTGAAAAATGTTATGTATGTATTTTCTGGGAAATTTATGTAAAACAGGAAACAAAAGAGTCTTAAAATAAATATAGGGTTGGCTAATGTGTAATAAAATGGGACCAATATATGTTGTAATTCATAATTTTTGTGATGAAGTGACATTTCATATAATAAAAATGCATTTTTCTCAAATTCATAAATTTCAAAGTGCGTGTACCTTTTTCTCAGAACCCATTGACTATGCGCACACGACACTTTTATTGAACATAACTGATATGTATTTATATATACTGAAGTGAGCTTTTTTAATATTCCAAAAATATTTTTGTAAAAGTCAGTTATCGTGAAAAAAATGACAATTTTCCCAAAATTCAGAGTGATATTTTTGCTCTGAATGACTTTGAAAAAACTTAAAAATATATTTCTCAATTATAGTTTCAAAAAAATAAAAAACACGCTTTTATACTGAATCGAACTAAAAAGTAAAAAAATAATTCTTAATGAAGAATAAAATGATTATATAACGAGAAAATGAATGTCATTGTGGTAAAAGCGTGGGGTGCTTTGTACTACATTTTTACACTAATTCAGCTTTTCGGAATAGAAGTTAGAAATTATAACAATTGACACATTTATAGAACACCCCACGCTTTTACCCCAATGACATTCATTTTCAAGTTAATCATTTTATTCTTTATTAAGAATTATTTTTTTACTTTTTAGTTCGATTCAGTATAAACGCGTGTTTTTTAGTTTTTTTCAAACTATAATTTATTTTTCATTTTTTAGTTCGAACTACAATAAAAGCGTGTTTTTTTAGTTTCTTAAACTATCATTTATTCATTGTTGAATTTATCCATGAGTTTGATATTTGAAGCTGGAATTACGTGGCTGTGGAATTAGTCTTGCTCTTCAATAGATATTACTTAATGGGTCTGAAGTGTATTTATTCTCTCCGTTTACGGGGCCTCGGATGAGTCCCGTATCGTTATATTAGATTCCGTCTCTTTTGAACAGGTCAAACAAATAAAAGTGTGTAAAGAACAAAAAGTTCGAATTAAAAAAAATTTTAATGTACCATGTTTTTCTTACGGACTAAAAATTATAAAATTCCTCCTTTTCGTTTTTGTTTTCTTTTTCACATGTTCATGCAATGTCATCCACTTCCGAGCTATGGTCCAAATTTCAAGTCTCTAGCTCCTCGGAAAGTCACACAATTTAAAATCAATTACAAAATTACACCCGGACAGACATTAAAGAAAGCGAGTTAATAAAAACATGGTAATATTAAGTGTCAATCGTTTTTTCACCTTTTAAACGTGTTCATGTTAATTCGTATCTTCAATTCTAAACGTATTGCTTTATAAAAATAAAAAATTATTAGCAGTTAGAACGCAAATTATTTTTTTTCACACGCACGAGCCTTTTATTTTCATTTTCAGAAAAATGTTTATATTAAGATAAAAAAAATTGCTTACACCCACCCACCCTCCACTTTCTCAGAGACAGAACACTTTTTTTGTTTTATTTCTATTAACCGCAAGTGTATTTTATACTTGCATATATTAGTTTTAAATTCAAAACACTCGCCTTAGGGTTACACCTTATTCTTTTTAGTTGCTAAATCTGAAATTAGTCGCCAAATCTGGAAATGATGTATGAAATTTGTCGCCAAATCTGGAAATGATGTATGAAATTTGTCGCCAATTCTGAAAATGGTATATGCAGTTAGTCACCAAATTTGAAAACTGTATATGCAATAAGTTGCCAAATCTGGAGGTGTTATATGGAATTGTCGCCAAATCTGATTATCCTTATTTCTGACGATCCTGAAAAGGACAATGAAACAAAATTATGAAATTATTGTATTGTCATCGGTCCTTGACAAGTGTGCGAAATTTCGATTGAATCCGATCTTTTTAAGTGGGTAAAAATCGAGTTCTAAGATTCCGTTACATGCAAGTGAAACTTATAAAAGCGTGTTAAAAAAATGGCACTTCAGTATAAATATAAATGTATAATTATTATACACACAAAAATTGAAGTTTTTATATTGAACAGTTTCTGTGTGAGAAAAAGGTATATAAAATAGCCCAATTTAACATTAGCAGTATGGGGGTACCGACTAATCTTAAAAAAAGTATTATACTACATGTTTACAAAAAAAATTTACCGCAAGTGCAAATGGTTAAACATATTAGAAAGGTTTACATTATCATTCCTTTTGTCTTAAACCAGCCTGAGCCACAGCAACGTGTGGCAGGCTACAGCTAGTCCTATACTAAATTTCTATTGATTGAAATAAATATATCTTCAGCAGAATGTGAAATGATTATAATAAACACCGTATCTTAATAACGTGTTGACGAAACAGGTATTTCAGATATTATTGTGATCATTTTGCCGTCGTTTAAAATTATGAAGTTTAGCAGAAAGCTTTTTTCACACCCTCTCGCTGCGCATCCCGCGATCTCCACGGGTATGCATTTTTTTGACTATTTAGCTGTGCAACCCTTGCTGCTCTAGTTTATTTTTTCATTTATTTTTTTACGTTCTTATATATATATATATATATATATATATATATATATTGATGATCTAATTCTATATTTTAAAATAAAAACCCCTTTACAAAAATTTTTTGTACATTTTAATTTTAAAATTCAGATTTAATATGCAGATTTAAAATACATAATAAAACCAAGCGCAAATTTTCTACCTACTTTGATAAAGTAACTACGCAACGAGAGTGTTAAAGTTAGATTTATTCATCTTATTACTCTCAGTACTGGCTTATATCAAGAACTGCAATCTAATGTTACCCATAATATTTTAATGTTATCAGTGAATCGAAGAAATTTCCCGAAATCAATAGGGGTGTTGGATATTAAAAATTGGCTACTTTATTCAATATAAAAAATTCTTTTGAAATTATTTTCATTATCTCTCTCAATCTGATTTTTTAAATAATAAAATATATCTCCCGTTTTTCTAGGAGCTGTAATGTGATTATTTAAGGAAAATAAGTATGTTAAATATATAAATACATTCATTTTGCTTTACATTAAAATTTAATATTTCTATATGCTGATATATTATTTAACAGTCACATTTATTTTTAAGATACACATTTGTTCGAAAAGTAAAATTTTTTGATAAAATAATTTGATATTTTAAATTAACAACATGAAAAATTAACTTATTAATTTAACTTTTTACGGAAATCAAGAAGGATACTTCAGAATATTGCCAAATAGGATGACATATTAGTTTTGGTGGCTTAGACATTTTAGAAGTAAAGTGTCAACTTAATACTCGATAATGTTTTTCACAGCAAACTAAAATTTTCTGCATACAATATAAATCTCTCTCCCTCTCTCTTTCATTTTCGCTTTCTTCAATTTCTTTATTTTTATTTTTTTCGTCGAGTCATTTGATATTCATTTGATTCACATCAGGAAAGGATTTCTAAGAATTTTATATAAAGATATTGATTATGAAAGCTGTTGTCTGGAAGATCTTTATTGTTTTCTATTTGTTCTGTAATACATTCTTGCTTTTAAAGATCCTTTGAAAGCATTTATAGATTATAATGAAAAAAAAATAAGAGAGAATATATAAATCCTAATTAATAATGCAATAATCTCATTAGCAACAAAATGTTCATTTCATTTGCATCAAATTTAATGCAAGTATTTTTTTAAATGTTTGTTTAGGAGAAAAATATTTTAAAATAATTGATGAATCACCTTACTAATAATTCGGAATTAAAGTAATATTCCTCTTTGCAATCAATAATGCAATGATCACTTTAAAAACCAAATGTTCTTTTTATTTGCAGCAAATTTACTGAAAATACTTTGTTAAATGTTTATTTAGGATAAACATTTTTCCAAAACATTGATGAATCACCTTGCTAATCATTCGAAATTGAAGTAATATTCTTCTTTGCAATCAGAAATGTAATATATTTTATGTAAGTCACATACATAATTTTTTCTCTTGCACTTGAAGATTTTTTCCTCCTTTATTAATTGTATGGTGTACACATTTTCAAAAGTTAGACATGATAAAAAAATTTTAATATATAATTCAAACCAATGCGAATGAGACTAAAAACAATTTGGTTACAGAACATTTAAAAAATAAGGAAGCAATTATTTTTCGTCACATGAATTACGAAGAGCCAGAGCCTACTAGAATAATCCAAACACATTTTCAAGGTGCTGGCTGAAATACTATAGCTAAGGTTTATGCTATCCATTGTAATTGTTGGTGTTCTGCATTCTTTCAAATAAAATGTTTCTGATTTGTTATAGTCACTTCTGATTGTAAAAATTATAATTCTTTATAATACTAATATCTGACAGCAACAATTTCCATTAAAGTGTCAGTTTCAAAGAGTAAAGTGCTTTTAACTACACTTCTGGTAGGTAGGACTGGGTTTGTTACTTTCAAAATTAGCTGCTATATTTTTCTGAACGAGCTTGGTAGTCCAATCTAGAGTAAGTATAACACAACGTTACATGAGGGGCATGGAAATGTAAGAGAATAACAGAAATAATTTTTTATCTTATAAGCAGTGATCATTTGTATCAGATTTCATTGGAAATTATTCTAAGTAATAAATAAATAAATAAATAAATAAAATAAAAATAATCTCTAATTGACACGAAATCTAAATTTGAAGATATTCGTTTTTCTATTAAAATAAAAATGCAAATTGAAGCTAATAACATGAATTAATCTAGTAAATAATATCTTAAAAAACCGTTTAGAACATTCAAATATCCAACTTGGTTTTGAATTACGTAAGTTATCATAAAATACATTATAGTTTTAAAAAAACTAAAAACACGATTTTATACTGATTTGAACTAAGAAGTAAAAAAATAATTCTTAATATAAGAATAAAATGATGAACGAGAAAATTAATGTCATTGGGGTAAAAAAGTAGGGTGTTCTATAAATATATCAATTGTTATAGTTTCTAACTTCTCTATTCCGAAATGTTGAGTTAGTGTAAAAATGTAGTACAAAGCACCCCACGCTTTTACCCCAATGACATTAAATTTCTCGCTCATAATTTTATTCTTATATTAATAATTTTTTTTTGCTTTTTAGGGTGTGTTTTTTTAGTTTTTTTTAAAACGATAATTTGTTTTTCATTTTTTAATTCGATCTACAATAAAAACATGTTTCTTAGTTTTTTAAACTATCATTTATTCCTTTTTGAATTTATCCTTGAATTTAATATTTAGTGCCGCAATTACGTGGCTGCTGGAATCAGTCTTGCTCTTCAATGGATATTAATTAAAGGGTCTAAAGTGAATTTATTATCTCTGTTTACGGGGCCTCGTATGAGTCTCTTATAGTTATATTAGATTCCGTCTCTATATAACAGATCAAACAAATACAAGTGTGTTAAGAAAAAAAAGTTTGAATTAAAAAATTTTGATGTATCTTGTTTTTATAACGGACTAAACAGTATAAATTTCCTCCTTTTCGTCCCTCCCCCCTTTTCACATTGTTAGGTATTGTCATCCACTTCTGAGCTATGGTCAAAATTTGAAGTGTAGCTCTCATCGGAAAGTCACACAGTTAAAAATCCATTACAAAATTCCACCCGGACAGACATTCAAGAAAGCGAGTTAATAAAAACATGGTAATATTAAGTGTCAATTGTATTATCCCCTTTTAAACGTATTGCTATAATGTTAATTCCTATCATCACTTTTAAAATTATTGCTTTATAAAAATAAAAAAAAATATTTAGCAGTTAGAGCATAAATAATATTTTTTTCACATGCCCGAGCTTTTTTTATTTTCAGTTTCAGAAAAATGTTTATATTATGGTAATGAATTGCTAACACCTACCCACCCTCCACGTTTTCACATAAAGAAGACTTTTTTGTTTGTTTTATTTGTGTGTTTTTACCCCAAGTGTATTTTAGACTTGCATATATATATATATATATATATATATATAATTCCTTTAAACTAAAAACCCTCGCTTTTAGGGTTACACCTTATTCTTTTAGTCACTAAATCTGGAATAAGTCACCAAATCTGGAAATGGCTTATGGAATTAGTCATCAAATCTGATAATGGTATATGAAATTAGTTGCCAAAATGAAAATGGTTTATGCAATAAATCGCTAAATCTGGATGTGGTGTATGGAATTGTTGCCAAATCTTACTATCGTTATTCCTGACGATCCTGATAAAGACAATTTAAAAAAAATTACGAAATTACTGTATTGTCCTCGGTCCTTGACAAGTGTACAAAATTTCGAATTAATCCGAACTTTTAAAGTGGGTAAAAATCGAGTTCCAAGATTCCGTTACATACAAGTGAAACTTATAAAAGCGTATTAATAATAAGAACAAAAATGAAAAGAAAATAAAGTATCCCTCAAAGCATACATTCTTTTTAATGTACACTGTTGCTTGTAAAAAATGCAACACCATGAAGTAATCATCCGAATTAAATGAACTTTGCAGCAAATATCAATTATAGGATGTTATATAAAATAGAGAGATGGAGCCACCGCGCATGCGTGGCGTGCGCAGCTCCCTCTGAACTGATGCTGAAAGCGTATAAATAGAGGGCTGTAGCGGGACGTTGAAAATAGCTAATGCTTATTTGTTAGTGGCAAACTTTTAGTGAGACCTATGTATGCCTTAAAGGGAAATTGCCACTACTTACGGATTTTAGAAGGGAGAGGGTTATCGGCCTTCGAGAAATAGGATGTTCCTATCATGCAATAGCAGCTCGTGTGCAACGGAACAGTTTCACAGTGAGGAGAATTTGGAAGCAGTGGACCAACGAGCACCGAATAACTCGAAAAACTGGTAGTGGACGATGGAAGGTGAGGTCAGCGCGTAATGATCGAAATCTGCTTCGCATGACGGTGAATTACAGTACAGCTTCCTCTAGCTAGTTGGCAGCACATCCTCCAACTGCTACAGGTGTACTAATGTCGGCTTCGCCAATTCGTTGACGTCTGCTGCACCGTGAATTGCGTGCAAGGGTGTTTTTATACAGGATCTCCTCACAGCAAACTATCGACCGATGTGTCTGTAATGGGCTTACAAAGACATAGCCTGACAAGCTGTTTGGCATCAAGTTGTCTTTTCAGATGAATCACACTTTAATTTGTGGAACCATGATGCTGCCTTCCAGAGTGCGTTATCGAACGAAATAGTGGCATAATATCCGGAGTTATTTTTGGGTGCGATTTCGTATCATGGACGATCCAATTTGCTACGAATTGAGGGTTTTCTCAATAGCAACAGGTACGTCTCTGAAGTGCTAAAGTCCGAAGTCGTTCCCTTCCTTCAAGGCATCTCTGGAGCTATCTTTCAGCATGATAATCAACGCTCATATGTTGCAAAGACTGTTCGTGATTTCTGTTCAGCCCAACATAAGCAACTTATTCCTTGGCGGGCTTATTCGCCGAATATGGCGCCTATGGATCATGTTGGTTAGCGTCTCTCTCGTGATCCACATCCTGCAACTTCAAAAGACGAACTGTTGCTGCGCATGTAAGAAATATGGAATTCTCCTCCATAAGAAGACATTCAAAATATGTTTGACTTCATGCCACGTCGTATATCAGCACTTATTGCAGCGCGTGTTGGACTGATTTCGCAATTTAAACACTGATTTCGGACACTTCTTTTGTGTTTTTGCTTTGTTGTACTTATTTGTACTAATACAAGTCGTTTGTGCTTTAAATTTTATTTAATTCGGATGATACCTTCATGGTGTTCCATTTTTTAAAAACAGCAGTTTATATTAAAATATATGAATTACATGAATTGATAAATAGTTTCATTGTGTGAGTGAGAAAAAATCAATTCTGATAAATGAATAATTCAAGCTTAGTGTTTCAACTTTAAGTGCTGTTTAATTATATACACAATCTCGGTAGGCCACTATCCTTCCTCTGTCGATTTCGGATAATTGATCAAAAGCTGATCGCTGTTTTCTACGAGACATAACTAATAGTTTTTTGAAAAAAACCACAAAAAAGACACAATTGCCAAACTTGAAATCGTCGAAATCTCCACGCCTTAAATATCGCTTTGAGGTGGCGCCACAGGCATGAGTGATGTGTGTCTGCGCTGAAATTCTAATCATTTACATGTCTCACCTCCGCTAATGCATGTTGTAAAATCAATGATATTTGCATACTTCCTTCAGGGTGTTGCATTTACGGTGGCCAGCAGTGTATTAACAAAATAATAGCACAGGATAGTCTAGTAGATTGCAGTCAAAAAAATGACAACATAGATTTAAATAATATTATACCTTCCGATATAAACAAGACAGGAGGACTACCTAAGAAGTTAGAAACATTCCTTGGGACCAAGGTGATGTTGCGTTGCAATGTGGATGCATCCAAAGGTCTTGTGAATGGTAGCATTGGGCATATTACAGAAATCATATGGCTCTGCTTTCGGGGAGCAAAAATGTATGATACTGACATACCATCCGTCCGTATAGACTTCGGTAAAGAAGGTGTTCATCTTACTCAACCCAAGACTGTGCATTTTCCTGCAAAATATAGTCACAGCACTGCAGAACGAAGAATTCTGCCAATTAAATTATGTTGGGCTTGCACAGTACACACAATGCAGAGTAGTATTGTCGACCACGCCTTTGTATACTTAGGCTCGAAACTCTTCGCTACTGGTCAAGCATACGTGGCCTTAAGTAGGGTAAAATCATTAGAAGGTCTCCTTATTGAAGATCTAGATTGTTCGAGATTAACCGGCAAACGACCTTGCAACAGTGATGCGTTGAATGAGATGCACAGACTGAGAAACCTCTCCACAGATAACTAAAAAGTAAAAAATAAATTAAAAGTAAAAAAAAAACTTTCACAAGCTTTTATTTAACTTACAATGTATGTATGTAATTTGTTCGGGTGGAATCTTGCAACTCAATTTTGAAGCTGATATCTTCAACCCATTGAGCTGGAATTTTGTATACACGTTTAGTTTAGATGACAATGCATGTTTTGACAATTTATATTCCGCTATTGCAATTAATTAAAATGATATTATAAAAAAGTTAAAAAACTAGTTCTGGGTGCCAACATCGATATATCTGCATTGTTGTAATAACTTTATTGTTACAAAAATGACAAAAGTTTGTCGTGGATCAAATCCACCCCATAGTCTACCATCTCCCGTCTATCATTAAATATTTCTGGACGTGTAGGCGGACTTAAAGGATCATGAGACATATTTGCAAATCATTATATTTATTGATTCTTATTAATCACAGAAGGATATAAACACACAATTCAATTTTAAGAGAAATAAAATAAAGTGGAGTACGCAAAGGGGAATTTCTACAAGCGGAACGACAGAATCGTAACTGAATCTATGAAAGCTTAAACACGCACAATTACAGCTAAGCCGCGTATTCTCAATATTTTAAATCACTGAACTTATCTTTTATCATCGGCTGTTCCGTCGTGATGACATCTTCCTTGTTGATGGGATAGGAGAATGGAGAAGGATCCACACTCTGTAACACGGAATTTTTACCAATTTCAATCTACTTCTCTCGGCGTAGCTCCACACGTAACTGAGATGTCTACTAATATCAACAACTGTGTGTTGACCTACCGATCTTCAATTCATTTAGCTTCACCCTTCTATCTCTTCACTTTACTTAAGTGAACAAAAGAGATAGTGACCCACTAATAAGTTTTAGGATGCATTTTAATAGTGAAGGTCTATGCACTTTATTAGTAACTTTTTGCAATAAGTTTATGAATAATTTTAGTCTTTTTCGACCTGAGATAGGAATGATAAGTTATTTCAATTTTAAGAAGAAAGAATTTCATAAATGATTGTACAGGATGTTTCATATTGAATGGGACAAAAAGAAAACATGATTGTGAACGTTGTAATTAATACATTTCGAAAATTCAAATTTACCTCAAAACTATATTTATTCAAGTCTCTACAGGTGTTCAATATGTGCCCCTCCGGTGACACGACAAATGTCTACACGGTAATCAAACTCTTGCCACACTCGTGATAGCATATCCCCTGTGATGGAGTTCATCACTGCAGTTATCCGCTGCTTCAGTTCCTCTAAATCCTGAGGAAGTGGACGCAGAAACACCTTGTCTTTAACGAAAAACTAAGCGGTTTGTCAGTAGGTTTTAAAGCCTGGACCATCTGATAACTGTACGGCTTGAATTGGAGGCGCTTCCTTAAAACACGCCATACCGTTGTGTGAGGGAAAGCCGGTTCTGCACCTGCACGTCACGTTGACTCTGAGGGACTCCGTAAAAACGAATCACGAATTCTTTCAACCACCTCGGGTTTTGTTTCTTTTCGTCCTGGGATTTTTTTCTTGCATAAGCAGCCGGTATCCTGGAACTGCTTCACCCACCTGCTTATGTTATTCCGATGCGGTGGTTCTTTATGAAATTTTGTGCGAAAATGTCTGCACAAGAATTACGGAGGAGGTTTTGGCATATTCGAAAACGCAGTACGCTTTCTCCTGCATGGACGACATTTTGTTTAACAGCTCCTCTAGCGGCGAGTTCGTCATTCGATAATTTTTCCCTGTTGCCAAATAAGACTTGTATAATTGTAGTTGCAGAATAAATTTGTTTCGGTTGAATAAATCCATTACGGCACACACACTGTGCTATTCTTTTTGTCCCATTCAATATGAAACACCCTGTATTTATTATGTTTTCGACCTCGTCTGAGTGAAAAATTAAAAAAAACTTATTAAACAATATCTTATGGTGTTATATCGAAAGGAAAAGGTAGTGATAATTTGGTGTTTTATATTTGTGATGCTTTAAAAGTGTGTATGCAACCAATTTCTTAGGATTTCTTTCTGTACAGTGATATATGTTGCTTTAGGCTTTTCTTTGAGTGATGTGAAGATATTTACCTAAAAACGTCTGTACAATATCGTGTTCCAGCGTCCCCTCAAGCAGACAAGAAACTAAGATATTTGGAATACTGTTTACTTGAAATTACCAAATGTGGTTATCATATCTTGCAACATTAACTGCAGCCTATTTCAAATATGATATTAAGAGTAAAGAGAAGGCTGCTTACAAGAAAAGAACGGTCTTTGAAAGAAAAAATAGCCATTGGTTATAAGGCACTATTTCTTTGACAATGGTGACATTATTGCTGATTGAAGGCCAACCACCAAAATCTTTCTTGGAATCTAGCAAAAGTCAAAAAGGGAAAAAAATATTTGCAAGGCCAAATAGTGTTAGACCAATTAACATTTGCAACTCGAATTACTTTTACAGTTACTGGTTATGTGTAGAAGCTTCCAATACTTTAAAGTAAATAGTGAAATCACTTAAAAGGTTAAATATCAGAAATCTCTTACTAAAACAATATACATTTGGATTTTACCTACAAAGGCTTTCCCTACGTATGAGAACGGTAGTTTTCCAACACAATATAATATTGTGAGAAAAGTGAACGAAAAAAAACAGCTCTTTTCATGTTACTCTATGCTAAGAAAAAAATTCGGCCATCCGACACACCAGAAGTTTTTCGTGTAATATCCACCCATGCTGATGAAAGACAGCAAGATATTTTAAGCCATTCTTGTTCTCGATTATACCAGTATGTGAATGAAGCTTTTGAAGGTTATAATGTATAAAAAAAGTGTTTTCCTTTTCAAAGAAAAAATAATTTAGAAAAAATTAGCAAATGGGGCCGTGATAGTTCCCAGCAAAATTAATATAAACAGATGTTAGAAAATTCGACTGACCCGGAAGCTAATGTTTTTCAAAGCTTTTTTGTTCCTCTTAGATTAATAATTAAAAAAGAGGTAAATTATTATGGCAAAACTAAGTACCGTTTTACCCTTAGATGTCGCAGGCTCATAAGAATAATATTTATTCATGAATCTAAGGATGTTATGAAAGATTAAAATAAGTATGGGGAAGAACAAATAAAACACCAGCAAAAAACGAAAGTTCTCCTGCAAAATAGATCTAAGCTTGAAGTGGAGCACTAAGTATTATTCACCCTGGATTATTGGAAGATATGTAATGCCGCATCTAACGCAGCATCTACAATGCAATGCTACTTGTAGGGGGTCACCAAAAGATTTGAATGATTTAACAAAAAGGAAGCATGGGACTAAAAAATAATTATCATGAGGAATGTACATCCTGCATAAGAAAATACGGTTATTTAGGTCAGTCCTGCATTTAACATACAAAACTTTAGTTAACAAGTGACAAGTAATATCTGAAGAAAATAAAAAGATTGTATATGATATTAAAAAGAAAATTCAAGAGAAATTCAAAGGGGAAAAAGATCTCTTACTAGACTTTCCAAAAGCCGGTATCGAGAGAGGCAACAATAATAATTCGTCTAGGGAGGTTTATCAAAACCCAAAATTGACAATTAGAATAACAAGAGTTAACGAAACCTTAGTTTACAGTTTAAGATTTTTATTAGAGGTTATCACAAGCAGACATGAGTTTGATAAAAATATGCTATAAAAATGCTCAATTATACACAGTGAGTCAAATAAGTTTTAAGATTGGTCCGTAAAAAGAAATTGAAACAAGATATTAATTCCAATTTTGGTTTTTTATTCAAAATAGAATCCTCCGGTTCTAATGTGCTTGTAACAGTAATTTATTAAAGAATCTAACGCCTGTTGTAAGTCACTTTGCAGAAGGGCCTGAAAAACATTCGTGGAAGCTCTACTTGTATATGGTAGAAATATTCTCAATATAACACCCTTTTAACTTTATTTTAAGTTTTGGGAATAAGAAGTAGAGTCACAGTGTGTGCTATATCAGGAGAAAAAAGTGGATAATTCAACATACAGATATGATTTTTTGCAAAAAATCAACGAAAAATAAGGGAGGTATGACTGGGTGCATTGTCGCGCAAAAAACACCAACTGCTTTCAGTCCTAAATTCTAGACGAATTCGACGAATTTTGGCCATCAAAACATTTAAAAAGTTAAATAGTACTGGCTCGTAATTTTTTGTTCAGTCGGACAAATTTTTGTAGAAAATACCTTTACTGTCGAAAAATGTAAGGAGCATTGTTTTAATTTGATTTGATTTTTGACACTTTGTTCCAGAATTACATTCGAAATAGCCGGATTCATGAACTATATTTCAATGTACTTCAATAAAAGATTGTTTTCTGTGCCTGAAAGGATATCTCTGCAATGTACACTTCTCATTGCTTATTGTTCAGGGGTTAATGTATGGAACAAAGGGAAAATGTGGCTCACACTTTCGTTTAGCCCAAATCTTCATGCAAGATGGTTCGAATAATTTCTTTGTTGGTTCTTAAAGAGTCTCCCGTCAATCTCAGGGAAGCACAGTGATTGTTTGCCAAAAAATGTAGTACTCTCTCAATAATTTCAGGTGTCCTAGAGAAAATTGATCTTCCACTACGTTGATCATATTCTACCGTATCTCTTGGACACAAAAAACGTTTCTATGGCACAAAAACATTTGAACTATTTAAACAACAGCCACCATAAATTTTTCCGTGAGTTTGTACACTGTTGTATAAAAGTTAAGCATAAATCGTAAAATGCGAAAAACATGGAGTAAATATTCGTAAGATTATTCCAAATTTCTGGCGAAAATTAATTGGGTGAAGAAGAAACATTGGGTTTATGCAAAACTATTCAGTCGACTGCGTCCTGCGCGAAACACCGGCGCATGTCGGAACGCGGAGAAACCGATTCACGCAGCATAGGCAGTTCAGACAAGTTTCGTGCAACTGCAGTGTGAAGGAACGTTGTTAAACATCAAACAAAGTGAATGATGGCACAAAGACGCAAATTGGACATGTTTACGATAAGAATAATCGTTTGAATGCTGGAATCCTCACGATCACAAACCGAAGTGTCTCGAATTTCGAATGTAGACCAATCTGTGATCTCAAGACTGTGGCAGAGGTTTCAAAGAACGGGAGATGTTACCCGACACCCAGTATCAGGTCAACCAAGACTCACAACCCCTCGCCAAGACCGATATCTTGTAAAAAGTGCACGACGTCAGAGGGGCAGTACTGCCAGAGCACTGGGTTCGGCGCTCACAGTCGCCACAGGAATACGAATTTCGAGACAAACTGTTTACAGGAGACTTAATCACGCTAATCTGTATGCCAGAAGACCAGAAGTTTGCATTCCCCTCATGTCTGCGTATAAACTTGCTCGTTTTAACTGGAGTTTGAAATATCAACATTAGAGTGTGGGAGAGTGGGCCAATGTGATGTTCAGTGACGAGTCTCGGTTTAGTCTGAGTAGTGATTCTTGGCGTGTAACGATATGGAGAGAACGTGGAACACGTTTTGAACCCAGAAACATAACGGAATGACATTTTTCATCAAGGAGAGTAATGGCAGGCATCAGGATGGACGGCCGCACAGACCTCCATTTCTTTGACACGGGGTCTGTGACTGCTCAAAGATACAGAGACGGAGTTCTTGAGCCTTATGCTCGCTTGTTCCGAGGTGCTGTCGGTCCTGACTTCATATTCATGGATGATAATGCGCCATGTCACCTATCGGTGCTGATTGATGACTTCCTTGAAACGGAAAACATCCAGCGCATGTTGTGGCCTGCGAACTCCCTGATTCAAATCCTATCAAGCATGTATGGGATATGCTCGGGAGACAATTTGCAGCCCTTTCGCACCCACCAAGCTCCGTTACAGAACTGAAGAGAGCTCTCCAGAAGCTTGGAACCGTTTGAGCCCACAACTCGTTCATCATCTTATAGCAAGTATGGTAAATCGCTGTGCAGCGGGCCTGGCTGTCAGAGGTGACCACATGCCTTATTAAACTGTAACATCAGTATTTTATTTAATGTTTTCTTTCATTTTTTCAAGTGTGAATCCTTGCTATGCTCAGTTTTCTTTCAAACTGCTACTTTGTATAATAATATCCATTATTATCATTCTTTTGATATGCTTCCTTATTCTATAACCATTTTACACTCGCATATCACGTTTCCCGCCATTCTGATTTACAGTTCCTTCTTTATTCACATAATTATCAATTATGCTTAACTCTTGGACACCAGTGTGCGTTTCTGAAGCGGTTTTACTAAGTTTTGTGTTTAATTTGATCACAGCTCTTTTCTTCAACTTAAGAAACCAACATGAGAATATTCACTTATCTCTCTATGCAGTGACGCTCGTCTTCTCTCAGCTACTTAACTAAATTCACACAACTTTTTCGCACTTTGTCAGCAGACCATGGACGTTCTGACACATTTGCATTTACACTCATGATGCCCTTAGAACCTGCAATCTAGGAGGAGTCTTAAAACTTATTTGATGTACCATGTATAAAGTTTATACTATTAGCATCCGGTTACACCAAGAATGCACAAGATTTTAGAGCATGGAACCGAGATTATTTCACATGACTTATTGCTAATCAGACAACTCTCAGAACATGCTGCTGTAGCCAGAAATAAGACTTCCATACGTATCAATAAAGGTTTTCTAGAAAACTTTCACGAGAAGCATGTAATAAAAATGTTACTAACAGTTACTTTTAAGCTTTCTTTTGACATGTATACGTCGATTTCCAATAAAACAACGAAATCTTCTATTTTTTCCTTATAACTTTCACCCCATCCCGGAGTGGGGTAACAATGGACAATCTTTCCATCCATTGGACGTCAGATTTCAGAACCAAAATAGGGCAGAAGAAACAGTTTTCAGAACATAGAGCCACAGAAGATGTGTTTAAATCTTGAGTGCAGCTGTTGTGGACTCCTACCATCAACAGATTTTTTTTCGAAGAAATTGACCTGCTGAATTTGTAATTCCTTCTCTTTCATCAGAGGTTCCCAAACTTTTTTGTCTCATAGACCCTTTGCCATGATTTTCGGTTCTGGGTAGACCCCCTATTTACCTAATAATTAAATTTTGAAAGTTTATATACTTAAATATCTTTTTGACAGCTGGTATAGATCTATACTGACTTTAAAATATTTAAATTTTTAATTGTAGTGAAGTTATAGTGTTTAAAACCTAGAAATACATGTTAATTAATTAAATAAAAATTTAATTAATGCTTAAAATAACTGTTACATAAAGTAACAGAGAAACAAACAAATGCTTTTGATGGGAAAGATGAATCTGGTGCTTCATCCATTCTGGTGTATCTAAAATTGCTGATATAAGTTTCTAAATTTTACTTTAAGATCTTAGTGCCTATTCTGCTCTTGTAATGTGACATTTATTATTTCTGTCAATGTGAATATAGTAATTAATTGCCTACTGTGGTATTACCATTTATATAGTCAAAACATTCTCAAACCTAGTTTCAAAGTCTAAATAAAGGACATTTAAATGTTGAACGTAGGTTAAAACGTCCTTTCCCTGGCAGATTATTTGTGACAAATTGAGGAACTAAAAAAATTCCGGACAAACAACATCATGCTCTCCTTAGCTTAATTATGGCAAGAAATGTCGAAATGATCCTTGTAACTGCAAATTAACTTCATTCAATTTAGTAAATAAATTTGTTAAATAGGAAAATCTGGTTTCCACTTGATTAAATTTTTTAAAATAAAGTTATGATCTACACTGCTGGCCACCGTAAATGCAACACCCAGAAGGATGCACGCAAATAACATGAAATTTACAACATGCATTAGCGGAGGTGAGATATGCAAACGATTAGAATTTCAGCGCAGACGCACATCACGCACGCCTATAGCGTCACCTCAAAGCGCTATTTAAAGCTTGGAGATTTCGACGATTTCAAGTTCGGCAATTGTGTGTTTCTTGTGTTTTTTTCAAAAAACGATCAGTTATGTCTCGTAGAAAACAGCGATCCGCTTTTAATCAAGTATCCGAGTTCGACAGAGGAATAGTGGCCTACCGTGATAGTGAATTATCTTTCAGGGAAATCGGTAGCTGTGTTGGACGAAACCAAACAACTGTAATGCGGATATGTGACCATTGGATGCAGGAGGGTACGACCACGGCCGGACCGTGACCTTTGGGTCTGTAGCCTACCAATATCTTGGTGCCCCCAGATTAATTAAAAAAATTTCCTTTTTCCTAAAAATATTATAGTACAGAAAAATTTAAAGTTTACGAAACTTAAAGTCCCCCCCCCCAAACAATTTAAATACGTTATGAGCAATAACATAATTTACAAAAAAAAAAACTTTTCTACACTTTTATGCTGATTATTCTTTTACTTGCTCGTCACATTTTAAGTCTTTGGTGAGATCAATATTAATAGAAAGAAGTGATTAATAGCTAAGCCTTGTATTTGTCACTGTTGTCTTATATTTGTTTTCTATATAGGGCATTTTAGAGAACGCACGCTCCACTTCACCGCTAGTAATACGGATTGTTAGAAAAATCTTTAAAATGGTATACAAATTTGGAAAAACCTGAACTAATTTATTTTCAAAAGTTAAATTGTATGTATCACTACAAGTATAAGATACACAAGTATAAGCACAGTTTTAGATAAGTTTTTAACTGAAAACCTTCATTTACTATATGTTGGTCTACATCATCTGAATAGTAATCAGTAATAGCGCGTATACTCTCCAGGTCGACGTTCTCTTTACTTTGATCTTGCAAATCCTTCCAGAATTTTAATTTCATACTATATTCTGCATATATATACACTTGAATTCTTCTATTTAAATCAAGGATTAGCTTATCTAACAATACAATAATCGTGTCTCTCTTAAAATTTTCTGTCCCATACACATCTTTTCCTGTGAATTTATCTGCAAATTTCGAAATAACCCGTCTGTAGTTCACATCGCTATATTCTGTTTCTACATTAGGACTTTATTTTTGGCTGGTTCTTGATACTCTTTCATTTTTGATCTGATTCACATATCGTACATTACTTATAGACGTTTTTAATGACATAATGAACTTATTCCCATCACATATGTCCAAACCCCAAGAATCTGTTATTTTCTGTTAACTGAATTAAATCTTTCTAAAATTTTTTCCCAATATGTAATTAAAATGACAGTTTTGAGTTTTGTTAATTTCTTAAATAAAATTTGCTGCCTCTTTTTAAAATTAATTTTCTCATTTTCATTGTCACTAAATGTCTTAAGAATATTCATGATATTACAATATTTATCTCTTCAGGCCTCAGAAGGATCGTAGTAAGAATACCATCTGGTCTGGCTTGAACTTTTTAAGGTAAATTTCAGTTTAAGTTCACAATTTAGAAGTTTCTGCCTATAGATCGAAGTAGAAAAGCAAACATATATTTGTTGCACTAAACCAAAGAAGTTCACGATTTCAGTTGCAACCTTAACTGATTATGCACAACTAGATTAAGAGAATGTGCAGAACACGGCACATAATTAGCGAATTTATTTTTTTTCTTTTAGAAGAGCTTGCACAGTATTATATGGACCGGACATATTGGTAGCGTTGTCATATGACTGCCCTCTACAATTATCCAATAGCAGTCTATTTGTTTATAAAAAATCTTGAAGATAATTTAATATAAACCTGTGTGACTATACTAAGCTTAATTAATGAGACACATCTTTCATACTCTTTTCCCCGAAAACATTATCGTATTATAATAGCTAGTTAGTCATTGTGTGACAAATCTGCTTTTGAATCCGTCCCTATTGTATAGTACTTTGTGTCATTGTTATTTATTTGAGTTATATAATTGTTTAATGATTTGCTTGCTCTCGATCTCAAGTATTTTCTCACATATTGTTTTTGATAAGTACGATATTAACGACTTTGGTCATAATTCTCGCAGTTCAATATATTCACGAATGAATGAGTCGAACTCTTCTAGCAGTTTCAGGGTACCCATAAAGTTACCATTATGAGGAGAACTAAAATCTTCCTCGGTACCTCTAAATCAGCGATACTCAACCTGTGGCTCATGGGTCGCATGTAGCCCACTCGACCATTCTGAGTAGCCCGGTCTAGGTCCGTTAAAATAACAAATTCAATTATTTAGGAATAATGTATTAAAATTTTAGCGAGCTCCATCAATCCTGCAATAAAATCTATCAATTTTGCTATCAATGTCGTTCTGGTAAAAATTGTGAAATAATTTATTTTCTTTTTGTTATTGTAATGATCAGTGATAACAAATAACAATGCAGTAGCAACCATTTTATAGGTGTAACTAATTTTTAACTAACCCTCATGTCTAAATAATAATCGTTGTTTCAAGACTATTGGGATCTCGACTATTTCATAGGGAAAAAAAATGGATCAACAGCTTGTTTGATTTCTCGTGACAATGTTATAAATAAAAAATATAATTTTGATCGTCACTGTACTACTAAACACAAATCTTTCAATGGCTCTTATTCTTGAGGATCCATTTAAAGACGAGATAAATTGATTTTCTTAATTATAAAACTTTGAAACAGCAATAAATATTTTGCAGGTGGTAATGTCACAAAATTCAGAGGTAACAAAAGCATCCCATAAAATTTAATACATTATGTATATTGGCAAACATATGAAATTGTAAATGATAAACTTAAAAATTATTGCAGAAATTGTTAGAGTGTTTCTGAAATGCTTCCAATGTACTCTTTGATGAATTCAGTTATTTGTTCAGATATTGTTTTTTATAAAATCAAAAAATATTTGAATAAATTTGAAACAAAAATGTGCAATAAGAATAGACAGTTTATACAGATAATACTGATTTCTGTCTGTGTAGTTCAATAAAAACTCTTTGCTACCACATCCTGCGATGGACAAATTATTATCTGGATAAAAAATATTTAATGCTTTGTCAAAAGAAAAAAAATCAATCCAAGTACTTGGCAGCTTTGTTTTTATGACAGTAGAATGCAGACAAGGGGCTTGGGATCATTGATAAGCGGCAATTGAAAAATTCCCCCGTAACTGGGTAAAAAGTGAATGAAACATATATTTTGTGAGTTTTGTTTGATAGAGTTTGGTATAGTTTTAAAATAAGATCCAAAATTATGAGACACTATATTTTCCCCAATGTTTCACATTTTAAATGTCTTAGATCTTATAGCTCCCCCCACTCTATTAATTCTCACGTTGCAGCTCTCGTAAAATACATGTCAAATGTATGTGGCTCGGCGTAAAAAAAGGTTGAGTACCCCAGCTCTAAATGCTAAACATCTTGTAGCCAAATACTTCACTACCGCAATAGCACGTTTGAGGAAATTGTGGTAATATTCTGTATCTATTCTTAGCTGTTCCTTTAATTGTCTATCTAAAAAAGACTTATTTTCTTTTCGTGTCAATCAAACTAACATTGAATTTATATGTTTAATAGAATTTTCATGATTTTCTAAACAACTTCTTACGTGTTTCCAATCAGAAAAGTCAATTATGTATTAAGAATTTGTTTCAGAAAAAAGTTTGCAAGTGAAACAAATCACACTACCAATACTAGTTGAAGAACAAAGCCAAAATCTTTCCAGCACCTGGCCATTTTTAAGTTTTTTAGTGAAATGATTATTAGAAAAGTATATCTTTTGTTCTTTGTATTCTCTTAGCGAAACAAAATATATGTTTGGATCTTTATTTTGAAAATAACTAACTCATTTCACGTGGAGAGATATAATCAATAAAATTATTACTTAATGAGTTAGGCCATGAACCTACATGAATAATCCTAATCTTCCTACTCTGTGTCTTCATTCTTAAATAATTTAGAAATGTGTATTTGTATTTACTTTTTACTTGAAACCAATAAACAGGTACCTAAGTATCTTTTAATTTCAGGTATTATGCATAGGACATAGCACCAAATCAGTATAATATTGTAACTTAGAATTCTTATTACACAAAAAATAAATGGTTACAGTAATAGTGCCACTACGTTTGTATAAATGCTCCATGCTCATCGGCACCGCTCTATGATAGAGACTGCCATAGAGCAGCGCCGTGTACAAAAGAGTGTAATTAATAAACTGTATTAATAATAGAGTGTAATAGATTGTATTAATAAACTGCAATTAATAGATTGTACTTAATAGACACTCTTTTAATTACACCGAGCAACAAATTAAAGTTTTGGAGAAGTACAAAAGAGGCTTTCAGTGGTTGTTATATTATTTAGTGTGCTGATTTCGAAAATGACCTACATTTTTTCCCATCACATCAGGATTTTTTGTAAAATCGATATTTTTGCTAAAACTTTATTTGAAAAGGAATTCTTTTGAACAATTTAGCCTGGGCAATTTGGCAACCGTGGTTTTTATCCAGTTAAATCTATGTAAACATTGGTTCTTGATGAGGCAAATCAATTTCTCAGCAATTAGATGAAAAGTGTGTGAGTGAGGGAATATTAACATCTCACTGTTCAGCTACACGAGAGATTTTGGCGATTAACCTCGTAATTTTGAACAATGGTCAATTGACGAGGACGATACCTGAGCTGGCGCCCCCTCTCCTAACTATCACACTACATATACTGGAGAACATTTGAGCTCTCGACATATTTAACATGCATCGCTTCCCTACACGGAGGGTCTTCAGCGGTACTAGTCTCGAACTCATGACATGCCTGCCATGTGATTCCGTTACCTTGGCCACTAGCAATTAGATGAAAATCATTGTTTCAAGACCTCACAAGCTGTCTCTGATCATGAGAAAAACAAGAAATTATCTTGAGGTTTAAACATTTTACATCCAATTGTAGTGTAACTTCTAAAAGAAAATTAGCAGCTTACTATTTCAATTTGTTTGTATTAAGGTATTTACATAATATATATATATACGATTTTCGAAATTGATGATTATTAATTACCGTGTATTCGGTGGTAGGGCGGAAGAACAAAATTAAATTGTTCTTGCTCTCGAAAATAAATTTTATATGGTATTTTATTTTTGATTTGAGTGTATTTTTTGATGGTTTATTATTTTATTAGTATTTTGACTGTAAGCACTTTTTCTGTTTGTTATCATCAACTAGGAATGGGGCCCCTAGAATAAGGGGGCCATGGGCTGCAGCCCATTTAGCCCATATGTAGATCCGGCCTTGGTACGACGGACCGATGTGGTCGACGCATCCACCTCTGTGCACCATTTCACGTGAGGACAGGCAAATTGGGCGCATGGCAGTGACGGATCGCTCAGTCACCATCACGAACCATAGCACAGCACATTGATTCTGTAACGCATCAATAAGTGTCTACGCGTAATATTCGACGCCGTTTACAGCAGAGTGGTCTGTCCGAAAGACGTCTATTGCTTGGTCTACCCTTGACACAGAACCACAGACGTCTGCACTGCCAATGAAGCGATGAAAGAAGGATGTGGGCGGCAGAATGGAATGAAGTTGTCTTTACTGACGAGTCACGCATCTGTCTGCAGCACCACGATGGTCGGATTCGAGTCTGGAGACACCGTGGAGAGAGGATGCTGAACAGCTGCTATATGCGCCGTCACACTGGTCCTGCACCGGGTGTTTTGGTATAAGGCGGTATTGTATATCACTCTCGCACTCATCTAGCACGCATTGCTGATACTTTAAATAGCCAGCGCTACATATCCGAGGTGTAGGATCCAGTTGTCCTTCCTTACCTTTAGGGCTTGGCCACAGCCATATTTCAACAGGATAATGCGCGACTATACGTGGCACGCATTGTCCAAAGGTTCTTCGTCAATCACCAGATTGAATTGCATCCCTGCCCGGATCGCTCTCCGGATCTTTTGCCGATAGAAAACATGCGGTCAATGGTTGCCCAACGATTTACCCAGATTACACTACCTGTTGCCACACCATATTAACTTTGGCAACGTGTGGAAGCTGCTTGGTCTGCTGTACCCAAGAACACATCCAAAGTCTCTTTGAATCAATGCCGAGGTGTGTGGCAGCAGTGATCTCCAACAATGGTGGCTACTCCGGCTACTGATTCTGGCAGGAACCACACTTCACAGAAGTCTATAAATTTAATCATTTGATACTTGGTCAACATGTTATCTACAAAATAAATTTTGTTGTGCTATATCTTGTATTTCTTGGTGTTGCATTTACCGTGGCCAGCAGTGTAGTTTAGTGAGAGTCACTATCATAGACTTCCATTTAAACCTCAAGGACCCCAAAATTATTTTTTTGCTGACGTGGACCCCTGTCTGTTGTCATAGACCCCTGGAAGTCTATATAGACCTTTTTCGGAATCACTGTCTTATATTTTACTCGTTTGAAGTAGCGGCAGGTGATTATATTTAGAATTTCAAATTATTTCGCATTTTAAGACTTAAAATAAAAAATAAAAACAGTACCATCGAGTGGGTACACAGGAGTTTCCGAAGGAAGGGCCGGGGGGGGGGGTTCAGGGTTGAAAGTCCACCAATCTCGTACCATGCTCCAATACACCGTTCAACATAATAATTTGAATTTGTCACTTTGGGTATCTAAAAACACTAAAAAAATTATTTATTAAACAAATATTTAGCAATAACTAATAAAATTAATTATTAATAACAATTAAATAATTCATTTTTACGCATTATACAGTGTGTCTCCGAATGCCGTGTACAAACTTGGATGGGAGGTGCGCGTGAGTTATAGTTGCATAGGAAAGCATAGGCGAAAATAAATAGGTGGCACTATACGTGAGCACGCAAGGTCGGCACATGTGGTTTCCTCATTTCAGACATGGGCAGCGTGTGATGAACATAAATCGTTATATGAAAACTTAGTTCACGGATGTCCACTTTATCTAAGGCCTAGCCAATGGACATGTTGATGTTCGGTTGTGTGGGGAAAGAGAGAGAAATATATCCAATAAGGCGGCAACCGAGTCATCAAACATTTGCTTGGGTATATCAGAATCTGACGGAACATGGATCTTTCAGAGTTATGAAATCTAAAAAAGGCCCGAAGTTCGACGAAAAAATATTAATTTTAAATAGGAAGTACGAAATGTTTGGGGGTGACGTTTCCAAATTAAAATTCAAAATAGAGTTTTACATTTCTTGCAACTGACTAAGCAGCCTGTGCCTTACAATGAATATTTTTTTACAATATGCATGATTTGAAATATACATTTAAAAATTATCAACTAAAAACTGTACAAGTTTAGAAATAGTGTTGTTCGATGGAAAGAATCAGTGGATGTAAATACGCCTAACCAAGCAGATGAAATACTCCTGGTTTCGGCTTTATTAGGTATTAAAGAAAGCCTAATTCTTTAAAGTTTTAAAGCTTATTTCAACTTTAAAATTTGGGCAGTCTTGCTATTCAGTTAATATTTTGTTGTCTTTGCCAGTAGGTGTAGAGAATAGAAAGAAAAGTTCCTGAAAAATTAGAAAAAACACACTTGTAGTTTTTTGTTAATTTTGTTATTTGTTTTATTTTTGTGTTTATCTATAATATTTTGCTTTTGAGAGAGAAGAGCGGCATTTTTAATCTTTGTCCGGGGTGGCTAAACAGTAAAACGCAGCCCTGAACATTGTAGGTTTGAATTTCTCATTTGACGAGAAACGACCCATTTGTTGACACGATCTGATCTGTCTGTAATATGAAGCAAACATATTTAATTTGCATTGTTCCCTAAGAATGGGAGATTTTTAGCAGAACCCGGAATCAAACTTATATAGGTACAGTAAAAGCTTACTGAATGCAAGCTAGATATCTTTGATTATTTTATTTTCAGGGAAGTTAGTCAAGTGGTGGTAGAATACGGCATGATCTTACAATTATTGTTAAATTTTAGTGTATTTTTTTCTATTTTATGGTTCATGGAACATTTCGAAAATAGTAACAATTTCAGATGCGAGAGCTCTAACTCTATTAATTATCAAAACGTCAAAAGAAGAAGAAAAGTTTACCTAAAGTTTTTTAAAAAAAATAATCACTGTTTTTTTTGTTTTTTTTTTGCAGTTTAAAATTAATTTTCGTTTTAAGTCCCTGGCATGAAAATTCTCATGCGTGCGTGTGTGTGTAAAAGCATTAACAAAAGAGCGTTACGCTGTGTTCTGCTCATGAGCCAAACCGCTGTCGGAGTGAGTGAGTGAATATTAACGTCCCACTGTTCAGCTACACGAGGGCTTTTGGGGACTGTCCGAGTAATTTTGAACCATGGTCAAGTGACGTGGACGACAACTGAGCTGGCACCCCCCTCTCCTAACTACCACACTACACCAACGGGAGAACATTTGAGCTCTCGCAGATTTTACGTGCATCGCTCTCCTACACAGCGGGTCTTCAGTGGTACTGAGATCGAACTCATGACATGATAGCCACGATCCGATGCCTAGACCACTTGGCTACCGCGGCCAAAAAACTTGTCGGATGAAAGCAGGAAAGAGTTCCTACTTTTTATCGTTTTTAAAACTACTACTATTTTTTTCTTACCAAAATTGGATAAAAAATAATTAGAGAATCAGAAAGATTATATATTTCACCATGCTGAGATGTAATATTTTTTTTACAAAATAAAAATATTTTGTATTTTTAACGATTTTTAAAAAATGAAGCAATATTGATGCGCTTTAAAAAAAGAATTTTCAATCGTTCTGTACAGATTTCTTTCCATCGTAATGAATCAAAATTCTGAATTTAAAAAGTTCATACTTTAGTCTTTTAGAATGAGTTATTTAAAATATAAAATTCCGAAAACTTATTTTTACAATTTTTTACAAAATACTCAACATTCTAATTAAACATTTAATAAATCCATTGTTTATAAAAAAATCACAACATATTTTTTTCCGTGTGTCAAACTTTATTATCTTTGTTTTATCCAAAGAATGAAAACATTTGCTGGAATTTAGAATTCCTTCAATTTGGGTTATTATGGTTAAGAATTAAAAGTCATTTTTAGATTTCTTACAGAACTTTTTAAATAAAATTTTAATGATTTCACCCCTGCCTCCCAAAATTTAGAGCTCTAGGTGGCACGAAATTCCATGAAATTCCTTCAGAAGAAAGACAAGAAGAAAGTTTTTCTTCTGGAAATTTTAGGAGATAATGTAATCTTTTTAACTCTCTATTAGTTCTAACAAAGAGTTTTTGGCATTATCTGATGATATAGTAGCACATTTCCCGCGTCTAGCCACAAAACGCTTCAATGTAGCAAGGAAGGCGTCTGTGGTCGAATCCGAGACAATTTCGAGATGGACGGCCTTTGAGGCTAAGCAAACGAAAATGGCTACATATATCTTCTGGTAATGCTTTCTCTGGTATTTATACCTTATGAAAAAGGGTCCACAAAAATAATCAATTCCTGTGTGCAAGAAAGGATAACTATGGTTTACTTTCTCTCGAGGTAAAGATCCCATAAGTTGGTTTGCTACAATAGGTTTATTTTTAAAACAAACTATGCATTCATGCACAACTTTCCTGGCGTTTGATCTGCCACGAAGTGGCCAAAATTTTTGTCTTGTGCAATATAGCAAGGCTTGAGGACCTAAATGAAAACTTCTAATGTGTATATTTGTCATAATTAATTTGGTGAGAAGATGATCCGCAAGGAGTATAGCTAGATGCTTTTGACTATATGTTAAATCCGAATTTTGCAAACATCCTCCTACCCTTAAAATTTGATTGCCATCTAGAAATGGATTTAAAGAGAAAAGTTTACTCTTTTTTGAAATACAACCACCTTTAGCTAGAGCATCAATTTCTTCCTTAAAAGCAGAGGCTTGGAGAATTTTAATGAGCCATAATTCCGCTTCTATCACTTAACTAAAATCTAATTGACCATACCTTTTTACACTAGGATTTCTACAATTCTTAATAAACCTGAAATTATAACTCAAAATATGCAACAATTTAATATAGTTATTAGATCATTTTGAAAGATCATCTATAAGAGAGAATTTACAAGAAGTTAAAAGCACATCTACAGGTGGTTTAAGTTCCTTTAAGTAGTCACTGTCTGAAGTTATTACTTTAAAGTCAATTGGGTTTAAATTGAGTTCTTCCTTTAAAAAATCTGGAATACCACCAAAGTTGCTTAGAAGAGATGTCTTAAGCATTCAGTCCACGTGATATTAGATCAGCAGGGTTATCATTAGATGATACATGATTCCATTGAAGTTCTTGATTAGTCTCTGAATTATTTGGATTCTATTGCCGATGAAAGTCTTAAGCTGCTCAGGAGATCGTTAAATCCAGGCTAATACAATGTTAGAGTCTGTCCACAACATTATTTACTGTATAGGCAGCGTCAGGGAATGCTGGCAATGCTCCTGGAACCTTTTCCAGGAGCATTGCCAGCAATACACAAGCACACAACTCCAAACGGGGGCAGTGATTAGTTTCATCGGTGCAACACGAGACTTGCTACACAAGAGTCTTGAAGGTGCATATTCTTCTGAGATCTATTGAACATATAGTACAGCACCATATGCCGCTGTTGATGCATCGGCAAATCCATGGAGGAAAATTCTACATTTTCCAAGTACAAGACGAGGGATATGGATGTTTTGAAAAACTGGCAGGGTAGACACGAAATCATTCCATTATTTAGCAATTGGATTGGAGAGTGGTTCATCCCATTCTAATTTGAGAACCCAAAGTTTCTGTAATAGTAGTTTGGCCTTAGTTAAAATTGGTCCAATAAATCCAAGGGGGTCAAATAAACGTTAAATAATGGATAAAACTTCTCTTTTTGTGTAAGAATCCTAGCAGTTCACGACAGTCGTAAAAGTGAAATAATCCTGTAAGAAAGATTTATAAAGAGTTTGTAATTCATTATTTTTGGAAAGTTTTTTCCAAAGTTGATTCAAACGAATTTCAGCCAAGAACCTTGAATTAACTAAACAGTTTGGATCCTTTCTAAAGAGTAATTCTACAACATAGCACCCTTCTTCATTGCGATAATGAGTGTTTTGATATTGAATCTCACAAATTTCTTCTTCTTAACTATATTCCTTGGATGATTCATCCACCGTTTCAATTTCCCAAAATGCTTGCAATTGTTGATGTAGACTATCTGAATTAATAATTTTAATAATTAATTTTCCGAATTAATAGCTAACAAATTTATCAGGGCTCCTTACAGCAATGTACCCGAAAACAGTCTCTTGAAACAGCCATTTTTCGCATGGCGATCGAAGTTGATTAGGTCTTAACAATTCAAAGAAAGGCTCGCACCCAATAAGCAAATCTATTTCTCTTGGAATACCAAAATCTTTATCTGCGAGGTCAATTTTCGAAAGAATTTTTATTTTAGATGTATCCATGCGATGGATAGATGTTGTAGTAATATATGAGACGATTAATAGATCTAATGCTGTTGAAAAACCTTCAATTTTTGCTTTGAATTACTGCATTTATTTTCTGTTTAATTTTAAGTGTTATTTCCCCTAATCCCGACACAGATGCGTTTATTTTTTCTTTTTTCAGCTTCAATGCCTTGCAGTCTGCCCTTTTTAAGTAAACCACTAATGTTGGGAGTAAAATGTTTTTTATTTTCTTCTGAAGAGTTCGAAAATGTATTAGAGCAGGGGTGGGCAGACTTTTCCAGGGCGCGAGCTACTTGTAATTTTTTCAAGGAGTTGCGGTCCACCGAGTATCAGTGGCGCACACAAGGGCGGATCCGGACCCTCCCTCATAACACTTAATTATAGTCCTACGTATATAGTATGTAAGACGCAATTAAGTATTTGATATTAGTTATTTTTTTATTTATTAATGTTAATTATTTATTCAGTAATTTATTTTTTGCTGTTTATTGTTCCCGACAATCGACGAAATAAAAAAAAATATGTTTTGCTGCGTATTGAGGTATGATATGAGAATGGTAAATGCCCCCTTCCCTTTAAAAATTCCTGTGTATGCTAGTGCCCAATGTCGTAGGTGTGGTGAAGTAAAAAAAAATTATTATAGCTTATAATAATAAGTATACGAAATATGTGTGTGTGTATACTTACATACAGATCTAAAGTAAAAAAAACACTTTTAAAACCGCTTTTAAGTGGTATCCGACTGGTTGCGATAACTTCTTTTTTAAAAAAAAAAAGAGATATAAGGATATTTTTGTTATTTTTAGATTTGCTTAGTGCATTTTAAGAAAAACGTGCTATAATTAAGAAGAGAAAAAAATTATTCTTACTAAAATAGGGAAAAAATAGGTAAAAATTGAAAAAAAAAAAATATCATAAACGCGGCCCATTCTGCACCAAATGTTTATAAACTAATTTTTGATTTTTCAGTTCCGATGTGTTGTGGTGCTATCCATTTTTAAAATAACCTTCAGGATAAGAGATGCTTTCATTTTTACAAAAATTATAACAGTTATTATATGAAATTGCTTAAAAAAACAGGGATTATATTCACATAAGGGACTGTAAATTTTGTAATAAAAGAGTGATTTGTAAATCTGGAATTTAAAACAATTCTACTATTATACAGATCTTACAGAAAAACTTTCAGTTAAGTATGTTCAAAACTTTTTTAGCAATCGCTGACGCCGTTTGATTATTTTCAAAAAATCACATTTCGAGTTAAAACGCGTTTTAAAGTATGACATCTTGGTTAAAGAGTAATGTAATATGCTTTTAATAAAACACTTGTAGTTTTGTTCTAGTGAGCGGAAAATGATAAACGGTATTTTTATAAAGCTAATAGATGGCTCATAAAATAAAATTATAAAAAAAATTGTCAATTTTTGGCAAAATTCACAATTTTAGGTTATTCAGATACCTTAAAGCAAAGCGCAAGATACAATCTTAATAATAATATCCCCAAATATAATTGTATCAAATGATACATTTATTATGAAACAAAATTCAAAATACGTTAAAAAATAAAACATTTTTATTTAAAGTTAGTTTTTGTTGTTATAATCAGTATAAGGCTTAGTCTGCGTATTTGTAGCGAGTCTTGAATTTTTCGTATGTAATTACTTGCTGGTAAAATTTTTAGGCGGTCACCCCAAAATGTCTTGGCGGTCCACCGGTCGATCGCGATCGACGTAATGCCCACCCTGGTATAAGAGTGTTCTGGGAGTGGTGTGACCTTTGTATTTCTCTCAGCTAGGGTGTGGCGTTCGTTAGCTAACGTTGTGTGTAGCGGTGATAGAATCGTTTCAAATATATGCAGGGATGTAGGATGACGCTTCTTACAAACGGAACACGAATTTTTAGATTTGCAATCTTTATCTTTACGGCGTTCCTTTAAGCAATTAATGCACAAATGAAGGCTTTTTATGTGATTAAATATATTCGACACTTTCATACTTTGAAAAACACTGCACATATAAATCAAATGAGGCAGTTTACAGATAACACAAGAATTTGCAGAGAATCATTCGAATTAAGAAAGCTTTTACTTTATTGAAGGATACTTGTTTTAGTTTATGAGTAATAGAAGTAGAGCGATTAATACTATCAATAGTTTCGCTTCGTTTTTCTAAAAATATTATAAATGTATTTAATTCAGGAATCTGATTTCAATCAATAGATTCTTCGAATTGTTTACGAGTTTATCGGTCTATTCTTTTCAGAATTATATTAAGCAATAAAAGATCTGATAAAAATTATTACGTTCAAAACCTAGGAGTTTTAAAGCTCTAATATTCTTGTTTAAAATATCTCTCATGGTTTTAGTATCTCGAGCTGATTCACTTATTAACTATTCTATTTCTAATATAGCATTAATATGAGTATCAGTTAAGATACGCTTATTTTAAAATTTTTCTAATGCTTTAATGAGCGATTCAAAGGAATCATCAACTGCATCAAGTAGTTTGGCGTCATCTTCTAATGACGCTTTCAAATAATACAGTTTTTGTGATTCGTTCAAGTCATTGTTCTTAGTTATAATGTTATCAAATTGTGATTTAAAGCTAGACCATTCGTCGTATCTACCTCTTAATACCGGCAAAGTTATTTCCGGAAGTTTTACAGTGGGTAAAAAAAAGTATTGGCAATTGCCTATAATAGATCAAATTAGCTAACAAAAGGAAATGCTTGTCAATTTTAACTGGGCATAACAAACACAGGAGATAATAAACACACAAATCTAATAAAATTTTCATTTTAATATATCTTTTACAGAAAATATACAACAAAAACGTATTTTTGCATGTCAAAAAAGTATTGGCAAAATAATAAGTAAAATGTGAGAACAAAATCAGGATATGTTTAATACTTTGTATGCATACCTTTTGCATTTATAACAGATTGTAATCTATTTCTCATAGAGAAAACCAAAGTCTTGGTTGTACTATTGGGAATTTTGTGCCATTCTTGCAGGGTTATACGCTTAAGTTCGTCTTTACACGAAATTTATGTTTCGTGACTTCTACGTCCAATTTGTGCCACAAATTCTCAATTGGATTTATGTCAGGCGATTGAGGCGGCGTATTTAACTGGAGAGGAGAGTTATACAGTAACCACTCCCGGGTGAGGTTCGCTGTATGCTTAGGGCCATTGTCTTGTTGAAACACAAATGATGTTCTTAAACCAAGTTCTTGGGCACTGGATATCAAATTATGGCGTGATATGTCGATGTACGTACGTGCTGTCATAATACCATCAATGAAGCCCAGTTTACCAACTCCGTTTGTTGCCATACAGCCCCAAACTAAGACGTTCCCTCCACCATGTTTCACAGTCGGTGTTAAATGTTGTTTTTCCAGTTCGGTGTTTGGCTTTCTCCGCACATATTGTCGTCCATCACTCCCGAAAATGTTAAACTTCCATTCGTCGGAAAAAATAACTGTGTTCCAAAACTCATCAGATAAATTAACATGAGATTTTGCAAAATCTAATGTCTTTCTTCTGTTTCTTTCCGAAATGAAAGGATTCTTTCTAGCTGCCCTTCCATAATAACTTCCTTCATGTAAAACATTCCGTATAGTCTGTACACTAAAAGTTTTATGCGAAGTATTAGCAACATCTTTGGCTAACTGGGGTGCACTTATTTTGGGACTTTTCTTAACCTCTTTGATAATGCTACGTTTCTCCCTTGCAGAAAATATTCCAGGCCGTCCACTTCTAACTTTATTTTCTGTGGATCCTGTCTTGTTGAACATTTTTACAACACTTCTGACAGTAAATAATCTTATGTTCTGTTGTATTCCTATAGCACGATAAGTCAACCCTCATTTCTGAGCTGAATAATCATGTTTTTAACATTAACATATCCAACTCCTTCGATTTCGAAGCCATTTTATCCCAGCATTAACAAAATAACGTTCAAAAAATTTTTGAAATAGCACTGCTGACTTTATACTAACAGGCTTTCTTATCAGTCTAAACACGTGACCTCTGTTAAGGCCACCTTTACCACTTGTATTTTTTTGCCAACTTGGCGAGCGCCAAGGCTCCCACCATTTGGGTTGTAAGAAAGAACTTCGGCGGGAAAAGTTAGTTGAAGGTCAGGCTGCGTGCCTAGCAGACGTTCGGTCTCAAATCATTAAAAGTTTTTTAGGAAATACAGTCCAGCGTTGTTTATATAGTTAATTTTATTTGTGTCTCTCCATGATTTGGTCGAGTCGACCGGAGAGTAATTAGTTTATTTTAATTTCGAACCAAAAAAGTCCATAAAAGTGGAAATAACAACTTTGAATAGACTACGAGGCGCCTTGAAAGCTAAGGTGAGAAAGGTGGAACTGTTCGGAACGGGGAGTGAACAGTCTCCTTCATTGTTAGAAATGAAGTTACAATTAAAAAATATCTCCGCTCTGAGAGAGAAGATTGAATCCCTTAGAAAAGATTATTACAGCCTTCCAGTGGAGATCGACTTATCAGAATCTGACACGGAGCTCGAGCAGCTAGAAGATTGTCTTGATAAAACAGAGGTAAGATTTCATTTCTTACTCTCTGAACTTGATAATACAAAAAATATCTCAGTGTCGGAAATTATTTCTAAAGAAAATAATGTTCTGACTGTAAATGAAAGTAGACAAATTACCTGAAATTCCTTTGCCGCAATTTAGCGGTTTTTATGAGGAATGGAGTACATTTAAAGATCAATTTGACAATTTAATTTCTTATAACGAAAAGCTAACAAATTCGCAGGAACTATATTATTTCTGCTCCGCTCTTAAAGGTCAAGCAAAAAAAGATTGAATGTAGCGATGACTCATTTGAAGCGTTGCTTGAAGCTTTAACAGTAAGATATGAAAACAAGCGAGCGATTTTTGACATGCATTTACAAGCAATTATAAATCAAGAAAAAATTCAGCATGAAGCTGCCAGAGAATTACGTTATTTTGTAGACAATGTAAAAAAGAATTTAAGGTCGTTAAAAGGTTTAAAATTCACCAGAAATGAATTTTCACATGCTATTTTGTAAACATATTGTTATCTAAGTTAGATAAAGAAGCCAGGAAATTATTTGAACCCCAACCTTAAAACTTACAGACATTCCAAAATTAGATGAATTTCTTGAATTTGTTGAAAAAAGAAGTATGGTTCTTGAAAGTATTACCGAAATTCTAATTTTCTTATAAAACCAAATAAAAATTCTACTACTCAATTTAAGCCTATATCATTAGTAATTAATTCACAAGTGAAACTGTAAAATGTATTTTATGTAAAGGTTTTCATTTTTAGTGTAACTCTTTTCAAAATAGGAATGTTTCTTAAATGTATGATTTTGCTCGAAAGCATAAACTTTGCCTGAACTGTTTGCGCAATTCGCATTATTATTCTGCCTGTAAATAAAAATTTATGTGTAATGTGTGCGGGAAAAAACACAACACTCTTCTTCTTAAATCAAACGATAACTGCTTTCACCCGACAGACTGCCTCCACAAGATCAATTGAATACGGAAAATGAATTAACTATGCGCGAAGAAAACTCGTCAACACAACCACAAAATATTTACTCTTTGCAGGCGCCGGTACAAAGTTTAAGCAATACAACGAGGGAGAATTCCACAGTATTACTGAGTACAGCTGTTCTGTTCGTTCAGAATTGTTATGGGGATAAGTTTAACTGTAGAGTAATTTTAGACTTAGCCAGTCAAATAAATCTGATATCTTCCGAATTCGTGAACATTTTAAAACTAAAAAGAGAAAAAAATTATGCTCCGGTTTCGGGAATTAATGAGAGTGTGCAGACAGTTAAATCTAGGGTTTGTGGAACTATTTCCAACAAAAATGAAAGTTTTAACGCTGAATTAGAATTTTTGGTGATTCCAAAAATAACTGATTTGACCCCTCAGTTGCATTAAATATTTCTGACATACAATTGCCTCAGGATATTCAGTTAGCTGATCCAGAGTTCTTCAAACCTGGTAAGGTGCCTGGTATGCTATTAGGAGCCGAAGTATTTTTCAGAATTTTAAAGTATGAAAAAATTCAAATTGGTGAATCTATTGTTCTACAAGGCTCAGTTTTTGGATTTTTGGTTACGGGAAAGCTTCCAATTAGCCAACCAATTAAAAGTTGTTTGTTTATCAAAAAATGAAGTAAATTTAGAGGAATCAATTTCTCCGTTTTGGGAAATGGAAGCTGTTGAGAAAGTGAAAGAATTAAAGAATGAGGAGGAACTTTTTGTGAAAATCACTTTAAAAACACAATTTCAAGAGACGAGACAGGTCGTTATGTTGTAGATATCCCATTTAAGGAAAATCCCTCTAAACTAGGTAAATCTAAAGAGACAGCTTGGCGACGCCTAAATTCACTTTGGCACCGCATCCACAGAAATCCTCAACTTTGTTCGTTGTATCAAAACTTTATGCAAGAATATGAACAATTGGGCCATATGACAAGGGTTGAAGAAGAGGTTGAACCCGACACAACTTATTATATACCCCATCACGGTGTTTATCGTCCAGAGAAAAGTAGTACAAAATTAAGAGTAGTCTACAATTCTTCTTGTCCTACGTCTAATGGCAGGTCCCTCAATTCCTTACAAGCGAACGGTGGAATAATTCAAGATGAACTCTTTTCGATCATAATCATATTTAGAAAACATTCTATTGCTATTACTGCCGATATCGAAAAGATGTATAGAATGATTCTAATCACTCCAGATCAAAGAGATTATCTGCGGATCCTGTGGAAAAGTGATAAAAATGAACCAATTTCAACATGCAGACTAAACACTTTTACATATGGAACAAACAGTGCTCCCTTCTTAGCCACTAGAACGCTAAAGCAAATTGCAATATATAATCGAGAAACGTTTCCTGTAGCTGCAGAAATTTTAGAGACTGATTTCTATGTCGACGACTTAGTGTCAGGTGTAAGCAACATTGAAAGTGGAAAAGAAGTTCAGAAACCGCTCATTGAATTACTCAGTTGTGCTGATATGAAGCTTCATAAATAGTCATCAAATTGTAAAGATATGTTGCAAAAACTTCCATTTGAAGCCCAGGAATATCATTTTGATCGAGATGAAGAAAAAGTAAAAACTCTCGGATTGATTTTGAACCCGAAGCACGATAATTTCGAATTTTCCGTTAGTGATCCAACCAACAATTCAGAGTGGACAAAGAGGACAATCTTAACACACATTGCTCGCATTTTCGACCCAATGGGTCTGTTAGGCCCTGTCATTTTCAAGGCGAAATTATTCATGAAAACTCTTTGGTTAGTCAAGAGAGATTGGGATCAGCCCTTGTTAGAAACTCAAATACAAAACTGGAAGAAGTTCGTCTTCTCTCTAAAGGCTCTTCAAGGAATAAAGGTGCAACGTTTTGTTCTTATTGAAAATTACAAGTACTTGGAACTGCATGGTTTTTCAGATGCCTCTGAAAAAGCCTTTGGTGCAGCTATTTATCTTCGTTGTACAAATTCATCTGAACAGTCATCGATGAGGTTGCTCTGCCGTAAAAGTAGAATAGCTACAATCAAACGAATCAGCATTCCACGTTTGGAACTCTGCGCGGCAGTTTTACTATCAAAACTTGCGAAGAAGGTAATTGCATCTTTAAAATTAAAGTTTGATAGTGTGTACTTATGGACAGACTCAACGATTGTGTTAAGATGGTTGCAGACTGATCCCTGGCTGTTAAAAACCTTTGTAGGTAACAGAGTGTCACAGATAAAAGAAATTACAAATTCTTATTGCTGGCAACACATCATATCAGAGCAGAATCCCAGTGATTTGGTGTCAAGAGGACTTATTGTTGAAAATCTTGTGAACTGTGAATTGTGGTGGAAAGGTCCAGAAACATTTTGTCATTCTCTTCCCAATGGTGAAATAATTTTGGATCCTAAAAATGATGATTTTACCAAAGAACTTAAAAAAGACACTGAAAGAACTCTAAAATTGACTTTAGACTATTGTTTTAGATAATTATTTGAAACTAATTCATATTTTTAGTTTTGTTTTAAGGTTTTCTAGGAATGCCAAAAATCTCCATAGTAAGCGCATGGGACCTTTAACTTCAGAAGAACTTACAGATGCTAAACAGTGTTTAGTTAGAATGATTCAGGTAAGAGAATTTTTAGATGATTTCATAAAGGGCTCAAACGGGAAGTGAGCCAGTGTCTGGTAACAGTAAATTGAAATCTTTAAATCCATTTATCGATGACAAGGGAATAATTCGCGTAGGGGGCAGATTGGGCAATTCCGACTTAGAATATGGAACAAAATATTCTATTGTCTTGCCAACTAAATCCAAATTTACATATATTTTAACGTTGCATTTTCATAACAAATTTTATCATCTTGGACCACAGTCCCTTTTGCACAGCGTTCGACATAGATTCTGGCCCATTAGTGGCAGAAATATAGCTAGGAAGATATTTCACGAGTGTGTAATCTGCTTTAAAGCCAAACCTCGCGTAGAAACCCAGATATTGGGAGCTCTCCCTAAAGAGAGATCTACATGGTCTCTCCCCCTTTAATAGTGTAGGAGTAGATTTCTCTGGCCCTTTTTTAAATTCAAAATAAAAACCAGAGAAGGAATAATTCTTATAAAGTACATATTGCTATATTTGTATGTTATATCACTAAGGCAATACATTTAGAATTAGTGACAAACCTTACTTCCAAAACCTTCATTGCTTGTCTGAAAAGATCTTTTGCGAGAAGAGGCAAAAGTGCCTTTATTTATTCAGATAACGCAGGTAATTTTGTTGGGGCTAATGCTGAAATTAAAAGACTTTTTCAATTAGTAATAAATTCAAACCCCCAAATTAACTCTTTTCTTGCTTCGGAAGGTATTTCATGGAAATTCATCCCACCTAGGTCACCAAATTTTGGAGGTTTATGGGAATCATGTGTCAAATCTGTAAAATCTCACTTACACCGTGTTGTGGGAAATGAGCGTTTGACACATGAGGAACTTTCAACAGTTTTAGCTCAGATTGAGGCAGTGCTTAACTCGAGACCCCTTTCACCCTTGACATCCGATCCAAACGACTATCAGGCTTTGACTCCGGGACATTTTTTAATTGGGCATCCTTTGACCGCTATTCCTGAACCAGGCTTGTTAGGCATTCAGATAAACAGATTGTCTCGGTGGCAGTTAACTACAAAAATTGTTCAAGATATCTCTCAAAGGTGGAAAAAGGACTATCTCAGTAATCTGCAACAGCGCACAAAATGGTACTGGGAAAAAAAAATGTTGCAATAAACGATATGGTTCTTATAGTAGAGGATAATATCCCACCATGTAAATGCAAACTAAGAATTATTGAAATAATTTGTGGCTGAGATAGTAAAGTAAGAGTATAGTTGTAGTCAAAACTGCCATAAGTATTCTGAAACGAAGTGTTTCCAAGATATGTGTGCTGCCCATTGAAAAAACTTATTGTAATTAGTTAATCTTACACATTATATATTGTATGTTTCTTGTATTGTATTTTATATTGTATCCTTATATTGTGTGTTTATCATTTCTTTGAATACTGTAATCGAATCTTTATCAATTGTTTGTTTTAAACTTTACATGAATTGTTTGAAATCTACATTTCAAGGCCGGGCGGGAATGTTAAGGCCGCCTTAACCATTTGTATTTTTTTGTCAACTTGGCGAGAGCCAAGGCGCCCGCCATTTGGGTTGTAAGAAAGAACTTCGGCGGGAAAAGTTAGTTGAAGGTCAGGCTGCGTGCCTAGCATACGTATGGTCTCAAATCATTATAAGTTTTTTTTAGGAAATACAGTCCAGCGTTGTTTATTTAGTTAATTTTATTTGTGTCTCTCCAACCTCACATGACAAAATTTGCATAACAGTTAGAACTTTGCCAATACTTTTTTGATATGCAAATTTACGTTTTTGTTGTATATTTCGTGTAAAAGGCATATTTAAATGAAAGTTTAATTAGATTTGCGTGTTTATTACCTCCTGTGTTCGTTATGTCCAGTTAAAATTGTCAATCATTTCTTTTTTAGCTAATATGATCAATTATAGACAATTGCCAATACTTTTTTTACCCATTGTATTTCTAATTTTAGTTTAGAATCAGCCTGAGATATTTCGTTTTCGCAATTATGAACAGAACTAATAGAAGATTTAGCAATAAAAGAATTCAGAGTACCTCAAATTCTTACCTCATAATCATCTAGTCTGTTCTTCATTTCCTGTAGAATAGCTTCTATTTCTGCTAGTTCAGAATCACCAATATCTTTGTTTTCATACTACTGATCCTGTAATTCGTCAATCTTTTTGTTCATTTCTTGGACATATTTCAGTTTAATATCCAGTTTTGTAGGAGTATGATTGCTTGCTCCTTCAACGAAAGATTCTAATTTTTAGTAATAGTGCCTTTGACAACACGTCTATTCAGTTAATTCATTTTTTATCTCTGGGTAGACGAACCAGACATCTTAAATTTTGAAAAACTCGGAAACATATATAATAATATTTTTTATATGTTTTCGGTGAAATTTGTTTTGAGAAATTTAAATCAGTTCTTTTTCCCAAGTACACTGCTGACCATCGTCACTGCAACACAATGAAGGAAGCAATCAAATAACAAGAAATTTACAGCATGCATTAAAGGAGGTGACATATGCAAATGATTAGAATTTCAGCACAGACACACATCACGCACGCCTGTGGCGCCACCTTAAGTCGAGCCTCAGGGGTGTTAAAAATGTTTCGAGAGCACAAAATATGAACAATTTTCGACTAGAAATAATTCTTTGAGGTTAAAATGAAATAATTTGATTCTTTTACACATTTTTTATAAAGGAATAAAGCTTCAAAAAAGTATAAAATGTCTAAAATATAATCATAATTTTAAAAATAATAAGCACATAAATATAAGAAAAATTTTTGTAAGAAACAAATAGTAAGTTTTACGACACACATGATATTTTCTGAAATAATAATTCTAATTACTAGCAACAAGTTGATTTATAAAGTCAACTATATCCTTATTAGATGGTAGCGATTAGATATAAAAAGAATAAAAAATAATATTTTTAAAAAATAAAAGAAGTACATTTTTAAAATTTTTTTCAAAACATTTAATGTTTTTGAAATTTTTCAAAAAATTACAAATATGTAATACTATAAATAGCTAGGATTTAAAGATTATGATAGAGTTTATAATTATGTAAAGTTTTATGCATCAAAGTATGATAGTTTTTTAACGTAATTCGCTTACGTGAAAAAAAAACACAAACTGAGAAAAAAGGGTTTAAAGATTTAAATTGAATTTGAGAAAATAAATTTTAAAACTTACATGCTAAAATGTTCCAGGATCATAGGATATGCCTTCCTGTTGCTCAAACAGCTCAATGTCTGTAGTCTTTTTAATTTTTTTTATCTCTGCGAGCTTCAAACGATGACGTTGAGCTCCTCTTTCTTGACGTAAAGATTCGACGATTGTCACGTTCAGCCAGGGACACACAAATATTTTTGTTAATTTTTAAGCCAAATTTCTCTAAAATACTAATAAGTATTTGATTTTTATCATTAAAAATGCTGGTTGCTAGATTTGCAGCAATCTCTGCAATCTGAAGGCTAGAATCAATCGTCTTCGGACAAAACTTCCAGATTAATGAATTTAAACTTTCATTAGGATTCTGTGTCTTACATCCTAAGCATTTCTTCAGGAGTACTAGATGAGATAAGTCTGCAAATACAGGCTTAATTACCTCTCGAACAGCTTTCGCAACTGAGGGTTTGTGTTTATAATTTTGTAAATTATTATTAATTGCGGCATTATACTTACACTATGTATTTGGATTTGTAGGACAAAATCAGTGCATCGGTTCATCATCGGTGCTGCAAGAATGACCCCAAACATCCCAAATGGCTTTCCGCATTTCCTTTACACTAGTAGAATTGCATCGAATAACAATGCAATAGTAATGCGCAAGCTTATCAATTAAACTATCAGTTACCCTACCTTTACCGCCTATAGTTTTACCATCAGATAATTTCTTCTTACCATATACTAATTTAAGCTTCCTAAGTCTTGTACCCATTCTCTTTTGCACATGGCCTACACATTCTATTTTCTGAATAAGATGGTCATCGCCGTATGGATTGTTTTCAGAAAGGGCATTCAATGTTTTTGTGTCGCCATCTCCTATGTAGTTCGAATATTTCAGGTTGTGAAGCTTTTCTGATCGATTAAAAATCCTCAACATCCCGTCAGCCTCCATCTTACCAGCAGAGCCAGAATAATTTTTTCTACATGAAATCTTATGCGCTGTTTGCCATTTATTGTACTTGATACCAAATTTTTTCCCTTTATAACTGTCGCTTTATTTGCAAAATGAGGACAACACTTCCCTATCCAAAACCTTACCTGTTTCGGCCCCATTAGAGTACATACTCCAATCAACGATGAATGGCCTCTCGTCTTCCAGGTCCCATCACCACTTACCGTTAAAATGTTATCAGGTAACGAAGAATTTTCTTCGACAGCTGCCCTGTTCATGCTTTCTTCGGCGACTTCCTTCATAACAAGTGAAAGTTTATTATTAATAACATCATATGATTTTTGTTCAATAGGATTAGGAAGACTCATTACAGAACAAAAGGTTTTTAATGACTAAACCTTGACCTATGCATCCCATTGCTAAAATAGATCTTCTGTTAATTTCTGGATCATTATTTTTATTCCCAATGTTTTCACAGCTTGAAAAAGTACAAATGCTCCCACATTTTTTACAATGTATTTCAAAATTAGAACATAAACCACAAGTGGATTTTTCATTAATTGTTAATGGTTTATGACATTTTAAACAGCATGATACTGACAAAATAGAGCTAAAGGTTTAAATAAAATCAAAAAATACGATATTCTCTGAAGTTTTCACTTACCTTAACGAGATTTGACTTTAATGAAGTCTGAATTCCTGAAAGTTTTTTACTAGAAGTATTTTTCATTTCGGCACACTTACTTGTACTTTTCATTTCTACACACTTCCTCGTATCTTTCATATTTGTAACATGTGAGTCACTTACCTTAAAATATTTATTTCCTCTAAATCTTTTCTTGGGGTGATTGCCCAATGATTTTTTCAGAATAAAACAACAAATATCTTCGCTTTAGATAAGCGTTTTAAAAAAACGTGTGCTAAGATAAACACAACAGAATCAAAACACAGCAAAATGAATGTGGTGAGTTGCAGGCTTCCTTCTGATCAACTCAAGCGCTTAAAATATTTCATGAGGCTTATTAAAAATAGAAAAATGAAAGGTATGCATAAATTTAAAAATAAATGGGCGTGGCATGTGTCCATTTAAAAGTTGTTATGACTAAATTGCTGTTTGCAAATTTTTGAATAACTTTCGAAGTTTTTAGAGTATTGTCACGTGGTTAGTATCAAAATGTTCAGAAAAAAATGAAGAGCAAGATATATTTTTTTCGAAAATTCGAAAAAAAGAATTGTTAACACCACTCAGACCCCTTAAAGCGCTATTTAAGGCTTGATAATTTCGAAGATTTCAAGTTCGGCAATTATGTTTTTCTTGTGGTTTTTTCAAAAAACGATCAGTTATGTCTCGTAGTAAACAGCTATCTGCGTTTGATCAAGTATCCGAGTTCAACAGAGGAAGGATAGTGGCCTACTGAGATTGTGGATATCTTTCAGGGAAATCGGTATTCGTGTTGGACGAATCCAAACAACTGTAATGCGGATATGTGACCATTGGATGCAGGAGGGTAGGATTGACCGACGTGGTCGATCGCATCCACCTCAGTGCAAAACTTCACGTGAGGAAAGGCAAATTGTGCGCATGGCAGTAACGGATCGCTCAGTCCCATCACGAACCATAGTACAGCACATTCAGTCTGTAACGCATCAATCAGTGTCTCCGCGTAACATTCGACGCCGTTTACAGCAGAGTGGTCTGTCCGCAAGACGTCCATTGCTTGGTCTACCCTTGACGCAGAACCACAGACGTCTCCACCACCAATGGTGCGATGAAGGATGTGGGTGGCAGAATAGATTGAATTTGTCTTTACTGACGAGTCAAGCATGTGTCTGCAACACCACGATGGTCGGATTCGAGTCTGGAGACACCGTGGAGAGAGGATGCTGAACAGTTGCATTATGCACCGCCACACTGATCCTGTACCGGGTATTATGTTATAAGGCAGTATTTGATATCACTCTCGCACTCCTCAGTACGCATTGCTGGTACTTTAAACAGCCAGCGCTACATCTCCGAGGTGTTGGAGCCAGTTGTCCTTCTTTAACTTCAGGGCTTGGCCACAGCCATATTTCAACAGGATAATGCGCGATCACACGTGGCACGCATTGTCCAAACGTTCTTTGTCAATCACCAGATTGAAGTGGTCGACTCGCTCTATGGATCTTTCACCAATAGGAAACATGTGGTCCATGGTTACTCAACGAATGACCCAGATGACACCCCCAGCTAACAAACCAGATCAAATTTGGCAACTTGTAGAAGCTGCGTGGTCTGCTGTACCCCAAGAACACATCCAAAGTCTCTTTGAATCAATTCCGAGGCGTGTGGCAGCGGTGATCTCCAGCAATGGCGACTACACTGGCTATTGATTCTGGCAGGAACCACACTTCACATAAGTCTATAAATTTTATCATTTGATACTTGGTCAACATGTTATATACAAAATAAATTTTTTTGTGCTATCTCTTGTCTTTCTTGGTGTTGCATTTACGGTGGCCAGCAGTGTACTTCATTACCAATTCAAAGTTCACAGTACCCTACAATCCAAATTCGATTTTTCAATATCGCATGCATTGAATGAAGATACTACTAGACTCCAGCAGACAGAGATTAGATTCCTTGGTAATGGTATTTATATATAATTACTTATATTAAAATAACTTTTGGAAATTTCTAAGATATCACTCTTGTTACATCTACATTTATCTCGGGGCATCTACTTTTGTCACTGCATCAGATTATTTGGTGACCAAATTTATCAAAATCACCTAACTTATTCAACATTATTAAAAAGATTGCAAATCATCTTTCAAACCACAATAATTCTTCGGCTGAGAACAGAATCAGTCCAAATTATTTATATATTAATAATATATACTATTGAAATTTTTCGATTAAACATACGTACCTATCTATCTATGAAAAGTTGTCCTCTCTAAAACCACTGAATGCAGAAACGCGCAGATGGTCCAAAAAAATAGGAAAGGATCCGAGGAATCAATTTTAAAAATTTGAATTCCGAAACTGCAATTAGTTAAAAAGATATTATTTAAACCAGAAATGCACGAATCATCTACATTATTGTAGTAATGTTTTTGATATAAAAATGTTTTCAATAAATCCTCGGAACATTCTACACTACTATGCATTGTTATTAATTCCAAAATTGCTGTTAGTTAAAAATTTTAGAATGCGAAATTGATTAACCCTAGAATGTTGTTCACTGCGCAAGGAACGCTAAAGGATCACTGAAGAATTTTTCTCCGATTTTGAATCTGGAATCCTATTTTCCGTGAAAAAAATCATACAAACAATAATGCCGTAATCGGGCAGACCGTTTATCCACAGCATAATTTTACTAACGTTATTAAACTACTGTTTACACTAACGATATTTTGCATCTTTTTCTTTTTCTTTCAAAAATGAATCAAAATCTAAGTCAAAATTAGTCAAAATAGTTCTTCAAACATTTTGAATCCCTTTGTAATTGTTCTGATTTTATATATAGACAAGCTTCCATACTAAAAAAAGTTCATATTCCATACTTTTAAAACCAGTGATTTTAAATAAAAAAGGATTATTAAAACTTTTTTTTACGATTTTTCCAAAAACTCGCAAAATTTTATTTAAATATTTAATAACTTCGCCATTTATAAGAATATTCGCACCAACCTTTTCTCCTGTGTAAAATGTATCCCTGTTCTAACCAAATATTGAAAAGTTTGATTAAAAATTGTAGATTTTTTTTAAGAATTTTTTTTCTCTTCTCCTTTTAATATATGTTTTCGAGAATTCATTGTAGCAGGTCTTTTCCTACGATTTTTGTTTAAAAACTGCCATTATTTGTTACAAATGTATGGAAATTTGAAGTTCTAACTTAAGAATCAAGCTCTCCAAAAATTTTGAAAACTTTATACATTTACAAATTAAATTTACGAAAAGCGAACTATATGCAAATTGTTGTCGAAAACCGGTTTCCATCGAAACTGGAATTTTCTGACGTTAATCTTTCCACTGTATTCCTTCACATTGTTTAAAAAATGAAGTCTTTCAACACATATGATTAACTTAACTTATATCGGTAAAATCACAATTTCTACAGTCTATGACGTTTTCTCACAAATTTCTATGGATTTTCTTTAGTCTTAATTCCAAAACCAGATCAAGTTAGTATTTTAAAATGGATTAGTGCATTTTCTACCTTTCCCAACATTGCCATGTTGAGCTGAAATGGAATAAAATAAAATTTCTTTAAAAATAGTATGGAATTTTGAAATATCAAAAATTTTCATTTTTTTTCTCTCTATTATAAAACCAACCACCTAATCACCACACAAGACACCTTTGTGTCATCAGTGCTATCGACTGGATTTCTAGATAATATATCTACCACCATATTTTGCGTAGCTGGGCGATGCTGCCATTCCGCATTAAAATCTGCCAACTTAAGCGTCCACCTTATCATTCTACTCGACAAATTTTTCCCGTTCATTAATTTGATGAATGCTGCGAGGTCTGTTATTACTTTCACCGGCAAAGATTCGAAATAAGTGCGACATTTATTAATGCCCATATGGCCGCCAAACATTCATGTTCTGTCACACTGTAGTTCTTTTCTGCTTTACTCAGCGTTCACGAGGCAAACGCAATATGATTATTATTCTGCGTCAACACTGGCCTTACACTTACGAAGCTAGCATCCGTATAAAGTTCAAAAGCTTTCGTGAAATCCGGTAACTGTAACACGAGAGCTTCCGTCATAGCTTTTTTAATGCGATAAAATTCTTTCTGCGCCGATTCCGTCCAACCAAACTTAGAGAATTTTTCCTTTTCAAAACATATAAGTGTTCACACAGATCCGCGTAGTCGTTGATAAATTTTTGATATTACCCCGTCATTTCTAAAAACTGTGCTACCTCCTTTGCATTTTTGGGGGTTTCATTTCAATAATTGCTTTTACCTTTTAATCATCTGTTCGAACTCCCTCTTTACTAATAACTAAACCCAAATAACATAACTGTTACCTCGCGAAATGGCCTTTCTCACGATTTAAGGGTCCGGCTTATGAATTTTTTAAAAATTATCGTTTTTTACTTTTTTATATCTTTCAAATTTTAAATAATTTCTTTTTAAAATGATGTATAATATGAGAAAATACCATAATAAGAAGTATTTTTATTAATTTTTTTTAATGAAGCTACTCCTTGACGCTCATCAAATGAACCCTGCTAGGAGCACCTGTGTTTCCCCTTGTAAAAGTTTCTGATGACCGCGAACCCATATGATGTTCAAATGGGAAAATAAGAGTGTATTGGGCGTATCCAAAAGTATATGGGTACACGTCTTTTGGATCTTAAAAGTGAAACAGAGGAAAAAAATGTTAAGTGATGGAAAATGCCTAAGAGTTCGTAACCGATTCACCAACTTTTTAACAACAAAAATTCAAAGTTATTACGGTGTGACTATTAGAAATAATACCAGTGATCTACACAGGATGAAAACTGCTATTTGGACTATTTATTTTCATCTTATGTCTCCAAACGAGAGGAGCCCTTAACATGGACTGTAGCCTCCGATTATAAATGACTGATGCAATTTTCAAAAGACCTCAGCTGAATGTAACGAAAGTCACTATGATCATAAACACATACAACACAATGAATTGAATGGAGCCAATTTTTAGAGATCTAGGTGATTCTTTGTTATTAAAAATATTTAGATGGAAAGACTTACACACAAAACCCAAATAAGTCCGTTAATAACATTAAATGGGCACCGTCAGTGATTCCAAGATGTACATTTGTGGAATTAAAAACTTTAAAATTAGTGGTAAATATGTCTATTGTACAGTTCAATATGAGTCATGTAATAAAATTAATTATCTTAAAACATTGTGATATTGAACTAAGTTATAAATATATGCCATGCTTCAAAAAACTAGATACACGTAGGATTCGTGTAGCCGAACAAAAGCCTCTTTAAATCACAAAAAAACGCAAAATTGTTAAAAATATTGAAAAAAAGAATATTAGTAGGGTCTTTTGTATGAGAAGAGAGTAAAACAAATGATTAATATGCTTCTGGAAAGTACTAAAAGAAGTAAATGCTCAAAAAATGACAAATTTTTACTTTAAAGCCTGTTTTCCCAAATGTAATATTTTTCACTTTGTGACCTTTTTCTCAAAACAACTAAACATATAATCCCCAAATTTTCAGTGAGTAGACTTTTAACATGTTTACACATTTTACCGGAGGGAATCTATATATATAAAGGAGAAAAGCGACTCACTGACTGACTGACTAATCACGATATCTCTGGAACTATTCAACCTACAGACTTGAAATTTAGTAGACATGTTCCTTTCATAGAGTAGACATCAGCTAAAAACGGATTTTCCGAAATTCGAAACGCAAGGGACGTTACGGGGGGTTAAGGGGCGTTATAAATGATTCTTTCCATGTTTAAACTACTCAATGTACAATTTTGAAATTAGCTAAGCATATTTCTTCCATACAGTAAAGATCCGCTACAAAATAAGTTTGGTGAAAATCGACCCCCTAAGTGGCGTTGTAGGGGCTTAGGGGGCGTTATAGACAATTATTTCCATTTTTAAACTATTTGACGCACTGTCTTTAAATTTGATAAATAGATGCTTTTCGCAGAATAATGATCAGTTAAAAAACGGGTTTTGTGAAAACATACTTCTAAGTGGAGTTGCGGGGGATAAGGGGCGTAATAGATAAATATATCCGTTTTTAAACTACTTCACCTACCTGCTTGGAAATTGGTAGGTAAGTTTCTTTAATAGAGTAAATATCTGCTACAAAATGGGTTTTCGGAAAATTGACCCCCAAGGGGTGTTGCGGGGGCGGGGGTTTAAGGGGCGTTATAAATTCCAATTTTTAAGTTATTAGACGTACAGTCTTGAAACATAGTAAGCAGATTCCTCTCATAGGGTAGAGATCAGCTACAAGATGGATTTCGTGAAAATTGCCCCCAAGTGGCGTTGCGGGACTTAAGGGGCGTTATAGATAATTATTTCTATTTTTAAACTATTAGACGCACAGTCTTGAAATTTGATAAGCAGATTCCTCTCATAGGATAGAGATACACTAAAAATGTGTTTTGTGAAAATTGACCCCTAGGTGGCGTTGCGGGGGTTCAAAGGGCGTTATTGATAAAAAATTTTGTGTATTTTTTATTTATTGGAAGCACAAACTTCAAATTTTGCAAGCAGATTCCTTTCATAGAGTTCAATTCCCCTACAAAATGGGTTTTGTGAAAACAGACCCGAAGTGGCGTTGCGGGGGCTCAAGTGGCGTTATACGTAATTATCCCCATTTTTAAACCATTAGACGTACAGTCCTGAAATTTGATATGCAGATTCCTTTCGTAAAGTAGAGATTCGCTACAAAATGGGTTTTGCGAATATCAACTACCAAGTTTGATTTCGGGAGATTAAGAGGAGTAATCAATAAATATTTCCATTTTTAAACTATTTGATCATCCTGCTTGGAAATTGGTAGCCATGTTCCTTTCATGGAATAGAGTTCCTCTAACAAAGAGTAAAACGAAAATTGACCCCTAAGCATAGTTGCGAGGGTCAAGAGGAGTTACAGAAAAAGTTCCTGTTTTTAATTGTTAGACCCATATACTTGAAATTTGTTAAGCATGTTTCTTTTGTTGAATAGGGATCCAATAAGAATGTATTTTAAGCAAATCAAGTTCTGGGAGGGGGGTGCAGGTGGTTACTGGGACGTATTGACAAAAAAAATTCCTTTTTTCGAGCTACAAGAACTATAATAATTAAATTTTGTTTGCATTTTTCTTTTGTTGAATTGAAATCCGCTAAGAGCGGTTATTTTGGAAAACGGCTCTCAACGGGATTACAGGGATATTGATAATAAAACTTTTGTTTTTTCTCTTAGATTTAGACTTGAAATTTGGCTTTCATGTTCAATTTACGGAGTAGAGATCCACCGAAAATTGGTTTTGCGGGAATCCACTTGGTTTTTGGGTTACGAAAGAGTAAACATCATTATATACTTCAATTTTAGAGATTTTTAGAAAATACAAATTAGATGAGTTTTGCCCTTTTTTTTTATCGACAGGCGACAGTTACAAGTATAAGTATATTTTTCAATACAATCGAATTCTTAATGCAGGACTTAGATATCAATAATTTATACATATATATATAAGCAGTAAAAAATTATAAAACATCATAAAATACCCAGCGAAGCGGGCGGGTAACGGCTAGTTAGATATATATAGCAAAAATGTTTAGATACGACTTTGTTAACCTAAATTTTATAAGGGGAAATTAGACAATTTTTTAAAAAAATTCATAATTAATTTAATTTTTAACACAAAAACAAAACCCTCTAGTAAAGTGTTATAGATAGTACACATAATATACTATAAAACTTTTATTCATGAGAAGTAAGTAGTTTCTCAGACAAAGGTACATAAACTTACGCAATTTAACATGGGCTCCTATGGAGGTGCCGGACCCCCTTAACGTTAAACCAGCCTCTTGCAACAATCTGAACACTTCCCGTAAATGCTCTACATGGTGCTCAAAAGATGGAGACCAAATAATTACGTCATCCATATATATAGAAAAGTAAAACTCCCGAGAACTGGTTTTAATATTGTCTCAATAGACCTGTGAAAATTTGGGGACGCTCCCTAGAGACCCAATGGTATGCGAGTGAATTCAAAAGTACCATTATTTGTAACAAATGCCGTCTTAATAATATCTTTGTGGTCTACCGCCATTTGAAAGTACCCACTACGTAAATCAAGGGACGACATAATTTCGGTGTGTAGAATATTGGTTATCAGATTATCAATTAGCGGTAGCGGATATCGTGAATACCTCGTTATAGCATTCAATTTCCTATTATCTATTGCGAACCTATGAGATTCTGGGTTGTCCAGCGGCAGTCCATTATTCTTCCTACATAAAACCACAAGTGATGCGTATGGCGATGTTATTGGAATTATAGTAATCTCATCTAACAACTTCTTAACGTGAAAATCAATGACACCCTGCTGGATCCTGTCATAGCAATAAGGTCTCGAAGAAAAAGGAGGGTGATCACCAGTATCAATTGCGTGATACCACACATGCGTCAGCTCCGGCTTCGACGAAAATAAGCTCCGAAATTCATTAAACAAAACCTGCAACTACTCTTTTTGGCCTCTACCCAACTTCGTCTACAATAAATCTATTTCAACCGGTTCGTCTGGAATTGCCACTTTTTCTATATGCGAGTCCGGAATGATTAACGATTTAGTAAAAAAAAAACACTGATTTTTGCATGCGACATAAAATCAATGCCCAAGATGCCTGGATATTGCATCTCAGCAATCCCATGAAAATTCCACATCTTAGCAAATTCCCTTATCTTAATCCGTAATTCAACCGTTTCTAAATTTTTACACTTTGACCCCTGTTCCTTTACCACTTCTGCTACGGATTTCTTAAAAGGACGAAAAGAAAAATATGAACGATAAGTCCCCTCCGAAATAAATGACTTCTCCGCACCTGTATCCCAAAGAGCTTTTATAAATGTATCATGCAAAAGAATCGGCACATACGGAAGATCAACCGGTGACAAACGGAATGAATTAAGTTTAATCTGATTAGGAGGATTTCACTCAACCAGCGACCGCTTTCCTCCTGCAACACGATCGCTTAGAAGTTTAAATTGACATTTCCTTGCCTTCCGCTGGTCCTATCACCATGTCTCCAATTCTGCCTTGTTGAATCATCAATCGGGCCATGATAAACCACCAACATTTGATGTTGAAACCAGTCTGGTCTATGCTTTGGTTGGTTATTACGGTTTCACCCTCGAATCCATGTTTTCTATAATCACGACGAGAAAACATTTTTGCCCCTCTGCTTACTGCTCTCAGCTAATTTTGTCTAATAAACTTTTATTTTCGATTTTTCAATATACTCGTGCCCCACAGTTTGACAAACGCTGGCTTGGCATCTTCTTTTGAGGCCCGCAGAGCCAAAAAAATTAAAAAGACTAAAGAAATTGAGGTGTTGGAACAACAGGAAGGGTTAACATATGACCCTGGAGCATTTTAGCAGGTCAGTTTCAAATTTTTTTTCTCAAATTAAGTTACCAACTTTAAAGCTTTTTTTTCTCAGATTGTTTTTTTTTTTCAATTACGCGCATTATCGGTCAAAAACTTTCATACTTCGATGCATAAAACTTTGTAGAATTATGAAATATATCATAATCTTTAACTCCTAGTAATTTTAGTAGTATATGTATGTACACTGGTGACCAAAAGTTGAGCATAATTGATAATTATGTAAATAAAGAAGGAACTGTAAATCAAAATGGCGGGAAACGTGATATGCGAGTGTAAAATGGTTATAAAATAAGGAAACAAATAAAATAAATGATAATAATTAATTTTATTATCCAAAGTAGCAGTTTGAAACAAAACAGAGCATAGCAAGGATTTACACTTTAAAGAAAAAATGAAAGAAAACATTAAATAAATAGTGATGCTCCATTCCATTTTTATATATTTGTATTCGGTGATATACACTGGAGTCCAAAAGTTAAGCATAAATCGTTAAATGCGAAATACATGGAGTAAATATTAGTAAAATTATTCCAAATTTCTTGCGGATATTAATTGGGTGAAGAAGAAACATTGGGTTTATGCAAAACTTTTCAGTCGACTACGTCCTGCGCGAAACACCGGCACATGTCGGAACGCGGAGAAACCGATTCACGCAGCATAAGAAGTTCAGACAAGTTTCGTGCAACTGCTGTGTGAAGGAACGTTGTTAACCATCAAAAAAGGTGAATGATGGCACAAAGAAGCCAATTGGACATCTTTACGAATGGTAGAATCGTTGGAATGCTGGAATCCTCACGATCACATACCGAAGTGTGTCGAATTCTGAATGTGGACCAGTCTGCGATCTCAAGACTGTGGCAGAGGTTTTAAAGAACGGGAGATGTTACCCAATCCAGTATCAGGTCGACCAAGAGTCACAACCCCTCCCCAACACCGATATCTGGTAATAAGTGCGCTACGTCAGAGGGGCAGTACTGCCAGAGCATTGAGTTCGGCGCTCACAGTCATCACCTCCTAGATAAACAGAAGGCCTCGTGACTGATTTGTGATGTCACCAATAGTAGGGAGACTTCGTCCATCGCCTACGGAACTTTTCAGATGCGTTTTTAAATACTTTTTGTTTTTTAACCCAACATACATACAGAGAATTTAAAAAAAATTACTTGATCATTAAATTCTATTTTATGTACATAAAACATAAGAGTAAATATTAGTTTACCTATTTAAATAATAATTGCAAGTATGTAATTATCGATGTATTTACTACGAACACGCATTATGATGAACATAAACACACTTAAAAACATTGCAGCAAATCATAAGAACCTTTTGTATTTGTATATTTTTTTTTACAAAACTGTGCTTATTTCTTAACTTTAGAATTTTTTTTCAACATTTTATTCAGATAGTTACAAAAAAGGAAATAAAATTAGAAATAGTTTTTAAAACAGAAAAAAAATTAAAGAACAGTGACTTTATTGGTATGAAATACAATCACAACATAAAGAATTATAAAATAAATTTCAAATATATTTTTGAAGCAAATCTATATCAGTATAATTATAGATATACACAGGAAAATAAATACATACATAAAAATAGAATACACAATTTATTTAGCTGTTTGTCAGTTACTTTTATTTCCTTAAATTTTTGGTAATTTTTTAAAAATTTTGGTAATTTAGAATAGTTACAAAAAGGGAAATAAAATTAGAAATAGTTTTTAAAACAGAAAAAAAGGCAAACAAATTTAAAAACAGTAACTTTATTGGTTTCAAATACAATCACAACATAAAGATTTATAAAATACATTTCAAATCTATTTTTGAAACAAATCTATACCAATATAATTATAGATATATACAGGAAAATAAATACATACATAAAAATAGATTACACAATTTATTTAGCTGTTTGTCTGTTACTTTTCTGCCAAAAGTAATTATTAAATATTATGCATTGTTAAAAATGTGAATTAAATATATTGTAAAACTTTATTGGTATCATGCACAGTAATAAACAAAAATTCACTCTCTGCAATAACAACATTAAAAATAACCAAAAAATAAACTTCCCACAAATAACAAGCTATCGTAAAATAAGTTAAAAATATTTTTAAAATAAATAATACACATATAAAACATAGATATATACCTAAATGTATAAATATATATATAGAGAGAGAAAATAAACACATGAAAATATATGTAACTTATTACATACATAAAAATAATGGAATTTATTTAGCTAATAAAGTATGTATTTTTCTTTTCTTTGTTTCAACTTTTTTAATATCGTTTTTTTCCCTACAGTAGTTATGTAATATTGCATTTGTAGAAGTGTGGATAATATGCTTTAAAACTAGCTCTGAAGCATGATCATTGTTACAGGTTCATTACATAATTTTTTTTTTCAATTTATCAAGCTAATCGATATTTCTGAGGCAATTTGACGTTGATTATTTTGTTTGAGGAACATATTTTCATAATCTTTAGAAAGAAGCTTCTGAACTATTATATAGTAGCAACTGCAGATGTGCAGCTGATTTACAGAGTGGAATTTATGAATTATTAATTTTTTTAAGAAAAGAGAGTCAGTTTTGATTTGCTTAAATATTGCGTAATAAAGAATAATAATGAATAACATGACACCATGTATCAATATCCAGTTCTAAAAACGATATCATTATTTTTGCAAAGAAAAGTAGAAACAATTCCACCGATTCCTTCACGATTAGTTTTTCAGGAAAAAAACAGGAAGAGAGGAAAGCACGTTCAAATATTTTAAAAATATCCTGGGTACTTTTTGTAAATATATTTTTTTTCAAAAATGAAAAAGGATGTTTAAAATTTATATTTAAATGTATAGAGAAGTTGAATTCAGTAAATATTAAAACTGCATTTTCCCCCAAAACAACTTTAACAGCTTAACTATTGTTTTCATTATCAGTAATTATATTAAAAGACTGTTTAAAAAAATTCATTTCCTTGTGTTTAATTTTTAGTTACATTATTTTTTATAATGTTAAATTGCGTGATCTAAATGTATTTATAGAATCAAAAGAAAAATTGGATCAAGTTCATTTTCTTGTGACTCCCCTATTCTTAAAAATTTTTTAAAATAAACATTGAAGTAAAAAAAAATAACTAAAATGTAACTAAAATTGTTAATGTAATTAAAAACGCAAAAAAGAGGACTATAATCTACCAACTATTCAGGATCATGATTATTACGCACGCACTTTGATGATCAAATTTATGTTAATTACTCAGAATACAAAAATGAAGACCAGTGGTAAAATGGTAGCCTATCGCGCTTCCACGGCACATGTCCAGGGGTTCAAATCTCGAGATTGGGAAAAATCGGCTAAGCCTTTCATCCCATCAGGGGGTCGATAAATGAGCACCAAGCTTGTGCTTAGGAACTAACCACTGGGAATTTCATGTCAAATTGACCAGATGCACCTCAGGACCCAAGGTCACGAAAACTGAGATGAGTACCGGAGACCTACGTTTTCATGAGCTGTAGCACCGTTGAGTTTAACACAAAAATAGTTTATTTTTTTGGAAAAATATAGAAGCATGTTTACATAGTGAAAGTTAATAAAATTTGATCTAAGTTTCAAATCTTGAATTAAAGATATTTTGCGTAAATAATAAATTCTGATTAACATTGAACTCTTAAGTACCACGGGGGAAACTAACAACGTACTCTGAAACTTTTAATCATTGTCAATTGACGAGGACGACCCAGAAATTGAACCCTCTCTCGAAACTTCCACACCATTCAAGGCCGCGGTAACCAAGTGGTCTAGGCATCGGATCATTGCTAGCGTGTCATGAGTTCGATCCCAGTACCACTAAAGACCCGCCTTGTAGGGGCGCGATGCACGTTAAATCTGTCGAGATCTCAAACGTCCTCCCGTTGGTGTGGTGTTGTAGTTAGGAGAGGGGTGCCAGCTCAGGTGTCGTCCGCGTCACTTGAGCATGGTTGAAAATTACGCGGACCATCGCCCAAAGCCCTCGTGTTGATAAGACAGTGCGACATTAATATTCACTCACTCACTCCACACCACTCAAATGTGAGGACTTTTTTCCCGCGAAGATTTAACGAAGACCTTGTTTGTTTCATTTTATTCTCAAATATCACGACAATAAAAAATAAAACGATCTCGCAAACAGGGAGCCTTTATCATGAATAATGAAGATAATTGTACAGTTGCATAAAAAGCTGTGCAATAAACTGAAAAATTTTCAGCCATCAAAATAGGTAACTTTAACCATAATCAAAGGAGAGAGAGAGAGAGTGAGTGAGAGAATATTAACGTCGCACTGATTAGCAACACGAGGGCTTTTGGCGACGGTCCGCGTAGTTTTGAACCATGGTCAAGTGACGCGGACGACACCTGAGCTGGCACCCCTACTCCTAACTACCACACCACACCAATGGGAGGACGTTTGAGCTCTCAACAGATTCAATGTGCATCGCTCCCCTACACGGCGGGTCTTTAGTGGTACTGGGATCAAACTCATGACACGCTAGCCATGATCCGAAAGGAGAGAGAGAGAAACTAACTCTAAGCGTGAAACGATTGGATTTGAGAAAACTTTGTTGGTTGAGTGATTTCAAGTGGATCTGAATTGGTGAGATCGTTTCTCATTAAGTTTTTTCTTCTTTTTTTTAAAGTTATTTAGTATAACTTTTCATCTAACTTTGGAGAAATTTTTCTTAATTTTAGAACTTACATAAGTTAGTGTATTAATTCAAAATAGAGTGTTGGAGTAGGGTAGAAAAAATGGTGATTTTTCTCACCCGGAAAATAAAATGGAGTTGGAGACAACAAGTACTGGCTTACCATTAATTAAATATAGATGTAATTTAACTAATACGGAATTGTTGGCCAGGTTTGAGGAAAGTTTGGATTTAAATACGTGCCCGCGCGCGCGACTATTACAATTTGTTTAAAATCGGAGAATAACTTTCAGAGGGGTAATCCACTTAAATTAAAAGAAATAATAATCATTATTTATTTATTATTTTTTTAAACATTTATAAACCCCGTGCACCACGCAATGTATAACACGGGGGCATACAACACAGACAGAAGAAAGGATTACAACACAAACACCCATGCCTTCTCCGGGATTCGAACCCAGTCCCTACGGCACAAGTAATAATTAAAGCTTTCACAATTAAGAAAAGTATTCAGAGTATAAGCAAAACAAGAAATTTAGAAATCATAATCAAAACAAATAGCTGCGTGACCGCCAAAGAAGCATTAAAAATTAAAGAAATTAATGGATTTAAAATAAGTTCCAGATTATCCTTTATTGGCCTAAGTAGTAGTTACATTTTGCAGGGAATTGACACGGAAAACACAATAGATGCCATAAAATCGGAACTAGAAAATAACAATTACTAAATTTTGGACATTCAACGGTTCACTAAAAAAACAGAATCTGGATTCAAACCCATCAAAACAATTCAAGTAACCCAAATAGGATGCACGATCCCCGAAAGAGTATCAATAGGATTTGAAATGTTTAGAACTAGCCTTTTTTTCGAAAAACCTAAACAATGCACTAAATGTTGGAAATTTGGTCACATAAATAAATATTGTAGAAGCTCAATTAAATGCCGTGTATGCTCACTAAACCACTCTGAAAACGAGTGTAAAGAAATAAATACAAAAAAATGTAGCTGTTGTGGAGAAAAGCATGAAGCTAACGATAAAAGTTGTAAAAAATATCAAGAGGAAGTCGAAATCTTAAAAATTAAAAATAAGCAACAAATCTCGAGAAACGAAGCAGTCGAAAAGTTCTATAAAGAAAAAAAAACCTCATTCTCGGCCATAACTTATAATAAGCAAACTGAGAAGATAGAAACTCCAGCAAAAAAGTTTCAAGAATTAAAATTAAAATTGGAAGAAAATAACAACATATTTGAAAAGAAATTAGAATATATTGTACAACGTTTTACGACAGAACTAAATGCAATAATAACTCAAATAAATTTAAAATTTTCATCCTTGATGAACACAATAGAATCTTCGTTAAAAAAAAATGCATCCAATATAACAGTTTCACAAGATGACGACTTTCGAATTAATAGAAAAATCAATGAAAAATCAAAAAGACTAAAGAACATATCAGAAAAGAGAGAAAATAATTTAGAAAGTATAGTAGAACAAATAAAATTTAGATAAATATACAAAATTTCTTATATTCTCAAAAAAATATCAATATTAATCGGCTTTCTTTTTTGAACATTTAAACTAATTCGTAGTATTGCACATTTTTCCCATTTAAATCATGAATATAATCCAATGGAACGCACGTGGAATCAAAAAAAAAAAAGATCAGATATTCTATTCACGCCAATTTTTCAAAAAGCAAGCATTTTAATAATCCATGAAACTTGGCTACACCCACAAATGATAATTTCACAATTCCCAATAAGAATATATTCCGAATCGATAGAGAAATCAGAAGAGCAGGAGGATTAATGATAGTTTTGAGCAAAGATATTAGCACACTAAAAATATTCTCAGAAATTAGCGAAGACTTAGAAATTTTAATAGTCAAAGTTCAGATAGATACAGTTCCTATCACAATTTTTAATATTTACATCCCACCTGGTAACTTTAAAGACGACAGTTTATCAAAAAAATAGTGTCATTTATAGATAATCATAGTTTGATATTGGGAGATTTCACCGCATCTCATGAAATATGGGGTTCAAAAACTTCAAATACGTCTGGGAAGAAGATTTTTGATTGGATTATTGAAAATGACTTAATATTATGAAACGATAAAATCCCAACTTATCTCCATTCATCGGAAATTTTTACATCTACAGATCTTTCCTTATCATCCGTAAATTTAAATTATGATATGTCGTGGACCACAAATACCGATAATTTTGGAAGTGACCATTTCCCAATTATTATTCATTACAATAGAACAAACAGCTCAACAACAAATAATTTTAGACAAAAAAACAAATTGGAACAAATTCATTAATCTTATACAAGAAAAGCTAAATTTAAATGAAAATATAAATATAGATATTATAGAAGAAATTAGAAAACCCCAACTCTTATCTCAGGAATCAGAAATAAAACAGATCAATTCAAGAGCTCCATGGTGGAGAGCAGCATGCGGCAATTTAAGAGCAAAAAAAAAAAAGATATTAAGAAAGAAAGCAAGAAAATACTTTAAATAAGAAGACTGGATAAAATATAAAGAAATAAGTGCAAAACTTAATTGAACTATCAAAACCTGTAAAGAAAACTTTTGGCACAAGACATGTGAAAAAATCTCTTCTCCTAAAATTCTTTTTAAAATAATCAGGATAATCAAAAATAGAACAAATCCGAACTATTCTTCATTTAACATTATTGAGAATAATGGAATCATACTAACAAACGAACAATCCCAAGCAAATTGTATTTTAAAATATTACACGAAACAAAACAATGATAGTATCCAAAATATTTTTATTCCGGACAATAGTCAAGATATTAATAAACTGTTCTCTTTAAAAGAATTAAAAATAGCAATATCTCATAAAAAAACAGCAGTCCAGGGCATGATAAAATTTCTCTCCAAACAATCAACCACCTCCCCATCAAAGCAATAAATCTTCTCCTGAAATCCTTAAATGACAGTTGATCTTCTAGTCAAATTCCAAAAGATTGGATTCACGTCACGCAATTATTTTGCCATTCACATAAAACTTGACAAAAATCCCAAGGAAATAGAGTCATATCGCCTAATTTCACTTACCTCAGTAGTTGCCAAATTAATAGAAAGAATGATACTACACAAAATGTTAGATTTCAGCTTTCAAAATAAAAATTTTCACGTAAATCATCATGGTTTTTACCCTCACAGAAGCAGTATTAATACGGTTCTTCAACTACAATATATTATACTGGCTAGAGAAGGTAAGGAATATTTTATTCTAGTAGCATTAGATATTAAATCAGCATATATGACTCAGTGTGGCCAAGTGGTCTAGTTTCTAAGTTAAAAAAAGTTGGATATTCAGGTAAATTGATACGATGGGTTCAAAATTTCTTACATCAAAGAACAATTCAAATTAAATGGCGGAACAATTTTTCGAAAATCAGCAAAAACAATTATGGTGTACCTCAGGGTTGCATCTTGAGCCCTTCCCTATTCATGATTTATATGGCAGACATTTTTGAAATTCAACACAACCATCTTCTGGTTTATGCAGACGACATTTTCTTATATAATAGCGGCACAAATTGGAACAAAATACAATAGACGAATTACAAGTATCTTTAAATAATATTTCAGCCTGGTGTAAAAAATAGAAATTGTCCACCTCTCTAGAAAAAAGCAGTTTAATCAACTTTTCCAGAAAAAGAAGCACAATACCTCCTATACTTAAAATATGTGATAAACCTATTCCCGAAGTAAAGTGTCTTAAAATCCTAGGTATAATCTTCGACTCCAATATCACTTGGAAAAACATTATTTACCTCACACAGAAAGGATTTAAATATTTAAATGCAATCAAAGCATTATCGTCCCCTAAAAATAGGAACAAGAACTGATATTCTTTTAAATATTATTAATGCCACAATCAGTTCTATTTTTGACTATGGAAGTCAACTTTTTTTCCTTTTCAAGCAATAGCAATAGACAGAAACTAGAACCAATTTACAATGCTGCATTACGTTTAGCCCTACAGTCAGTCACAAAAGTCTACATACACCTATCAAAATAGGGTTATCTCAAAAACTGATTAAGTTTCAATTTGAAAAATTATATCGATCTTTCAATTTCAGCGAAAAAATATGCTTTTCACAATAAAAACGTTCAGAAATAATAATTACTGGGAAGTTTTGTGAAATGTGTAGCGTTTGTCACGTCGCAAAAGTCTGCATACACTCGATTGGCTGATAAGAATTTTGCATACAAATTTTTTTCGAAGATCACCTTAGTTTGAGGTGACACGTGTTGTTCTATATTCAAATCTTCATTTCCCGCGATTTTTCAATATTGTAACTTCAACAAAATGAGCCAGGGAAAGGAAACATTTTTAGAACTTTTGAAATCTTATCGTGAAGTTGAAAGGTGAAAAGAAATCTTATTCCGAAATTGCCATTATTATAAAGAAACCTCGGTCAACTGTCAAACAATCTATAGAAATTACGTTATGCGTGGAAATGTGCTCAACAAATCTCGATGTGGTCGTCCACACAAGCTTAGTGATCGTGATGCAAGAGCCATAATAAGAAAAATGAAGAAAAATCCGAAAATTAGTGCTACAAAATTAGCGGATCAAATTGCAACAGCAAGTGGAAAGAAAGTACTTCCAGAAACTGTTTGTAAAATTCTTCGATCAGGCGGTTACAATGGCAGAGTTTCCAGGTGGAAACCGTTCATCTCATCAGTGAACCAACAGAATAGACTTGATTTTGCTTCTGAACACGTTGACAAGGATTTTGACTTTTGGAAAACAGTTGTATTCACCGATGAGAGCAAATTCAACGTGTTTGGAAGTCATGGCCGTGGAAAAGTATGGAGGGGAAAAAACACAGCAATGAACCCCGAGAATTTGACTCCAACTGTGAAACACGGCAGAGGTAGTGTGATGATTTGAGGCGCAATGGCGGCAACTGGAGTGGGCAATTTTGTGTTCATCGATGGCAACATGAATAAATTTGGATATTTAAAAATTCTGCAAAGCAATCTGCACCCATCGGTCCAAAAATTGGGACTTGGGAGCAACTTTGTCTTTCAACAAGACAACGATCTGAAGCACACAGCTAAGATTGTTAAGGAATGGCTGCTCTACCGCACGCCTAAACAACTGCATTCACCGCCACAGTCGCCGAACCTTAATCCCATCGAACACCTCTGGAAGAAGGTTGATAGAAGAGTTCAGCGACAAGCAATAACCAGCAAGGAAACTCTGAGGAAGGCCATAGAACATGCCTGGGCCCAAATTTCACCCGAGACGACGAAGAATTTTGTTATGCCAATGTCAAACCGAATGCAGGCAGTTATTGCTTCAAAGGGAAGTCCTACAAAATATTAACATTACATTTTTGCTTATAAATTACTGAAAATTGTTTTGTTCTGTCCCTGTATGTAAACTTTCGTGACTATATAATTTCATATTTTGTTTATTTTTGATATATTTTAATGAATATGCTCATAATTTACTTTATTAGATATGAATTATTATCTAATTACGAAAATAAAGTTGTATTTTCGAAAATATAAGTATCGTGCTAGATCTGTGTGTAGTGATTGACTGTAGGTCTCCCAAGAAACACTCCGATGGACGTATTAAGAGCGGAATCTATGAATGGCAGTATGAATAATCGACATAATTTCCTTTGTCAATAATTTATTATTAAACAAATAGCTTTAAAAGACTGGTCACCAAATGCAAGGTTATTTTGGGATATAAATAATAATTTTTATAGATATAGAGAAAAAGAAATCAGTATTTTTCAAAAGTCAATCAACCTGCTCCAAGAACTATGTATTTCTAAAGTAGATTTTCTTCAGTGGACCCCTCCTCCTCCAATCTATGAAAATAACAAAATAAATATCTATACTCATGAACTGCCTTTTCAAAACAGAGATCTTCCAGATATCATAGTGCACAATATGTTTAATGATTATATCCAGTCAAACTTTAATAACAGTATAATTGCAACAGATGGTTCTAAAAATACTAATCAAACATCAATAGGAATTTTAATCCCCAAGAAAAAAGTTAGACAAAATTACATACTGAAAGAAATTATTTCCATTTTTACAGCGGAAGCTATCGCCATATGGACTGCGTTAAAAAATTGGGTTTCAGAAACAGAAAACTATGTCATCCTGACGGACAGCTTATCAGTACTAAAAAGTATCCTTAATATTCTTAGAAAATCCAGTACACAATAATATTAAATTTAAATTCAACGTTACACGAGTGTCTCCAAATAGCTCAATCAATTACATTCATTTGGGTACCAGCTTATTGGGGAATAGAAATTAATGAAGAGGTTGATAAATTAGCTTAAGCCTCTCCAGATCCTTGGAATATTATTCCTTGGATTATTTTGGAAGATCTACATACATTTTTCAAAAATCAACACAAAAGCGAAAACGAAGAAATATGGAAAAAGAGCAAGATACATAAAAATTATTGTTATATCTCTCCTCTTAAAAAATGGAATAGACAGGGAGCAAAAAATAGAAATACAGAAGTTTTAATTAATAAGCTGCGGGCAAAGAAATTACCATTAAATGATATTTATTTTCTTTTTAAACAAACAGATTCTCCTTTGTGTTCAGATTGTCATGTGCCAGAAACTAGTGAACATTTTATTTTAACCTGCAACAAATATCAATCGTAACGTAAAATATTGAAATTTTTTATTTCTAATCATAATGAATGGTCTTATTCATCAATAGCGAATTGTGATACAATAGAGCATATTCAAAAAGTCGAAGAATTTTTAAAAACAACCATAGATTCTAAAATACCAAGTAATAGATTCTAAACACTCTAGTTTCACCAACCACAGTTGAAGCATAAGTTAACAAAGCTTACAGTTGTACAATATAATCAAGACCTATCCTTGCATCCCATTTGAAGAAAATAATTCAAATAATCATTTCGGAGCATAAGGTGCTGGCCAGGGCTCCAGATGTACAGTGCTATCACTGTACGGAACTGAACTGATCTGAACTCTAAGCGTATATTCGAGTGCTTAGAAGCCCTAGCTTGAGAACGAAGTTATTTTAGTGCTTAAGGGAAGAGTGCTTAAATAAGGATGCGAGTAAGATGAAAAATGTCACTACGGCAAAGTACAGATTCACTAAACCTTTGTATGATGTGATCATTTGCGAGCAAGAGAGGGTGGAGTTTACATGAACAGTCCTGTATGTATCACATTTTGTATGAATGTGTATACTTATTTTTTAAAAATTTGATGGCTTTTTAGATATGTTCGTACTTTACTGATTCGTCATTTGTTTATTATTACTATCCAGCTGTGCAGAGAAGAATTGAATCCGATGAAATACGTAGCATTGAGAAATAACAAATACATCCAATTTTCATAAACTTTTTCTCATATGAATAATGAAAGATATACACCAAAGTTTTAGAGATTTTCATGTTTGAAAATAAGACTTATTTTGGTCTATTCAATAAGAGTGGTGTAATAACACTTTGAAAAGATAAAAGATCATTGTTATTTATATCATGAGCGAAAATTCTGGAGATCATCTAAATTTTTCTTTGCCTTTTCTCGAATATTTACAAAATCAATTTTGAGTCAATTTTTGATAGTTTTGTCACAAAAAAAAAAGGCGTTAATTAAAAGTTTATAGAAGCATTTTTTTTAAAATATTTTTTTTTGCTCGTTTTCGATGTTCAGTATTCAAATCGATATATTTTTTAACCAGGAATTTTGTTTATGTTATAGAACTTTATGTATTTTCTACAATTTTATGCCTAATTGCACATATCACTTCAAAATCCTATAAAGAAGAACATTTTTTTTTATTTCGTGCGTTTGAAATTAATTTTTCTGCTCAGTTTGGTTTTAAAATATTTAATTTGTAACAATTTTCTAAGTGTATGGAAAGCATTTAAAAACATTACTTCAATTTATTCAGGAAGTAAAGAGTAATTTTTATGCAATACATGTGGCTGCCTTCATATGAATCACTTTGTACATTCATGTAGTTCACATAGTCATTGTACAAGAAAAGTTAAGGATGGGTAAATATTGTGAGATTCCCCTCCCATATAAGTACTTAATAAGTTAAAATCATAAGTTGGTAAATAAAGATTATTCGCTTTAGCATAGCGATGACTTATTCCTCTCATTCACTCCTACGAGTGGCCGCGGCAGCCTAGTGGTCAAAGAAACGGATTTGTGGCCGGCGTGTAAAGAGTTCGAGCCTCGTTCCACTGAAGACCAGTTGTGTTGAGGGATTGATGCACGTTGAATCTGTCGAGAGCTCAAACGTCCTCCCGTTGATGTGGTGTGTAAATTAAGAGAGGTGGGTGCCAGAGCTTAATTGTCGGCGTCGTCACTTGACCATGGTTCAAAATTTTGAGGTCCGTCGCCTAAAGCTCTTGAGTACGATATTAATTTTTACTCACCCCCCGAACTTCTTTGATGAACGAACAAATATTAACTTTTGTATTAAACGTTCTAATCGCATTTTATGTACTTTAAGACAAGCTTGTCATGCTAAAATTGGGGCTGTAAACAGGGGCGTCTTAAGGCATGGGTAGGGATTGCAATACTGGTAAACCGGTATTTTGAGCCATTTGTACAATTTCGAAATACCGGTATTTACAAGTTTAAATACCGGTTTTTCAGTATTTACTAAAAATTTTTAAATTGTTTCTCATATGTTCAGGGATTGCCAACATAGCAAAACATACGTCGTTGTGTTTATGTTATAGTGTTACTTATTGCACCATGGTTAAAATATATTATAAATGAAACAGTTTTACGTCCATTTCAGAAGGTGAAGATATTAAACGTCTTTATTCCGCTCATTCCGCTGTTCTTATTTTTTATTTTTCATAGCTAGTTCTACAATTCTAAGGCAACTCATTGAATCCCTCATCTGATTTTTTCATTACCAGATACAACGGGATAAAAGAACATTAATCTGGACTTGTAAAAACAAATTATTTCTCTGACAAAAAGAACTAAATACGCTACTCCTAAGTTCTTGTTGAAAGAGAAATAACACATATATCCAAGCTGATCTGCCTTCCTTCAACCATCAGCACCTGTTACTAAAATGTTTCCCTTAACGGTCGAAACTAATTAGACTGTAAATACAAAGTTGCATCGAATAATCAAGAGGAGTTATGAAATATCTGAATCATCCAAGGCCAAAACTGTCCTATTACAGCTCACAGTGATACTGCACTTGCATGGGATTCATAGTCAAATATTCGTATCTGAGAAACAAATGTTGTACTTGTGAAGAAAATGCGTAAAAATATTCGATATTTTCTAAATTTGTGAGTCTGTTATTCACATTGTATCATACTTTCCGATTCAAAATGTGTTTTTCAAATCCATTATATGTTTCTATAAAAGTTCTCATAAATAATAACCCATAATAATGAATAAGAATAACTTTAAAGAACACAAAAAGCAGTTTATAATTCTTCGGTTTGGTTTCATTATTTATATGATGAAAAGAATATGATGCCAAAATGTAAAAAATTTTCTACAGTTAAGAAGAAAAGAGAATTAAATTTGATGAAGTTTATAGAAAATTTTCTTAAAATTTTTTACCCACAAATCAATCCACATTCAGAAGACTTCGGTAAAATTATCGAAGATGATGATGATGACACTAATGTCAATAGTAAAAAAGAAACTGTCTATTGAACATAAATTAGAATTAGAGATAACTAAAAAAATCTCAACAAACCAAAATACAGTACAGAAATCAGCTATATCCAAAATCATCGGACAAGAAATCGATTTATTTGAAGATGAAGGCTTTAGAGGTAAATACTAGGAAAAAGTATATTGCGGTTTGCTAATAGTACCACCAACTAGCGTAGATGCCGAAAGAGCGTTTTCCGACAGCTGGTAATTTTTGCACAAAATTATGATACAGGCTTAATGACAGTACAATTGATGCATTATGTTTTTTAAAAACACTTTTCAAATATTTAACTTATAAAACATTAAGAATATTGTAAAAATTTGCAATTTTACCCAGTGACGTAACGGAGAACATTTGGGCCCCCTGCAAAGTCAAGTTTTGGGCCTCCAAGTAGGATTTTACAAAGAGTAGGCAATTGGCGGCAGCTAGGCTTTGGGCCCCTTAGAACCCTGGTCCCTCCCGAGGTGCGGATGTGTGCGTTACACCCTTGATTTTACCACAGACTGAATAGTGATCTTTGCACTTTTTTGGTATTTAATAAGATGCTCCTTTAATTATTAATTTTTTTTAGATTCTTTATATACTGTTATAATTTGTAAGTTACAAATAATTTCTTGTGATATTTACACTCTCTAATAAAACTGGCAAGTAAAACAAAGAAACACCTTTCTTTCCTTGTCTTTCTTTTTCTAAAATTTCTAATACCGGTATTAAAACCGGTATCCCGGTATTAAGTTCTAAGAAATACCGAATACAGGTATTGAACTTTTGGTCCGATATTGCAATCCCTAGGCATGGGCCAACTGGGCCTGGGCCCAGGGCCTCACCCTGAGCGGTGGTCTCATTTCCTTCTGACTCATTCTTTTTATGATCATGAACTTAAATATTCGAATATTTTTCAAGAAAATATTCTCTTAAAATCATGCAATTTAAAACTACAATTCAACTAGCAACAGGAGCCACGGTATTTGTCCATTCTAGGCTTAGGCCAAATACCATAAACGATCTGTTAAATCATTTAGTCGAAATACTGCTCATTCGAGCTGGTTTGTGACGAGGTTTGTGAGATTGTAATTCATACACATTTATTTGTTTCAGATTAACTTTTGTACAAGTATTTGACAATGTATGATGTCTACTTTAAAGGTCCCAGGTAGGGCTTACTCTTAAATAGGGGACGAGGGCCTCAAAAAGTCTTAAGACTATCTACTCTTATCGCATACGTTCTGGGTATTACTGTATATAAAATGTAAATTAAAATATATTCAAAAACATAATGTTGAACAATTTTATAAAATGGATTAATATAAAATAAGAGGACATAAAATAAGAGGAATTAATCATTTTTAAAACAAAAAGAAATGATTATTTTATACGTACAGCCTGAAATTTTTCTGCTCATCAGTACAAAAACTTAACGAAGCAAACTTCATACCTGAGTAAATAATCCTTCAGTGGAGACTTCAATAAATGAATTTCGGTTGAAATTCTCGTGTTCGCAGGATACGATTCAATTACAAAACATTTGCTTATATTGCCTGAAATAAAAATAGAGGGCAAGGAAGACTAGGTGTATGATAAGAAAGACAGTGGATGGGCGCCGATTGTAGTGTTTTGGTTGTTAACATTAATCCCACCCTCTCGAATCAACCACATTAAGTAAATTCGAGGTTGAGTTCAACAAAGTCTGCTTTAGTGAAACATTAATTTATAAATGTATGTTAGATAACACGAAGACAAGAAATATCATTAACAAAATTTAAGGGCAAAGAATATGCAGACAGTTTTTCAGCACTAAAATGGATATATTTTTATCTAGAAAGCCCCCCCCCCAACTTCTCCCTAACCCTTGTGAATCAATTTCCGCTAAACCAGTTATTCGTGGATCTCTATCTCATTTAACCCCCCTTTTTTTACTCTTTTGTAAGTTTTCGAAACAGATTTTCTAATTTTGAATAAACTCATTGAATTATTCTTTGTGATTACAAGAACATTTATCAGTAATATGCCTGCGATATTAATTAAGCAAAATTATTTAACGTTTTTAAAATGTTACACCGAGTCATATGGAAGAAAACTTTTAGCTGTGGCGTGTCAAACCAATCTATCAATATGAATCAATGTGCCACACAGTAGGACACTTGTTTAACAATTCGATTCCCGCGATAATGCATGCAGAGTTAGAGTGTATAGAAGTCAATAATATAGTTTTACAGTCTTATTTTGTATTAGTTTTGCATCATTTAAAGATATTTGTTAACAAAAAAATTAACAGCATGAAATATAGCTAGTTATTTAACAAAAATAAAAAATATATAACTAAAATTGTTCAGATTATGCATTTTCATACATGTTTATTAAATAAAAAATAGGCAACATAAAACAAAAGTATTCACCCTCATTAAAGTTAATTAAAAAGAAAAATAAAAATTTTAATGCTAACCCAGTGCTTTCCCAGCTCTAATTTCATATCGCAAAATCAAGAATTTTATGTGTGACTTTCAAATTGACACGCTTCTCAACATTCAGTCATTGAACAATGCCTTTGGGGACCCGAAACATTACTCATATATGAGGAAATATTTTTTTTTTACTCTGCAAGATATGTAGAACCAAAAACGGACAGCAAAGTACATGCAATTTTCTCTCTTCAAAAAATTAAATCTTTCCAGCAATGGCATTCAATAAGTTATAAAATAGATGTATAAGTTTATCTTTAGAGTAATTTTTCAGATTTTTTTTGTTATTTTGTTTAACTATAACTTTGAAGACGCTTGTCAAATAAGGTCCATTATAAATTTATCAACACCTATCCTCTCCAAATTGACAAATTCGTAGAGTAGTGCAGAGTGCCACTGGGAATTGTACCGCGAGCCACATGTGGCACGCGTTCCATAGGTTGCCGACCCCTGCTCTATAAAGACAAAATTAATCCCATAATTTTAGAAAAGTACACAGTACAATTTCTTTTAAATTTTATTCCTAACTTTCCTGAAAAATATAATGATGAATAAAAAAAATTAGATCATAAGGACATCAAAATTAGTATGAAATACTGTGATAGTAAATAATTATTCACACATCACTGTTTGGAAAAGTAATACTTTATTGCGTTTGAGAGTTTTATATTACTCTTGAGACAAAATCGAGCTCTTGAAGTACAGATATATATTTATAGTAAATTTAATATATAGTAACTATTATTTTAGTTTTCGCTTCTTGGCGCAACAATCGAATAGGCAGTTTTTTTTTTACTCGGATCTCTCCTGAAATAGGACAATGGTATTATTTTTTATTTTCACTTAATTTAGTTTACAGATACATTTTTCTTTTAGAGTAAAGAGGAAAATGCCTGTCTTTTTTAACATTTTTAATTATTTCTTTTAAAAAGAATAATGTAAAGTATGAAACAAAAAACAAATCTTGAGTCGTTTGCAAATGATACAACAAACATTTATAACATTTAACAAAACATCGATGCGCAAACAAAAAAAACTTATATAAAAAATTAATTTTATTAATCTTTTAGAATTTAAAATATTAATTTGTGACATAATTATAACAGTAATAACTAGTAACAGTAAATAAAAGGAAGCTTTTTCTCTTTCAAAACACCCAGGACAACATAATAACGAAATAATAATACTTAAAAATTCGAAGTTAAAACAATATTTTTAATTGTTTTCTGGAACATATGTATGTTTTAAAAATTATTTACTTTTTTGATTCACTCACAGCTGGAATATTTAAATCGATACTAATTTTTTCGTTCTCGGAAACTGAAACCTTATTGCAGTTCCTATTTGCTTTGGACTGACGCTTGTGGAAATAATTTTTAATTTTGATATTTCACATAGTTATAAAAAATATATACGAGCTAATAGTTTACTGATATTCTTTCAAATGAAGCAGATAACCTTTGTTTTGAAATTTAACAGAGTTTTTATCAAATCAAACTGAACGTGTAAAAAAAAAAAAAAAAATACCAGATTTCATTTTCAAATACTCTCAAAATGCGTAATTATTTCTTTCTATTAAATCAAAAGTTTGTACAAATTTCATTTTTAAAAAAATATGGTATTTAAACTCTGCATAAAGAGTTTAAGGGTATTTAAATACTGACTTCTGGTTACTTAAATATCATCTTCCAGTTTTTCGCGCTTTACTAATTCTGTAATATCTTAGATTCTAAGCGACCTAGAATAAAAATAAGAACAATTTTACAAAGCTAAATAAAGGCTTTATTCTATAAAAAAATTGAAAATGTGATTTTTTCAAAAATGTACCATTTTAAGTACTTTTATACCTTAAAAGTACAAGTGATTCCTCAAAATGCTTTCAGATTGCATCTGTAATGACGGAGAACAACTCAGATAGTATATAATGGCAAATGTTTTAAAAATAGGAAGGAATTTCCGTTTTGTCATGAGCTTCTGCAGATAGTGACGCTTTATTAAAGAGACAGTGATTTTCCATCAAAGAGATATAGTGACTCTTTATGTGATTATTGTCAACAGTTCCATCTGAATAGGTTTTAAAATTATTGTGAAAAATTTTCGCTTTCAATAGAATAGCTGACCCAATTTTACAGAATCTGTTTTATATAATTTAAGAAAAGAAATAAAACTTTATTTTTAGTACAGTAGTTTTTAGGAGAATTACAACAAAATTTTAATTAATATAATAAGATCAAAGTTCAGGTTTTTGATTCATGCATAGCGAAATAAAATAAAAGTTTGATTTTTGAGAAACTGAAAAAAATCTGAAACAAAAATTTATAAATGATTTTACAAAATACAGGTCATAAATAAGATAAATAGAAATTCTTTAAAAAAGTAAAAATATAAGACGTTGAAATAAATTTAAATGTATATTATGCAGCATAATAGAAATAAATGGGATATGATGTAAGGAAAATAAAGGGAATTAAATAATAAATTAAATAAACATGTAATAAAAATAATAAATTAAATAAAAATGTAAGAAAAATAATAAATTAAATAAAAATGTAATAAAATAATAAGTTAAATAAAAATGTAAGAGAAATAATAAATTAAATAAAAGTGTAATAAAAATAATAAGTTAAATAAAAATGTTGAACTTAAGGGGTCTCAGGGGTGTTAAAAATGTTTCGAGAGCACAAAATATGAACAATTTTCGACTAGAAATAATTCTTTGAGGTTAAAATGAAATAATTTGATTCTTTTACACATTTTTTATAAAGGAATAAAGCTTCAAAAAAGTATAAAATGTCTAAAATATAATCATAATTTTAAAAATAATAAGCACATAAATATAAGAAAAATTTTTGTAAGAAACAAATAGTAAGTTTTACGACACGCATGATATTTTCTGAAATAATAATTCTAATTACTAGCAATAAGTTGATTTATAAAGTCAAATATATCCTTATTAGATGGTAGCGATTAGATATAAAAAGAATAAAAAATAATATTTTTAAAAAATAAAAAAAGTACATTTTTAAAATTTTTTTCAAAAAATTTATTTTTTTTTAAATTTTTCAAAAAATTACAAATATGTAATACTATAAATAGCTAGGATTTAAAGATTATGATAGAGTTTATAATTCTGTAAAGTTTTATGCATCAAAGTATGATAGTTTTTGAAACGCAATGCGCGTAAGTGAAAAAAACACAAACTGAGAAAAAAGGCTTTAAAGTTTTAAATTGAATTTGAGAAAATAAATTTTAAAACTTACATGCTAAAATGCTCCAGGATCATAGGATATGCCTTCCTGTTGCCCAAACAGCTCAATTTCTGTACTCTTTTTAATTTTTTTAATCTCTGCGAGATTCAAACGATGACGTTGAGCTCCTCTTTCTTGACGTAAAGATTCGACGATTGTCACGTTCAGCCAGGAACACACAAACATTTTTGTTAATTTTTAAGCCAAATTTCTCTAAAATAGTAATAAGTATTTGATTTCCATCATTAAAAATGCTGGTTGCTAGATTTGCAGCAATCTCTGCAATCTGAAGGATAGAATCAATCGTCATCGGACAAAACTTCCAGATTAATGAATTTAAACTTTCATTATGGTTCTGTGTCTTACCTCCTAAGCATTTCTTCAGGAGTGCCAGATGAGATAAGTCTGCAAATACAGGCTTAATTACATCTCGAACAGCTTTCGCAACTGAGGGTTTGTGTTTATAATTTTGTAAATTATTATTAATTGCGGCATTATACTTACACTATGTATTTGGATTTGTAGGACAAAATCAGTGCATCGGTTCATCATCGGTGCTGCAAGAATGACCCCGAACAGCCCAAATGGCTTTCCGCATTTCCTTTACACTAGTAGAATTGCATCGAATAGCATTACCATAGTAATGCGCAAGCTTATCAATTAAACTATCATTTAACCTACCTTTACCGCCTATAGTTTTACCATCAGATAATTTCTTCTTACCATATACTAATTTAAGCTTCCAAGTCTTGTACCCATTCTCTTTTGCACATGGCCTACATATTCTATTTTCTGAATAAGATGGTCATAGCCGTATGGATTGTTTTCAGAAAGGGCATTGAATGTTTTTGTGTCGCCATCTACTATGTAGTTCGAATATTTCAGGTCGTGAAGCTTTTCTGATCGATTAAAAATCCTCAACATCCCGTCAACCTCCATCTTACCAGCAGAGCCAGAATAATTTTTTCTACATGAAATCTTATGCCCTCTTTGCAATTTATTGTACTTGATACCAAACTTTACCCCTTTATAACTTTCGCTTCATTTGCAAAATGAGGACAACACTTCCCGATCCAAAACCTTACCTGTTTCGCTCCCTATTAGAGTACATACTCCAATCAACAATGAATGTCCTCTCGTCTTCCAGGTCCCATCACCACTTACCGTTAAAATGTTATCAGGTAACGAAGAATTTTCTTCGACAGCTGCCCTGTTCATGCTTTCTTCGGCGACTTCCTTCATAACAAGTGAAAGTTTATTATTAATAACATCATATGATTTTTGTTCAACAGGATTAGGAAGACTCATTACAGAACAAAAGGTTTTTAATGACTCTAAACCTTGACCTATGCATCCATTGCTAAAATAGATCTTCTGTTAATTTCTGGAGCATTATTTTTTATTCCAATGTTTTCACAGCTTGAAAAAGTACAAATACTCCCACATTTTTTACAATGTATTTCAAAATTCGAACATAAACCACGAGTGGATTTTTCATTAATTGTTAATGGTTTATGACATTTTAAACAGCATGATACTGACAAAATAGAGCTAAAGGTTGAAATAAAATCAAAAAATACGATATTCTTTGAAGTTTTCACTTACCTTAACAAGATTTGACTTTAATGAAGTCAGAATTCCTGAAAGTTTTTTACTAGAAGCATTTTTCATTTCGGCACACTTACTTGTACTTTTCAATTCTGCACACTTCTTCGTATGTTTAATATCTGTAACATGTGAGTCACTTACCTTTAAATATTTATTTCCTTAATCTTTTGTGGGGCGATTGACCAACGATTTTTTCAGAATAAAACAACACATATCTTCGATTTAGATAAGCGTTTTAAAAAAACGTGTACTAAAGTAAACACAACAGAATCAAAACACAGCAGAATGAATGTGTTGAGTTGCAGGCTTCCTTCTGATCAACTCAAGCGCTTAAAATATTTCATGAGGCTTATTAAAAACAGAAAAAATGAAAGGTATGCCTAAATTTAAAAATAAATGGGCGTGGCATGTGTCCATTTAAAAGTTTATGACTAAATTGCTGTTTGCAATTTTTTGAATAACTTTCGAAGTTTTTAGAGTATTGTCACGTGGTTAGTATCAAAATGTTCAGAAAAAAATGAAGAACAAGATATATTTTTTTCGAAAATTCAAAAAAAAAATTGTTAACACCCCTAAGACCCCTTAATATCATTTAAGAATCTCGAAAACACTGCATCAATCGTAGTATTTGATTTTGTCGTTGATATTATTCTGTTATTTGTAGAGATAAGGTAAAATTGTCTTAAAAATTCAATCAGTTGTAGAGATTTGTCTAAAGCAAAATTAACCTTAAAATCTCCACTTAAAATCATAGGCATTTGTCATAATTTTCATTAAGTAAAGCAGAAACTCTTGATGCGTATGGTAAAAATGATCGATGAAGGAACTCTATAATGTCATCCAATTTTTTGTTCGGAGTAATATGCAGCAATTATAATTTTTTGTCCATTATCTTTTCCGCATTCAGCCAAGCACAAATGCCGCACTGAAGATTGTATGGTTTCATAAATATCGGATTGACTGACCGAAAAATCCATGGATGGAGTTAAAATGTTATCAACGTCACTAGAATTTTTATATATTGCAAATCCTGCTCTCATATTTGGTCTTTTATACTTCACAATGCAGTTGAAATTAGGAATAGATATATCGCTTTCATTGTCCAGCCAAGCTTCTGATAAAACTAAGATATTTGAATTTGTTACTACCGAATCTTTTAATTCTACAGCGTGAGCTCTAAGACTTAGGCAATTAAAAGTAAAAATTGATAAGCCTTGCCTGTTCTTTATGAAATTAATCAAAATCTTTCATACTCTCAGCTGGCGTTTTTTACATGTCTCGTTTATATCTAGACAAGGTAATCTGACAAATCTATGTGAATTATTTAAATTGTCATCAACTTGTAAAATTTCATCATTTTAACGATGAACAACTGAAGAAGAATCACTAGTCGATTGAAACAAATTTTTTCGGGCTCTGTAATATCGCATACGCTCAGGTATCTTGACAAGGTATTCCAACAAATTCATGCGATTTACTTAAATTATCATCAGCTTGTAAAATTTCATCAACTTGATGATGAACAACTGAAGAAGAATCACTAGTCGATTGAAGGAAACAATTTTCCGGGCTCTGTACTCTCGCATACGCTTAGCTGGCGATTTTTATTTAGAGGTTCTTTTGCTGCGCTTTTGTAATAACTGATGCCTTGTCTGGATCAAGAATCTGACTAACTTGAGAATCATGATGGTGATAAACATCGATTGGAACGATTACAACATGTTTCTGACTATTTTTTTTATTTGGAATAGCATTCTCAGTAGATTCTGCCATTGTAAAATCCGGAAATTAATTAATTGCATTACAGTAAATAAATTTTATAGGTCATAATACTTTTTTGTAGAACTTTTAATTTAAAATTTAGAATTAAACAATATATGGATTCAAATCTGCTTCAATAATTTTTATTAAATCTGTGCTATCATACCTATATATAAAAATTAACTTTTATGAACTAAGGGACAGTCTATTTCATCCAAATTAAAATTCTTATTTGTAATTTTTTTCGAATGAACTTTAATAGTTATTCCACATTTATAACATTAATATTTGATGTAAATTATTTTTATTTGTCTAAGATAAATGGTTCACTCAGTGTTTAAATAAATAATTATAAATTATTAAAACGTACAGTAGATGAACGGGTTATACACATCTTATTTATCCACATCTTATTATGTTTTCCATAAAAAAGTTTTTTATTGCCTCTTAACTAAATACTTTCACTGTCTCAATGATTCTACGTATATACTTCTTATAGTTTACTGATATACAGCGAATATGATGAAAAAAATTTTAAAATACAAATTAATGAAGCACTATATAACACGTTCATAATATATCACAGTTACAGATCTTGTAAATTAAAAATCTCGGGGAAAAAATTCACATTTGAAAAATAATTACTAAAATTAATGATCCTTTATTGACTCACATGCGTTTGAAAATTAATAAGTACAGCTGAATCAATCATTTCTCTAATGTTGTTACTAAGAGATAAATATTAATATACTTGAAAACTCATTTGCTACTGAAGTCCTGATTATGTACTTTAAAATTACTAATTATTGCATTTAAGATATTTTATTTGTGTAACCGATTTCTTTTGTATTTAAGATATTTTATTTGTTTAAACGATTTCTTGTTTATGGAATTGCTGTATTATGTTACAGAAATATATATAAATTTTTATCTAAGAATCTCACACGCCCTACGTCATCGAGTAAAGCGTAACGAAAAATTTCCCCTACCTTGCCATAAGAAGTTAATTTCAAAATTGCCGTTAAATATTTTAATAAATGAAAAACATGATCTATGAACTCACTTCAATCCAACATCGTTCAACCGATCACTATGAAAATTGGCATGGTTATGCATTCTTTTGTGGAAAAGGTTTTTGTGCTATCCTCATTGTTGCAGCTCCCCACCAGGTAGTGCTATAGCATATCTACTTCTGTACCATTCAATCCATTGCCAACTTGGCTCTATCACCAACATCTCTCTATGTTTCCATTGAATCGCCATTATAATGTAAGGAACGGCGTTGCTTACGAATATTACAATTTTAACATGAAATAAATACAACAGAAAATAATATTAACGTATTACACAACCAGACAGAAATTATTTACACTATTTTAAGCATTCATTAAACAAAATTTGTAACAATGTGTTACCTTTGTTGAGCAGAGATCAGCTTAGGAAGTTATTTTCAAAAATACACCCACAAGACAGTTAAGGAGCGTTATGAATATAAAAAAAGATCCATTTCATCAGCTACTAGAGCTACAGTTTTAACATTTAGCAAATATGGTTTTTTGGTTCAGCTGAGGTATGCAAAAATATTTTTTTTAAATTTGCAAATGACGTAAAATTAAAACATTAAAAACTTCTTTATCCTTATACACACACACGCATACACACACACACACATATATATATATATATATATATATATATATATATATATATATATATATATATAAATATATATATATATATATATATATATATATATATATATATATATATATATATATATATATATATATATACACTGCTGGCCACCGTAAATGCAACACAGCACAACAAAAATTATTTTGTAGATAACATGTTGACCAAGTATCAAATGATTAAATTTATAGACTTCTGTGAAGTGTGGTTCCTGCCAGAATCAGTAGCCAGAGTAGCCGCCATTGTTGGAGATCACCGCTGCCACACGCCTCGGCATTGATTCAAAGAGACTTTGGATGTGTTCTTGTAGTACAGCAGACCAAGCAGCTTCCACACGTTGCCAAAGTTGATCTGGTGTGGCTGCTGAGGGTGTAATCTGGGTCAATCGTTGAGTAACCACGGACCACATGTTTTCTATCAGCGAAAGATCCGGAGAACGAGCCGGCCAGGGAAGCAATTCAATCTGGTGAGTGACGAAGAACCTTTGGACAATACGTGCCACGTGTAGTCGTGCATTATCCTGTTGAAATATGGCTGTGGCCAGGCCCTGAAGGTAAGGAAGGACAACTGGCTCCAACACCTCGTAGATTAAGCCCTGGCTGTTTAAAGTACCGACAATGCGTACTAGAGGAGTGCGAGAGTGATACCAATACCGCCCCATACCATAATACCCGGTGAAGGACCAATGTGGTGGTGCATGACGCAGCTGTTCAGCATCCTCTCTCCACGGTGTCTCCAGACTCGGATCCAACCATCGTGGTGTTGCAGACGGATGCGTGACTCGTCAGTAAAGACAACTTCATTCCATTCTGCCGCCCACACCCTTATTTCATCGCACCATTGGCGGCGGAGATGCCTGTGGTTCTGCGTCAAGGGTAGACCAAGCAATGGACGTCTTGCGGACAGACCACTCTGCTGTAAACAACGTCGAATGGTACGCGCAGACACTGAATGATACATTACAGACTCATGACTATGATACATTACAGACTACGGTTCGTGATGTGACTGAGCGATCAGTCACTGACATGCGCACAATTTACCTGTCCTTACGTGAAGTGTTGCACTGAGGTGGATGCGATGGACCACGTCGGTCCGTCGTATCCTCCTGCATCCAACGATCACATATCCGCATTACACTTGTTTGGTTTCGTCCAACACGACTACCGATTTCCCTGAAAGATAATCCACAATCTCGGTAGGTCACTAGCCTTCCTCTGTTGAACTCGGATACTTGATCAAAAGCTGATCGCTGTTTTCTACGAGACATAACTGATCGTTTTTTTGAAAAAAACCACAAGAAAAACAGAATTGCCGATCTTGAAATCGTCGAATCTCCAAGCCTTAAATAGCGCTTTGAGGTGGCGCCCCAGGCGTGCCTGGTGTGTGTCTGCGCTGAAATTCTAATCATTTGCATGTCTCACCCGCGCTAATGCATGTTGTAAATGTCATGTTATTTGCGTGTTTCCTTCAGGGTGTTGCATTTACTGTGGCCAGCAGTTTATATATGTAACTTGCTATAAGATTTAGGGACACTTTTTTCATCGTCATATCAAGGAACTCAACTAAGATCCAACCTAGTCGGACTATTTTAAATCCAGTTGAAATTTTTCTTTAAAAATGTGAATTTTACGGCTTAAGTGCAGAATCGCCCACTTACTTGGTAATGTATCTTTTATCCATTATTTGACGATGATTTTTCGGCATCTCTAATGTCACACTCTTGTGTTAAGTCTTCTTAATGGGTTGTAACTCCTAAGAGGAACGCTAAAAAGCGCATCAAGGCAATTTTTTAAAAAATTTCCCAAGCAGTGGATAATTCAGCACTTTCCAAAATTTCTCTTGTTTCAAAATTGCATAAGTAACTAAAATATACAGTAGTATATCGATGATATTTTTTCATTTTGATATGAGTCATTTTTCACAATAAAAGTACACACAGTAAACTGCAAATTAATAGAGTCTCCCTCTTTGGTGAAGCAGCTGCAGGTAAAAAGTGGAATATCTTGCTTGACAAAAGTGGTAGAGTTCCCAGTTCCCTGCCTCGATCTGTTGGAGTTGCGTGCTCTTTCGTCTACTTACCGGACATGACTTCTTGCAAAGGTATTTACATCGCATTGGACTAAAGGATTCTGCTTGGTGCCCTCTCTGCAACCAGGGTGAAAAAGAGGGTGACCACCACAGACACTTCCCTATTGTTTTAGAGTTTTTTGTAGACAACTCTACGGAGACAAATTTGAATTCTTTTTATGCTTCGTCATCATTTTATTGGGCTGCTCGTCGACTAATGGCAGAGATGCTGAAGACGGGCGTAGGATAATAAAAACATATTATGGACTCGCCCTTCTTACATTTTTGTAAAAAATTTTGGAGTGATTTTCATAATAAAACTACTGTACTTTATTACAATGAAATAAGGGTAGGTATTATACCATCCACCCATTTTGTCAAATCATAAAATGTTGCAAATACCACGAAAAGCAGCCAATAGTAGAAACAATTCCCGTGCGCGTCCGAACAACAATAATAATAAAAATGTCAACATTTGGCATCATTTTTTGAATTGGGTGATGTATTTTTGTTAGTCGAAATAGGTCGACGGTATAATACGTAAGTACAGAGATTACTTTAATCTGTATAAATGTGAAATTCGATCTTTCCACTAACATTGTACGTTGTTAAAGTGTTTTTATTTCATTTTGTTGATTCAAATGTACTTACATTTATAGTTGATGGGATTTTACACTAGTAAGAATTTTATTTTCGCGTTTAGAATGAATTTAATTCCAATTTCTTACAACAGGCTTCATACTGAATTGATTCCACATAAAAAAAATATCTTTATTGTTCATCTCCTGAATAAAAGATTTTTAACAGTGGAATGTTTTTTTTTATCTTATTGCCTTTTATTTGGTTTATGTACTCTGCATGCTAAACGAAATAAGCTGAAACCTTTCAGAAAAAGTACAAAAAGGTAAGTTCCAATTCACTCCATAAAAAATATTTAGCTAAATGTAACGAGAAAAAAAAGAGAAATATTGAAAATTATCAACAAGACACCTTTATTCTCTCTGAAATATTTGATCACGCGCAATTATCTAAGATTTACTTCTCCGGTGCACAATGATTCCCTTTAACTGAGACTGGAATTTCGCTCTCTGACGTGTCTCAGGGAGGAATCGGCCTGAAAGAAGCAAGTATAGACTCTTATTTTTAGGAGAACAGGATTGCATGTTTCGATTTAATGGAGGGATCAATTTCCTTTTTAAAATGTCATGATAACAGATTTTTTAATAAGAGTTCTTATTTTAAAAAAGTATTTCTTAAGGGAACTCTTTAATTTTCGAAAAAAAATTTTTGTAACTACCCAATTAAAAGTATGTCATTTAGTGAGTAAAAAGATTTCAGATTAAATCGTGCATGTTGCATCGATACAAATTTTTTAAAAAATCGTTTTTTAAAAAAAAATAGAGTTTCAAAAAATTTTCTTGCATTTATTGATGTTTTGTTAAGAAATGTTTTGTTTACATTCTCAAAGATGTTTTAAGCAATTGTAGAACAAATTTTATAAAATCTTCTTTAGTGATAGAGGGGGGGGACCCCTCCTCCAATGCAATACCAAGAAACAGTACGAAAATTTTACAAATGACAGGCACTCTTTTCCTAAATAGGATCTTTCTAAGAATATTTCCGCTTTTTTAGAGATGATTTGGATTGCGAAACACTTTTAACTGCATAATACCATTTTTCTTTCTTGATGATCACAGAAATATGATAGAATTTTTTGACAAAATATAATGTGATATATGTAGTCTCAGCTGTGCTTTCCCTTTTGATTGGAAATTTTAAAAAAAATTGTTTAACTACATACTAAAATGAATGTAATAAAAATGAAAAGTGATGACTGTAAACGAGACAACAAGATATTTGATACTATTAACTATTTCTCTCAGAACACGTATAATTATTTTCTTTCTTAGGAGCTTCGCAAGCAATGCAGGAATTTGCAACCGCATTGCTCGACCACACCCGGAGTTCGTACGAGCTGGAGGTTCTCCTGAATTACGACCCCTCTGGACCAGTCTTCGAGCAGGGGGATCGCATGCTTCTTAGCAGACTCAAACTTGCCATCAAGCACAAGCAGAAGAAGGTGAGCTGCAATATTTCACTAATCAGCACACACACACACAACGCATTATTTCTCTCCAAATTGAAGTACCTTTCTCTGATGGCTGGAACAATTGTCTTAACTGCTCAGCCAATTAGAACGCTGTTTCTCATCCAGGCGAAAACTTTCGCCCTTCGTTACTTCTCTAACATACACGAACCATAAATGATATTTCTTTAAATTTTCATTGCAAAAAATTAGTTTGTTTTTCATCGACAGTGTTAGTATCAATTTAAATTTGTATTAGCTAAAGTGAAAGATTATTGCCGTTAGGGCACGGGACTTCGCAACTTAAAATGTCTCAATTAAGTCAAAAACCCGCTTGTTACATTATACTTTTAAAATTAAGACTTTTCAAACTAAGATTCTTTCAAACACAAAAAGTGTGAAACTCATTTAGAATTACGGTGTAGGAGACGAAATGTAAAACACATTTGAGAAAAAAATAAATTATTTAAACAGAAACGAATGGTATAGTGAAATATGTTGATGTTTGTAGCTAGTGTAGTTAAAACGAAGAATTACTGTCGGAAACTTTGCTTGTCTGAAAAGAATGCGTATATCTTAGGCCCTGTTCCTCAGCATACTCCAGCGCTTCTCAAACTGTGGGGCGTGATAACCCTACGAGGGGGCGCGAGCATATGGAAACAAAAGGTTTAATAAAATCAATTTACTGGAATGAAATAAAACAAAATACTTTTTGACATGATAAAATTACACATTTACACTGATATAATTTATACATATCATCTGGCGATATTACCTTCCACTTCAAAATGCTCGTTAACTATATCGTTGATCCTATAACCAAATTTAAAAAAAAAACACTTTGTTTCGTTTGCTGTAATCCCACGATGAAAGGTTTTTTTTTTATTACGTTTAGTTTTAAACCTAAAATATACTACTCTTTCAGAGATAAGACCCAGAGAAAATTCTTGGAAGGTAAAAAAATTCATCACTGTTATTATCATTCGAATAATACAAATGAGCTGTAGAAAGAAAACTAAAACTTTTTTCATTTTTCACCAAAGAAGCAGAATATATTTGCTGATCATCTGTTTGAGCTTCGAGGGAAGTTGTAAATAATGTATTTCTGTTGCGCTTTTTACCATATGAAAGAGTTTATGATTTTTAAAAAAGCACAGAGAGCGTTTTGAAGGATTATATATTTGACCATGATTTATTTTTGAATATTCTGAAACACTAAAATCGTAATGAAAAACGTTTTACACTATTCTTTTCAAGAACTAACAACCATATTCTTATATTGAATTAATACATTTTTAACCCGGGAGCGGTCACGCGAGGCGCAGAGTCACCCCAGGCTTTTGAAATCGTTAATTCTGGGAAAACTGTTTATTTGTTACCAATGATTTCTTGACATTATCCTCCTATATGACGGTCTTAATGGAAACTAAAATGCATTTGTCATATTTCTCCCTCTTTTTTTGTGAGTGGCGAAAATTTTTTTTTCAATATTTAGGTACTTATTTTAACCGAATTCCCGCGTGATCACTTTTGTTCCAAAATATTTTCTATAAACACATGCTACATTTTTCCCCCTATGAACAACTTAATGGTTTTGATTGCTGTGTTGTACGACTTATTATAGTTTATATATGTAAATGAGCAGAATATAAAAAAAAATCAGCATCTGTAATTTCTAATGACGGAAGTTGAAACCGATCGAAGAAAGGGAAAAACCTGCTGAAATAACGCTTATTAGTCATGATATTGAAAGTAAATTTGAAAAAAAGTGATAAACATGAAACGAAAGGAAAATTTTCATTTGCTACTTAAAGAACTCCATCAAGAAAAATATGAAGCCACAAGGGTACCGCAAGACAAACTTCATCCTGTCAAAAAGACACAAGCAAGCAAAGGTTCAACAGGATATTTGTCGATGAGCAAAGGATAGCAGAACTGCAATAACTTAAATAAAATATGACAATTTAGCTTGCAAATAACATTTCTGTAAGTGAAAATTGTCTATGATTTGTATTCTTTATTAAGGTCACATACATTTGAAACATTTTAGTTAAGTTTTATTGGATTTTTTCTCAAATTATCAAAGAAAAATTGAAAAGTCTTTGAAAGCAGGTAAGTACATATATTTTCTCTTAATTAAATTATTTACTGGAATTGTGACATTTATCATGTACAGTAAAAATAATTATAAAAAAAGAATTGGGATGTGTGACTCAGTCACCCCGCGTGACCCTTAACGTTAGTATGGAGTGCGCGCTTGCTACCGAGCTAAAACATTTTTAAGGTAACTGGGACGCCTGTGACAAGGAAAAATTAACTTTTTATGCAACACATTTAAATTGCTTTCACTCACTTAAATTAAGAGCAACGAAAGTAAAATGTTTTCGTTGAATTATCTGTATATGTATGTACCTGTTAATGTAAAAAAATTCCATTTTAAATTACAAATGAATTTGTGTGAGCAATAATTAATCAATAACTATTTTTTTTTATTTTCAAGGCATATTCTTACATTTAGGCACAATTTTGCAAACATAACAATCTATAAAATAAAGGAAATGAAATTTTTAAAAATAAATTTGTCGAAATTTCTGCGTTTGTTTACATATGTTCGCTTACGACGTAAAAATGTATCCATGATTTTGAATTAATCTTCTTCTGAAAATGCTTAATACCGTAAATTACAACTAACGCGCAAATTATAAAATATTTATTTCAGATAGATTCGGTAGTATAGAAGTATCGACTAAACCAAGACTGATTGAAATTGTACAAGGTACAGCATTTTTACATGTTATGCACAGAAGTCTCAGATGTTGTCCAAACTTATGTGGACGGTCGCGAGAATGTCAAGTGGGATGGATATGATAGAGACCAACATAGAACAGATTATTTTTCAAATAACATTTGTACTTTTAGAAATAGATGATGAAGGAAATAAAAAAATCTCTCTCTTTCTTTAAATAAATATCATCTCACAATCTGTTCCAATTTAAAAATTAGAGAAAGGAAAAATAACATGTAATAAACCTATTGCTTAAAAGTAATTTGCTTGAAATATATACAACTTGAAAAGTAACTTATACAATAAATTTAATACTTATCTTTTACGGTTTATATAAATAAGATCGTATTGTAGCTTTAGCACCAAAGTGCATTATTATTACATACAATTAATTATTATTATACAAGGGGGGCGATAAAAGTTATGATTGAAAATTGGGTCACCAATGATCAAAAATTGAGAAGCCCTGACATATCCGAAGATGTTATTTGACTCAGATCTTTTAATATATTGTACACTATAGAGTACAAAAAATATCAATTTGCCACGGGGGATTATGCCGCGATGATATGCCGGTGCGATGATGTTCTGTTACAGTTAGTGCTGTGGAGTGCACCGGTATTTGCTCCTGATGAAGGCTGCGTTAAACGAGAGCTGGAAAAATGCTCGGGCACAGGTACTGGCTGGAATCGGAGATACTGCTGACTGTCATGTCTCTGCGTTGGTGTCGCTCTCCTTTCGGGACTCCAGAGACTCTTTGAAGGTGGAATACGACCCGCCCACGAAAGTGACACGTGATGTATAATCATTCTGTTTGGACGCATTCGCGAAATCATTCTTCTATTGGTCCAAAGTTCCCCTTCACGCGGTGTACTTTGAAACCGGCGGATGGCGTGGGAACTTGTCGGCTAGATCAAGGAAGGTCAGAGGTTCACTTCCTTTAGGACATCAGCGCCGGGGTGTCCACCCTGGGATACTTTCCACAAGAAACTGCTTGACCATCGAGACGTCACTCGTTTCCGACGGGAAATGGGTCTTTGATGGACACCGCCGCAAATTCATCCAATAAGAAACTTAAGCTTTTAACTCAAATTATAAGAGGGGGATCATCGGCATGATGGAAGCTGGGTGGTTAGCTAGGTGAGTAGCTCGTCAATTTGGCCGCGCTGATTGTGTTGTGAGGAGAGGGACCAGTGGATCCGAGAGAGGGCATTTATACGTAGATTAGGCTCAGGACATCCTTGACAGACCAGTCGTCGAGAAGACTACCACATCGTAAGAAATGCATGCGTACAACCAACAATTTCATCGGCCGCCATCCAGGTGCAGGTAGTACCTATACTAGGGGCTCCTGCGTCTTCTCTAACCATTCGAAGGCAGCTGGCTGAAGGACATTTGGGATCTCTCCTCCCATTACGTGTACTGCCCTTGACGCCCATACATCGACGCCTCCATTTGGAGTGGTAACACGTCCGAGGAAACTGGACCGCAGCGGACTGGAACCAGGTCATCTTTAGCGACGAATCCAGATTCAATCTCAGCAGGGATAACAATCGGGTTCGTGTGTGGAGACCCCGTGGTGAACGCCTGAATCCTGCCTTTGCTTTACAGCGACACACCACTCACACAGCTGGTGTGATGATCATGGGTGTTATTACTAAAATACGACGTCACCCCAGTATTGATCCGTGGCACCAGGACAGCCCAGCGGTATGTCCATGACATCCTGCAACCACATGTGTTGCTACTCATGCAGTGGCTCCCAGGAGCCATTTTTCAACAAGACAATGCCCGGCCTCACACAGCAAGGGTGTCACAAAACTGTCTCCGCCCTGTTACTACACTTCCTTGGCCTACCCGATCCTCAGATTTGTCTCCAATCGAGCATATTTAGGATCGTTTTGGGCTTAGTGTTGGGCATTCCAGGAGTTTGAACGAATTAGAGGCAAGGTTACAGCAAATATGGAACGAAATGTCTCAAGATATCATACAAATCTTGTATGCCTCAATGCCGATCGTGTTGCATCGTGTATTCGCGCCTGAGGGAGTTAAACAAGGTATTAAATCCTCCATTCTTTTGCCTTTTTTTCTGAGATAATAGATCCCTTTTCTTTGATTTTCTAATCAATTACTTATATCAAAGTAGTCCTTATGCATGTAAAATTTCGTTTTATTTTGACGACTCCTTCTTGGTGCGCTAATTTTTTTGTCCATGAGTGCAAAAAGTAATTGGGAGACATTACAGCACGATCCCTATCTCGAAGCAGAGAAAAAGAGAAAAATGTTCAACAACTCCACAAAAGAAGATTTGGTAATAGTTTTGAAAGAAATGGGAAAAACCGTTGACTCTGACCATGGAATTATGGAGTTGAAACAGAAATTAATGTGCTAAGTAAGGCGTATTTAGAAGACGAAGAATTAGTCTTTGATGTCTTAGCTACTATGATAGAATGGAAAATGAAGGGTATAGAAAGAAAGAAGAAGGGTATAGAAAGGAAGTGGAAGAGAATAGAAAGAGAAAGCAGAAGAATGCCGCTTGGAGCGAAAATACGAATTGGAATTTACGAGAATATTAGAAGTAGCATGATGGAAAGCAGAGAAGGAGGCCAGAATAAGAGAAGGAAGTCACAAAGAAAAGAAGAAGGCTATAGACTCAGGGCCGAGGAGGAATCAAGGTACATAGTTGAGGAGTAGGCCTGACTTAAAGCTGTAAAAGAAGCTAAAATATTAGACGCAAGACACAGAACTGAGGAGGAAGGGTGGATGATGAAGCAAGGCACATAGCTGAGGAGGAAGCTAGTCTCAAGGCTGAAGAGGAAGCCAAAACTGTGGAAGAAAGGCGTAAGGCGTAAGACGTAAGCTTTGAGCCAAACCCTAGGTGACTATTCATGGAGATTTGCGTTATAAAGGAAAAGCGCTGCTTGTATGGGACAGAAAGAAATGGAGAGAAAAATGTAGGGGAGAGGCCCCGTTTTCTGAACGGCAGCGGTAGAAAAGTTTAAGGGTGAAACCAGAATCCAGAATGGGCACCCGCTGGGGTCCTTGACCCAGCGTGGGTGAGAAATACTTTCGGGGACCAAAGGAGAAGCGTTGAAAAGGCTGTATCCTCTGTACCACCAGTTAAACACGAGCGGAACTAGACACTTGTCTCCTCCCCCCCCCACCCAAACGAACACTTTTGTTATAGGCATTCATTGCCCAGGAGGTAAAAAAATCAATCGTTATCTGTTGGACATTAATAATTTATAATATATCCTTACTATTTTTTTTGTTAACGTTGTATATGCATATATGTTAACCTTAATATTCATTTAAAAGGGAAATGTTCATAGTTTGCTAGGAGAAACTGTCTATTATTGAATTTATATACGTATTTAGGTTGTTTACATGTGTACTCTTAGAATCAATTCACTAATGCTATTAAGCTCTATATCCACAGTAAAATAATTTTGGTTTGCTTATTTACTACTAGAATATAGAGATAGGAAAAGTTAAAAGAGCGTTGTTTGTATGATAAATCCTGATTCATTTCCAAACCACCAATTTAGTTTAATGAATTTTTGGTTGTCGAATTTAGATTTGTAGTTTAGATTTGGAGAATTTTCTATGTGTATTTTTTTGTATGTAAACTGTATTTTCTTCATTGTTTAACACTTTTTAAGGATAATTCTTGTAACATTTTTTTTTTATGTGAATGTGCTGTTTTTGTATTTACTTTTTACTTACATGTTTCTAGTATAGAATTCATAAGGTAAACCATATTTATTATTTATTAGTAATTTTACTGTTGTATATATATATATATACCCATGAATGTAGTAGTGTAGTTTTTGAGAAAGGTTCGTCACAGTAGTCAGTTTATGGTTGAAGATTTATGCTTATTTTGCAATTAACCATAATCTTGGCGGCGACTAGTTGTATCTGGTTACTGTTGGCGGTAGATTATGGAATGTTGGCGCTATTCACGGTGGTAGATGCTGTTTTTTTGGGAGTAGGTGATTAACCTTCGAAAAAGAAGGGCAGCACAAGAGACAGAGTCCCTTGTTT